>CM047428.1:75497930-75927930 GCA_026168455.1 Theocolax elegans
AATATCCAGGTAATCCCGTAATTAGTAGAGACATTCCGAAAAGCCACAGATGTTTCCGAATATCGCGGAAATTCCGTAATTAGAGTGCATTCCGAAATACCTCAAATCCCCTAAATATCAAGAAATTCCTTTACTAGTGGAGTCATTTGGAAATACCTGAAATATCCCGACAATTCGTACTTAGTAAGTTATCCCGAATTTCCTCAAAACTCCCTAATATTCAGGAAATTCCGTATTAGTACAGTCATCCCGTATTTTTCCAGAAATTCCCGAATATCCAGGAAATCTCGTTTTATTGATGTTATCCCGAATTCCTCAGAATTCCCTAAATATCCAGGAAATTCCATTTATAGAGTCATCCCGATTTTTTCAGAATTCCCGAATACCAGGAAATCCTTATCTACAAGGTAGCCCGATATCCTTCACACATGTAATTTGTTTGCAGTTCCTCAGGTAGCGATCAAAATCATGTATATTTGTTTAGCGTGTATATTGTTTCCAAAGACGATGATCTTATCAAACATAACCGGTTAGTCGAACGCCATCGAACACTGATTCGCAGGGTATTTTTCTTATGACAATAGCAATTTTTTGAACTCGGCAACATTGATGTAGTCAGAAAAATCAACATTTAGTATCTTGAAATAATTACTAAATACCGCACAAACTCACGAAAAAGGGCAACAATGTTTGCAAGCCGCTTTGTTATCGAACTGTAACAGTTACGAGCAACATAAACCTCACTAGTAGCGACGCGGGAAGTACAACTGCGCATGACCGCACAGACTTTAGTCGAACGAGAGACTTACGCGGCCCGTTCTATCAACACTCGCGCAAAGAGAGCACGTAGACCGCTGGTTAAAAATAAAGGTAAGCCCAGGAAAAGCACCTTACATGTAGCTTTAACTGCATTGGTGGAAGCAAGAGACTGGGGAGTTCCTGAAATATGTTTTTTCTTCTCCGACTCTAAGGTACTGACCGTAGATTCCAAGCTTCCAACACGATCTCCGAAGTCCACGAATCTCGTCTCATTCTCCCGCATTCAGCCCGGAACTGTTATTCACATTACTTCAGACTGGGAAGCAGTCCTCGTGTGTCCAGTATACAGTCATTCCTTCATAAGTTTTTTCATGCTTCATTCATATGCATTCAGTCTGTCAGACATACATCCACTTTTTTGTTCTGCAAAACATTCGCAACGTAAATAGCGACCAAATGCGAGACTTATTACCAGGGTTGATTTCAAAAGCCGACTACGCTCACAGTCTATGACTGATGGTAGCTAGCGCCACCAATGAATGTCGACTATTTGAACTAAAGAGCGATTCAATTCCATCATCAAAATTCGAAAGAAGAATGAACAAAAAAGGAGTTGATAAATTGTTTTATTACATTAATAGAATAATAATGTTAAATAATTAATATAATTTAAGTCAATCTTCAAATACATGTTTACGTTCACTACCTTAATTTTGTAATTTTGTAAATTAATTATTGATTGTAAAATTTTTCTATAAATAGCAAATTTGTATAAATATAGTTTAATTTATTTCATTTATAACATTGTTTAAATTTTAATTAATTATCCGAATAATCTATTACAAATTAGCCACAAAATTATTGCGCTATTATAGAATCACAACTTATTTTGAAAATCATATTTAAGTTTAAGTGTATTTTATTTTTTTATTCGCTATAAATTTTCATAAGCTAAAAGGGTAGTATTAGTTGTAATAATTTTATTAATTAATTAAGTTTAAAAATAATAAGAATGACACGCACTATCGTAAAGGTAAGAAAAAGAAGAGATGAGAGTGCAACAACAACCTTCAATTATTTATTGAAGCGCCTTGTATTTTTGTGCTCTCGTCAATATAATTCAAAGATATTATATTTTACTTTTTAATAAACGAAGATAAATCGTTTACATCTGGGCATCGGTACGACTGCTTCCCAAGTAAGTATTTTTGAATCCTTTAATACATATATATATATATATATATATATAGACAGTACCCTCCAAAAGTTCGTAACATTTTTTCTTTTTTCCAGTCCAACTTTGAACTCGCGTATCTCAAAAACGGCTTAACCGATTTTGAAATTATCGGCACATTTGAAAGTTTGTTCAAAAACTATCTTTTCAATTGGTCAAATATTTATTTTTAAATGTTTTCAAATTTTTTATTAAGAATCATAAATATTCATTTTATGTCGAAATTTTAAAATTTGATCAATCACGTGTATTTTTTTCGGAAACTAATGAAATTTAAAAATTCCAAAAAGGCTGAAAAATAGATGCAATTACCTAAAAGTTTGTCTGAGCTTATTTTTTTCTAGTTGCTTCCATAACAAAGTTGTGGACGTGCAAACATTAACAAAGAAAGAATCGTAATTTTTTACGTGTTTAAATTTAATTTTTTTTCTTGAAATGTATTAACTTTACAAAAAAACTTTACACAATAAAAAGTGCATTTTATAAACATTTAAAAATAAATATTTGACCATTTGAAAAGATAGTTTTTTGAACAAGCTTTCAAATGCCGCCGAGAATTTCAAAATCGGTTAAGCCGTTTTTGAGATACGCAAGTTCAAAGTTGGACTGGAAAAAAGAAAAAATGTTACGAACTTTTGGAGGGTACTGTATATATACATTAAAGGATTCTCATAATTTTTATCTTAGTATATACATGTCATATATATATACCTATCTTATTAGAATCTAATAATAAATAAAAGGTTTTTATTAAAGAAATAATTAAATATTTGTTCTAAATAATCGTGAATAAAATAAATCATTTCGAAATTAATTTATATAATATATTTTTTTTAAATCAGACTATTCGTTTTGTTGCTATTCCGTATTTGTTAGGATTACAACATTTCGTTTGAATATTACGTTTCTTAGATCTGTTCTAAACTATGTACAGAGGAGTACATAATAATCATCGGATTCAGTGATATCGGGCGGAATGGGAGAATGATCCCGATTTTCATGCTTGGTTGCGAAGAGCTCCAGGCGACGAAACGCGCGCTCGATGTACGTTTTGCAATTCGCAGTTTAACGCAAGACTAGCGTCAATAAGAGACCAATCGAATACTATTATTCATAGATGAAATGCAAATAGATGGTTAGGTCATAGGGCTGATAATAATACAGCCACACAAAAAAAATGTCAAAACCCTCGGACCAGACCATATATAACTTATGTTTTTGAGGTCGCTGATTCCGAATCCGTGGTCCATTTGACCCCATCACCTCAGGGTCAAGGTCAAATTTACAAAATTAACGGCAACCAAGGTTTAACAGTATACATATATGTTTTTGAGGTCGCTGTTTCCGAATCCGTGATCCATTTGACCCCATCACCTCAGGGTCAAGGTCAGGTCAAGATCAAATTTACAAAATTAACGGCAACCAAGGTTTAACAGTATACATATATGTTTTTGGGGTCGCCGAATCCGAATCCGTGGTCCGTTTGACTCCATCACCTCATAGTAAAGGTTATTTGAAGGTAAAATCGACAAAATTCTTGTAAAACAATCCAAACTTCATGCCATTTATTTTTTCTTACTATACCTTACACGTTTCTCATCAAATGATCGGTGCAAAGGTTTCCTATTACGTTTTTTTTCCCTAGTAGTTTCACAATTTCTTTTCAACATCCAGCAGTAGTCGGCCAGCATACTAGCATCCCATCTACCTTGATAAGGCTTCTCCATTACTTTAACATCTTGGTGAAAACGCTCTCCCTGTTCTTCGCTATAATCGCCACAGTTTTCAGGAAAACTATCCAAGTGACTGTGCAGAAAATGTAGTTTGTACTTCATTAGACAACCCATATTCCCATAGTTCTCAACCATTTTAGATACAATTACTTTGTAATTTGGGCTTCTGCGATTACCCAAAAAGTTTTCAGTAACTTCCTTAAAGCTAAGCCATGCAGCTTTCTCAATGTTTGTCATGGAACTAATAAACTGGTCATCAGCCATCATTTTTCTAATTTCTGGACCGTCAAAAATACCTCCCTTCAATTTTGCATCTGATTTACTTGGAAATTTACTTTGAAAGTATTTGAAGCACTGGCTATCTTTATCTAAAGCTTTAACGAATTGTTTCATCACACCAAGTTATGTGTAATGGAGGAATGAGAACTCTTTTCGGATCAACCAATGGAGTAGCTATAACGTTACTCTTTCCGACTTCGAGAGATTTTCTTTCAGGCCATTTATGATTTGTATAGTGCTTTGCACGGTCTCTACTATCCCATAAGCACAAGAAACATGGCGTCTTTGTAAATCCAGACTGCTGTCCTAACAATATTCCAGATACTTTCAAATCACCACATATTCGCCATTATTGCTTATCATACTGAATATTTTGTATTATAATTTTGAGATTATCGTATGTTTCCTTCATTGTAGTGGAGTGCGCTATAGGAACTGAGGCATAGTGGTTGCTATTGTGTAGTAATACGGCTTTTAAACTTCTTTTTGATGAATCTATGAACAATCTCCATTCTTCGTCTTTATACACATTAGGTTTAATTTCATTCATTAAACCTTTTACGTCTTTACGATATACTATTTTATCACCATCATGATTCATTTCTTCAAAGTATGGTTCGAACTTGTTTTGTAAAATGATACTTTAGTAGATTTTGACAACTGATTCATGCCTTTTAAAGCTGAAGCTAAATGTTCTGCTCCATCTTTAGGTAAATTAAGCTCTCTAACTAGGTCGTTAAGTTTATCTTGAGTCCATAACTTTACGCTTTTGTCTTTTTGACGGTCCAGAAATTAGAAAAATGATGGCTTATGACCAGTTTATTAGTTCCATGACAAACATTGAGAAAGCTGTATGGCTTAGCTTTAAGGAAGTTACTGAAAACTTTTTGGGTAATCGCAGAAGCCCAAATTACAAAGTAATTGTATCTAAAATGGTTGAGAACTATGGGAATATGGGTTGTCTAATGAAGTACAAACTACATTTTCTGCACAGTCACTTGGATAGTTTTCCTGAAAACTGTGGCGATTATAGCGAAGAACAGGGAGAGCGTTTTCACCAAGATGTTAAAGTAATGGAGAAGCCTTATCAAGGTAGATGGGATGCTAGTATGCTGGCCGACTACTGCTGGATGTTGAAAAGAGATTGTGAAACTACTGGGAAAAAAAAACGTAATAGGAAACCTTTGCACCGATCATTTGATGAGAAACGTGTAAGGTATAGTAAGAAAAAATAAATGGCATGAAGTTTGGATTGTTTTACAAGAATTTTGTCGATTTTACCTTCAAATAACCTTTACTATGAGGTGATGGAGTCAAACGGACCACGGATTCGGATTCGGCGATCTCAAAAACATATATGTATACTGTTAAACCTTGGTTGCCGTTAATTTTGTAAATTTGACCTTGACCTGACCTTGACCCTGAGGTGATGGGGTCAAATGGACCACGGATTCGAAATCAGCGACCTCCAAACATAAGGTATATATGGTCTGGTCCGTGGGTTTTGACTTTTTTTTGTGTGGCTGTAAATTATAATTTGCCTGGAGCTGTACCTGATCGCGAGGAAGAAATTAGACGTAAGGTACAGATAGCAAGCTTAAAGTTAAGCGCAGTGTTTGCCGAGCATAATTTAGCCTTTCTGCTTGCTAATCACTTAATTCCCGTTTTAAAAGAGATTAGTAGTGATCAAGACTGTTACCAAATTTGGGATCGTCTGCAACTGGACAGAATCTCTGTTGCGAACCTAATCAAAAATTGCATTGCGCCGATTATAAGGCAGAATTGATTGAAAAGTTATCGGCATTAAAATTTTCCATTCAATTCGACGAAACAACAGATATTGTTCAAATACAAAACGCCTGCATATTTGTGAAATATTTAGATTTTAATTTAAGGAAGGTTGAAACGAGATTGTGGGGAATTATCCTGGTTTTAGATGAATTTGACGACAATCATCAAATTAATGCAGGTCAACGAAAACCTAGAATTTTTATCACCTGCAAATGCGCTATCACCTGAATTCCATCAAAATAATAGACAACGTGTACATAGTGTAGTTCGTGAATTTAGAGGTCTTATAAATTTAGAAAATGAAATTAATTTAATAATTAACGAATGGAATTCTTTAATTTTTTTTAAATGATTTTCCAGATAACCTTGTGCAACTTAATATAGAAATTACGGAATTTTGGTTTGAATTATCAATTTATTAAACGATGCGGGAGAATATCCATTTCGTAATTTAGTTAATTTTTGTTTACACATTCTTATTCTACCTCACAGCAATGCCAAACCAGAAAGAATATGGAGTAAAGTTAAATTAGAAAAAACTTCAATCAGAAACAAATTAAGTCTGGAAACAATCAATGCTTTGTTATTAGCTAGAGACGGAATTAAACAAAATGGGGATTGTATAAATTTTGAGCCAACAGATGAGATGCTCCAATTAATTAATTAATTTGCGTTACATCAAATTATTGTTGTTAAAATATAAATTTATTATTTATTAAATACTTGGAAATAAATTAAACTATATTTATACAAATTTGTTATTTGTTGAAAAATTTTACGATCAATTATTAATGTCAAATAATACTACCCTTTTAGCTTCTGAAAATTTATAGCGAATAAAAAAATACAATTGTCCTGTTTTTGTTATGTTTTTTTGGCTTAAGGGGTCAAGCCTGGGTTAAATGTTTTCAATAAATAAATAATTATTATTAGAATAATTTTTTTTTTTTTAATTCTTCTCACATGTTAATTTTTTTACATAATATATATGTATTATACATTATATTTATCAATATAAAAAATGTTTATAATGCATTTTTAATCCTGGTTATTAAACTTATAATGATATTAAAAAATTGATTAATTTTTGCAGTTGCCGTAGGATATTGAAGCATTGAATGCATCTTTTAATGTCTAATAAGGCTTAAAATGTTCATGGAATATACGTTTACAGACTTATGTTTTTCCTTTCTGAAAAAAAATTAATAACAATGTATTAAATATAAAAGTTGATAATAACAAGAAAAATAGTGAATGTTATGTACGTATACGTACATAACATTCACCTAAAACTTATCTTTTTGAAAATTGGGCAACATAAGTCCGTAGAAATATATATTTTAAAAGTTTCCCCAAAATTTCAAAGTGATTCATCAACCTGGCTCTGAAATATCCTGCGGCAAGTAAGCTAAAATCATTAAAAAAGCATTAATGAGATAAATGCATTTAAAGTTTCACTTATTAGATTTAAAGTTTTACTTATTTTATAATTCTAATACCATATTCTTCAGGTATCGTACAATTTGTATGTGTAATCTTAATAATATGTATATTTAATAGGTTTATAGTGACTTTTTTCTGGTTTTATTAATATAATACTCAGTATATTTTTTTAATATACATGTATTATCTAAAATAACAGAAAGTCAACTTCAAGAATCAGTTTCTTTATAAAAAGAGGAATAAAATTTTTTAAAACTAAAAGAATACTTAGCTATTATTGAATATTAATACATGATTATTTTATATATAGTTTATGACTATTTTATATAATAATATTTATACTATGATTATTATATTATATTATATGATTATAATTTTTATTATAAGCATTAAATTTAATTAAAAGTATGTAAAGAATGCAGTAAAAACAAATACTGTTTGACAGTTGTGTACAATATCTCTTTCTCTCTCTCTCACATGACAAGTCTTCCATAAGATTATTGATTTTTCGAATAGCCTTGTCAGGTGATAGAGAAAGAGAGAGGCATAATAGTGTTACAGCTGCTAATGGAAGTGTGCACCAGCCACACGTTTGTAGTTCAGTTTTAAGCTATTATAATATCAAGTAGAATTATATATTATATATATTATATTATATAATATCTAAATAAAATAAGTAAAAAAAACTAGTGGTTTATAAAACTGCATGAACAAATTATATCAGATAAGTATTTGCATAACCTTAAATTTATATTTTGTTTATGTCAAGAAATTGATTCTTTGTTTCTCCATTTCAGCATAACCAATGTGTCAACACTTAGATATACAATATTTGCAGAATACAGATAAAATTATAAACAAGTGTTTTGTTATGCTCAGTGTATTTGTGCTTAGTGCGATATTATGTGGTTGAAGTTATTTTATGTGTACTTATTTGTGAAAGTGTTTCAAACCTCCAATATAATTAGTATATTTCATGCCGTAAAGTACCACTCTCTATATTCTTTTGTTTCTTCTTCTGGTCGCAATTCACATGCTCTGCAAAAATATTGCTTTGGAGGAACGTCAATTACTTTTTCATTCTCATGCAGTATCAACACCTTGAAGAGAATTGAATCCTCGCTTCCTCCAAGAACCATCACCTGATACACTTATATGGCAATTCTGACTTGTTGAATCATATACTTGCTCGACAGTTGCTTTCATAGACTGTTTACCAACTTCTTTACAAACATTTTTTATCTCTGTATTAATAATGTCATAATTACTGTGAGAAACTGGACTCGGCAAATCCATATTTCCACAAAAAGTAACTAAACCAGCATGCCCATGACCAAGAGTTCTCATTGTGTACACTAACATCTATTTATTTCATAAGCGTTACTTTTTTTCCAACTTTTCTACTTGAATCAATAACAAATACCTTAAAACAGTTTGTACATGTTATTGTTATTTTACTTCCCAAACCTCTCACATCAACTTCAGAAAATTTAACTGTACCATGACAATTCTGACAAACTAAAAATTCTTCTAATGTTGGGAAAAGTAGTGATATATCTATAATTTTATTTTCTGTGCTACTTTCTTCAATGGTATCAGTTTTTAACTTTTTACTTGATCTGGATCAATGTTGATGGAAGTGCATCGTAGTTGGATCTTACTGATGTTGATAATTTTTTTATGAGCAGATGTACCAGGTATTCTGTTACTTGAGTCTGGCATTTGTTTTACTGCTCGTTTTTTGTATAAACTTATAATTAATTTCTTAAAACTAATAAAATTTAAAGTTAAAAATATACTTTAATTTAAAATCCACTGAGTATTTACTAAATAATGTAAATACTTTATCAATGCAGGCAATATTTACTTCAAATAGAACTGTACGTATTTGTGCAGTATATTAGAGTAAAAAGAATCATTTATTTATTAACTATTAAATTTGAATCGTATGGTAAAGTAGATTTCTACTTTACCAAACTCTCTTGATAGTTGCTTCGTTTAATATACTTGTATGTAAACGTCGAAAACCTCCCAATTATTATTTTAGTTAAATTAAATAAAATGTCTTTTTTGCAAAAATAATTTTAGAGAAATAATATCTATTGATGCTTACTTTATTTCAATTATAACTTGCGAAAAAATTTTTTGTTTTTTTTCAAATTTTGGATGTTTTATGTAAGAAATACTTTAAAAAAAGTTAATAAAAAAAAAATCGATTTTTTGAGCAGTTAACCCAGGCTTGACCCCTTAATATACTGAAATAATTTAAAATTTGAAATAAAAGTGAATTACTTTATTTATAAGAAACGAAAATAATATATTGACCAGCAGCAGCGACAGGTATATATTAGAAACATATTTATAAATAAAAAATGAAAATTTATTTTAATGAATAATTTATTATTATTTTACAAAATTTCTCAAATTTGTACAGTATCAAATAATATCTTTAAACGTTCCTTAGCAAATATAGACTTAAGTAGTATACAGTTTATACCTGCAAATTTGCCTACATTAAAACGTTTGCTGCAAAATGGCCAAAATGAAGTTATATCTTTACGTAAAAAGATGAAGTCAAAAAGGATGCAAACTTACCGTCATAAAAGAATTAGGGATGTAAAATCTTTAGTTTCGCACATGAAAAACCACAAGTTTTTAACTAATAAAGTTTCGGATCTTCTTGAAGTAAGTGTAATTAATAGTAGCATTAACATACAAAATATTTAATATTCTTTACATATTGAAATATTTATAAATTTGATTTACTCATACATTTATAAACATTCCAATAAATAATGAATATTTACTTATGTTTATGTTAACATTTCTAGCAAAAACTATAATCGTGATAATTATGAAATTCATGAAGTATTTCTTTTAGAAACAATGAATTATGTATATATTTTTTATTTTTATACACAATTATTTGGATCAGCTACACTAATTTTTTTCGGCTAGAATTATATCTTTAACTTAAATATTTTAATTTATATATTAGAAATGCAAAATTATAAAATATTAATTAATTAATTTTACAGCACAAATTTATAAAATTGATGATTCTTGCACTTAATTGACTACATTTTATAACACTTCTAGGACTCTATTCCTGCTCATGCTTCCGAACTTTTTAAGAAGCTCATACTTAAGGAGATGTAAACCGATTAAAACAGAATCACTATTTATTTTTTAACGTAACGGTAACGGTGTTGTATTTACAATAAAGATAGTCTATGAATTTTTTTATTAATAAATCAACAAGATTTTTGAGCAGCCCTGCAGCATTGTTTTTAGCTATATATTACTGACCAAAAAATGGTAATTTCTATAAAAATTAATTTTAAATTAATTATTTTGAAAAAATCGCTCTGTAACGGTATTCTATTTGCTTTCAACATTATCTGTACATTTTTTCAGATTTTAATTCCATTAGTTTTTTAAAATTTTTGGAATTTTAGAGGTAGGTTCCTGTAATTTGGGTATCACATCACCTTAACAAGCATCATTACAAAACTCCTTTCCCACTTCCATTAAGAACATATGCTTCCACGCTTCATTTTTATTCGCCAAAAGCTTACAATTACGTACGAATAGCTTTATGAAGTGCTTACCTCATCCGCTAACGATAAAAAAATGGATTAGAAAAGTAAACTGTGACTCTGGTGTAAATGTGGAATCATTGAATGCTGCAATTTGGCCATGGACGAAATGAAAATTAAAAAGTCTATTGATCTTGTTAATGGTAAAGAGTATGGTCACATAAATATTGAAAAAGGTCTTGAAAAGGAAGAAGTACCTGCAGCGGAAAATGTACTTGTATTGATGGGTAGTTTGCATTAATAGCAATTGGAAAATTCCAATATCATTTTATTTTATAAATTCTTTGAGTGGAGAAGAAAAAGCTGACATAATTCTTGACAATCTAGTAGCTTTGCACAGAACCGGCATTACAGTAATTTCAATAACATTCGATGGTTTGCAATCAAATATAACTATCTGCACAAAGTTGGGAATGCAAATGTCTTATTTAAATTCAGAAGAAAATTATTTTTATCATCCAGTATGCAGTCTCCTCGATCCTGAGAAGCTCCCGCGTGGGAACATCCCGCCAAGACAACCCCCGGCTTGATAGAGAGAGAAGGAGAGCGAGAGAGCGAACGGGATTAAGAATAGCCGTTTCACCGGCGCATTCCTGCGCACCAAGTAAGTTGTTTACAACTTGGTTCGCGTGGCACCGACTTCCTCCGGGAAGAGCGAGACGCAGTGCAGCGAGCACTGTTGGTTCGAGGACGCGATCCGCCCAACCAGGCTTCCTCGCCCACGCGGTTAGGTAGGTCGGTAACTCGGGTTACCCGATTTCCCGCGTATTTTCCGTGGGACGTAGAAGCGCACGAGCGCGTGCGCGCTTGCGAATATAGCTGCGAACGGGCCGTCGCGATTGCCTGCGCGCCGTCGAGGTTACCTTGATTCATAGATAAATCTTATTTATATATAGTCCGGTATTTGTTAATTGTTTAGCACCGTTCGTTATTAAGCGGTACCGAGCGCATGTATATCTTTTGTATATCTTTATTGTAAATAACCTTAAATTATATTGGCTCGTCCTTTGTTTATCTTAGATACTCGTCGTGTTATTATTTCTTTATATACCATACCCCGTATTCCCATTCCCGCTTACCCCGCCGCCTCCGCGGGCGCGTCAATACCCTCGTTGACGCGCATTCTGATTGCCCCGTTACAACTGGCGCCCAACTTCCGGAACGAATACGTGGTATTCTTTTAATCTTGAAATTCATTTTTTTAATGACTTTAATGTTTACTTATTTTGTGGAAAATAAGTCAACTTTGTTTTTTTTGTCATCTCCTCTCCTCTCGTATTTCCCGTACATAAATTACGCATAGAAGAGCTATCGTAATTTAACACTCCACGTAACAATAATTAAATTCTAGTGTTCGATTTATTTGGTAGAAATAAATCGCACTTTGTTTTCTTTTATAATTTAATCTATTTCTTTTCGGTGTAAATTGTATCTTTTCGCTTTTTTTATCTTTTCGCCGTGGTTGGGTGCTATCGCATTATTGTTGATAATTATAATTGCTAAAAATTATTGATTTTTGTTGGTAATTATTTCGCGCAAAAAAAAAAAAAATTTTTTTTGTTTTTTAGTGAGCAACAACAAAATGAGTTTTTTTCGATAATTAAAAATCAGTGATCGACTTTGGCGATTATTTTGCACATAAATAATTTTTTTTTAGCGCATAAATAATTATAATTTTTGCGAAAAATGACCACTTGCCAACAAGAATTCGAATTTTGAAGTGAAATTGAAATAATAATTTTCAACCGTAACATCTCGATACCCACGTTAAAATTTAGCTAGCTTAAATTCGTGCGTTGTTGACGCGAGGAGGCACGCGACGCGCGAATGTAAACAAAGCGCCTTGTTTACACTTTTGAACTTTTGTACAAGACACAAAGATTGAGTCGATTTTCAAACTTGTAATTTTTACGCTGTTCAAATATTATTTGAGAAATGATATTTACTAGCGAATTGCAGGAAAGTTATTAGAGAATTATATCCTTTCTTTAAGTAATTGGCGAAATTACCTGCAATTCACATATATATATTTTTTTATCATTTAATGTGACAACAATCTTTTTTATTATTTATAAATAATTACTTTTTTTCCAACTTTTCTACTTGAATCAATAACAAATACCTTAAAACAGTTTGTACATGTTATTGTTATTTTACTTCCCAAACCTCTCACATCAACTTCAGAAAATTTAACTGTACCATGACAATTCTGACAAACTAAAAATTCTTCTAATGTTGGGAAAAGTAGTGATATATCTATAATTTTTATTTTCTGTGCTACTTTCTTCAATGGTATCAGTTTTTAACTTTTTACTTGATCTGGATCAATGTTGATGGAAGTGCATCGTAGTTGGATCTTACTGATGTTGATAATTTTTTTATGAGCAGATGTACCAGGTATTCTGTACTTGAGTCTGGCATTGTTTTACTGCTCGTTTTTTGTATAAACTTATAATTAATTTCTTAAAACTAATAAAATTTAAAGTTAAAAATATACTTTTAATTTAAAATCCACTGAGTATTTACTAAAATAATGTAAATACTTATCAATGCAGGCAATATTTACTTCAAATAGAACTGTACGTATTTGTGCAGTATATTAGAGTAAAAAGAATCATTTATTTATTAACTATTAAATTTGAATCGTATGGTAAAGTAGATTTCTACTTTACCAAACTCTCTTGATAGTTGCTTCGTTTAATATACTTGTATGTAAACGTCGAAAACCTCCCAATTATTATTTTAGTTAAATTAAATAAAATGTCTTTTTTTTGCAAAAATAATTTTAGAGAAATAATATCTATTGATGCTTACTTTATTTCAATTATAACTTGCGAAAAAATTTTTTGTTTTTTTTCAAATTTTGGGATGTTTTATGTAAGAAATACTTTAAAAAAAGTTAATAAAAAAAAATCGATTTTTTGAGCAGTAACCCAGGCTTGACCCCTTAATATACTGAAATAATTTAAAATTTGAAATAAAAGTGAATTACTTTATTTATAAGAAACGAAAATAATATATTGACCAGCAGCAGCGACAGGTATATATTAGAAACATATTTATAAATAAAAAATGAAAATTTATTTTAATGAATAATTTATTATTATTTTACAAAATTTCTCAAATTTGTACAGTATCAAATAATATCTTTAAACGTTCCTTAGCAAATATAGACTTAAGTAGTATACAGTTTATACCTGCAAATTTGCCTACATTAAAACGTTTGCTGCAAAATGGCCAAAATGAAGTTATATCTTTACGTAAAAAGATGAAGTCAAAAAGGATGCAAACTTACCGTCATAAAAGAATTAGGGATGTAAAATCTTTAGTTTCGCACATGAAAAACCACAAGTTTTTAACTAATAAAGTTTCGGATCTTCTTGAAGTAAGTGTAATTAATAGTAGCATTAACATACAAAATATTTAATATTCTTTACATATTGAAATATTTATAAATTTGATTTACTCATACATTTATAAACATTCCAATAAATAATGAATATTTACTTATGTTTATGTTAACATTTCTAGCAAAAACTATAATCGTGATAATTATGAAATTCATGAAGTATTTCTTTTAGAAACAATGAATTATGTATATATTTTTTATTTTTATACACAATTATTTGGATCAGCTACACTAATTTTTTTCGGCTAGAATTATATCTTTAACTTAAATATTTTAATTTATATATTAGAAATGCAAAATTATAAAATATTAATTAATTAATTTTACAGCACAAATTTATAAAAATTGATGATTCTTGCACTTAATTGACTACATTTTATAACACTTCTAGGACTCTATTCCTGCTCATGCTTCCGAACTTTTTAAGAAGCTCATACTTAAGGAGATGTAAACCGATTAAAACACAATCACTATTTATTTTTTAACGTAACGGTAACGGTGTTGTATTTACAATAAAGATAGTCTATGAATTTTTTTATTAATAAATCAACAAGATTTTTGAGCAGCCCTGCAGCATTGTTTTTAGCTATATATTACTGACCAAAAAATGGTAATTTCTATAAAAATTAATTTTAAATTAATTATTTTGAAAAAATCGCTCTGTAACGGTATTCTATTTGCTTTCAACATTATCTGTACATTTTTTCAGATTTTTAATTCCATTAGTTTTTAAAATTTTTGGAATTTTAGAGGTAGGTTCCTGTAATTTGGGTATCACATCACCTTAACAAGCATCATTACAAAACTCCTTTCCCACTTCCATTAAGAACATATGCTTCCACGCTTCATTTTTATTCGCCAAAAGCTTACAATTACGTACGAAATAGCTTTATGAAGTGCTTACCTCATCCGCCAACGATAAAAAAATGGATTAGAAAAGTAAACTGTGACTCTGGTGTAAATGTGGAATCATTGAATGCTGCAATTTGGCCATGGACGAAATGAAAATTAAAAAGTCTATTGATCTTGTTAATGGTAAAGAGTATGGTCACATAAATATTGAAAAAGGTCTTGAAAAGGAAGAAGTACCTGCAGCGGAAAATGTACTTGTATTGATGGTAGTTTGCATTAATAGCAATTGGAAAATTCCAATATCATTTTATTTTATAAATTCTTTGAGTGGAGAAGAAAAAGCTGACATAATTCTTGACAATCTAGTAGCTTTGCACAGAACCGGCATTACAGTAATTTCAATAACATTCGATGGTTTGCAATCAAATATAACTATCTGCACAAAGTTGGGAATGCAAATGTCTTATTTAAATTCAGAAGAAAATTATTTTTATCATCCAGTATGCAGTCTCCTCGATCCTGAGAAGCTCCCGCGTGGGAACATCCCGCCAAGACAACCCCCGGCTTGATAGAGAGAGAAGGAGAGCGAGGAGAGCGAACGGGATTAAGAATAGCCGTTTCACCGGCGCATTCCTGCGCACCAAGTAAGTTGTTTACAACTTGGTTCGCGTGGCACCGACTTCCTCCGGGAAGAGCGAGACGCAGTGCAGCGAGCACTGTTGGTTCGAGGACGCGATCCGCCCAACCAGGCTTCCTCGCCCACGCGGTTAGGTAGGTCGGTAACTCGGGTTACCCGATTTCCCGCGTATTTTCCGTGGGACGTAGAAGCGCACGAGCGCGTGCGCGCTTGCGAATATAGCTGCGAACGGGCCGTCGCGATTGCCTGCGCGCCGTCGAGGTTACCTTGATTCATAGATAAATCTTATTTATATATAGTCCGGTATTTGTTAATTGTTTAGCACCGTTCGTTATTAAGCGGTACCGAGCGCATGTATATCTTTTGTATATCTTTATTGTAAATAACCTTAAATTATATTGGCTCGTCCTTTGTTTATCTTAGATACTCGTCGTGTTATTATTTCTTTATATACCATACCCCGTATTCCCATTCCCGCTTACCCCGCCGCCTCCGCGGGCGCGTCAATACCCTCGTTGACGCGCATTCTGATTGCCCCGTTACAACTGGCGCCCAACTTCCGGAACGAATACGTGGTATTCTTTTAATCTTGAAATTCATTTTTTTAATGACTTTAATGTTTACTTATTTTGTGGAAAATAAGTCAAACTTTGTTTTTTTTTGTCTTCTCCTCTCCTCTCGTATTTCCCGTACATAAATTACGCATAGAAGAGCTATCGTAATTTAACACTCCACGTAACAATAATTAAATTCTAGTGTTCGATTTATTTGGTAGAAATAAATCGCACTTTGTTTTCTTTTATAATTTAATCTATTTCTTTTTCGGTGTAAATTGTATCTTTTCGCTTTTTTTATCTTTTCGCCGTGGTTGGGTGCTATCGCATTATTGTTGATAATTATAATTGCTAAAAATTATTGATTTTTGTTGGTAATTATTTCGCGCAAAAAAAAAAAAATTTTTTTTTGTTTTTTATTGAGCAACAACAAAATGAGTTTTTTTCGATAATTAACAATCAGTGATCGACTTTGGCGATTATTTTGCACATAAATAATTTTTTTTTTAGCGCATAAATAATTATAATTTTTGCGAAAAATGACCACTTGCCAACAAGAATTCGAATTTTGAAGTGAAATTGAAATAATAATTTTCAACCGTAACATCTCGATACCCACGTTAAAATTTAGCTAGCTTAAATTCGTGCGTTGTTGACGCGAGGAGGCACGCGACGCGCGAATGTAAACAAAGCGCCTTGTTTACACTTTTGAACTTTTGTACAAGACACAAAGATTGAGTCGATTTTCAAACTTGTAATTTTTACGCTGTTCAAATATTATTTGAGAAATGATATTTACTAGCGAATTGCAGGAAAGTTATTAGAGAATTATTATCCTTTCTTTAAGTAATTGGCGAAATTACCTGCAATTCACATATATATATATTTTTTTTATCATTTAATGTGACAACAATCTTTTTTATTATTTATAAATAATTAATTAATTTTTTTTTTACACTTTTCAAATGTAAATATAGTTTAAAATTTTTCGCACACACACAATTTTGTTTTTTTTTTCCTTCTAACAATTTAAGGGGATGCCATACCTGAATTAAATCCTACTATGCCGACACCTGTATATTACACGCACTATTTCTCCTATTACTATTATTTAATACAATGACAACCTATAAACGAAGTGGAGGCATATTTGTAATACATATATTAAATAAATTATGAGTACAAAAGTTTAATTTGCGTTAAAATGTGCTTATAATTTGAAAAATACGATCTCAAACATAACCTCTCTTAGTTAACAGGCAACAACGATTTAATTGAATTTTGTAGAAACATGATAGATTTCTAACAAATACAGTGCAGACGCATAATTTCACGATATTGGTAAATGTTGAAACACTAAAAAAAATAGTCAAAAGTGGACGACGAAGAAATAAATAGAAAAATACGATTGGTACAAAGACGTTGGGCAGCTGGTACTACATATTAACGATGAAAATAAATACAGATTGCAATTACAAGCATCCAAAAACGGAGTAGAGGCAATATTTTACATTATCGGCGATTCATTTTTCAGTAAAAACTAGAAGGATAAATAATCGATTAAAAAATTAAACGAAAAATAAAAACGATATACATTCCTTCTAAAAATGTGTAATTTAGCAGATGCAAGAGTAAGAAAAAGTTTAGCTACGCAGTTTGAAAAAGCATCAATAGGTGGCGATGCTAAACGTTTCCGCACAAATAGACGACAGATTCTATAGGAGGTGCGAGCACCGATTCGGGCCGTCTGCAGCTCGCACCTTCTACTTTCAAATACATTGTAATATGCAGACACTTAATCTTGGGTGCGTTATTTGTTTAATTATAATTATTTAAATTTTTGTCTGCTTGAAATGGTGGTCGAGTCATATTATTAATAAATATTTTTAGTGTAATAACAATTACAAAATCTAAAAATGTTCTAAATTTTTCCGAAAATTTACAAAATACGAATGGTAAAATAACCTCCCTCAGTCTACAGCGACGGATTCTATAGGAGGTCCGTGCACCGATTCAAATACATTGTATCATACCATCACAGTATGTTGGGTGCATTCTTTGTTTAATTTCAATTATTTAAATTATTGTCAGCTTGAAAACAGAGTAGAGGCATATTTTTAATAAACATTTAAAGTTTATAACAAATACAAAATTACAATTTATGTTAAAACATTGAAATCATTTGAAAAATACGAACCGAAACATAACCTCTCTCAGTCAAAAGTGATGGATTCTAGGAGGTGCGTGCAGCGATTCCAGCCGTCTGCCGCACGCACCTCCTACTTTCAAATACATTGTAATATGCGGACTATAAATCTTGGGTATATTATTTAATTATCATAATTATTTAAAATAATGCCTGCTTGATATGATGGTCGATGCATATTATTAATAAATATTTTTAGTGTAATAACAATTACAAAATCTAAAAATGTTCTAAATTTTTCCGAAAATTTAAAAAATACGAATGGTAAAATAACCTCCCTCAGTCTACAGCGACGGATTCTATAGGAGGTCCGTGCACCGATTCAAATACATTGTATCATACCATCACAGTATGTTGGGTGCATTCTTTGTTTAATTTCAATTATTTAAATTATTGTCAGCTTGAAAACAGAGTAGAGGCATATTTTTAATAAACATTTAAAGTTTATAACAAATACAAAATTACAATTTATGTTAAAACATTGAAATCATTTGAAAAATCCGAATGGAAATATAACCTCCCTCAGTCTACAGCGACGGATTCAATAGGAGGTGCGTGCACCAATTCGAGCTGTCTGCCGCACGCACCGTCTACTTTGAAATACATTGTATCATGCCATCACAGTATGTTGGGTGCATTATTTGTTGAATTTCTATTATTAAAATTATTGTCAGCTTGAAATGGCGGTCGAGGCCTATTGTTAATAAACATTTTAAGCGCATAACAAGTAGAAAACATGAAATGGAGGAATAATATTTTAATTATTTGAAAAATAAGCAAACAAACATAACCTCTTTCAGTCTAAAGCGACGGATTCTAGGAGGTGCGTGCAGCGATTCGAGCAGCTACCGCACGCACCTCCTACTTTCAAATACATTGTAATATGCAGACGACCTTGGGTGCATTATTTGTTTAATTAAAGTTATTTAAATTATTGTCAGCTTGAAAACAGAGTAGAGGCATATTATTAATAAACATTTAAAGATTATAACGATTACAAAATTTCAATATACGTCAAAATATTGAATTCATTTGAAAAATACGAATCGAAACATAACCTCTCTCAGTCAAAAGCGACGGATTCTAGGAGGTGCGTGCAGCGATTCGTGCAGGCTGCCGCACGCACCTCCTACTTTCAAATACATTGTAATATGCAGACGATCTTGGGTGCATTATTTGTATAATTAAAGTTATTTAAATTATTGTCAGCTTGAAAACAGAGTAGAGGCATATTATTAATAAACATTTAAAGTTTATAACGATTACAAAATTTCAATATACGTCAAAATATTGAAATCATTTGAAAAATACAAATCGAAACATAATCCTCTCTCAGTCAAAAGCGACGGATTCTATAGGAGGTGCGTGCACCAATTCGAGCTGTCTGCCGCACGCACCGTCTACTTTGAAATACATTGTATCATGCCATCACAGTATGTTGGGTGCATTATTTGTTGAATTTCAATTATTAAAATTATTGTCAGCTTGAAATGACGGTCGAGGCCTATTGTTAATAAACATTTTAAGCGCATAACAAGTAGAAAACATGAAATGGAGGAATAATATTTTAATTATTTGAAAAATAAGCAAACAAACATAACCTCTTTCAGTCTAAAGCGTCGGATTCTAGGAGGTGCGTGCAGCGATTCGAGCCGTCTGCCGCACGCACCTCCTACTTTCAAATACATTGTAATATGCAGACGACCTTGGGTGCATTATTTGTTTAATTAAAGTTATTTAAATTATTGTCAGCTTGAAAACAGAGTAGAGGCATATTATTAATAAACATTTAAAGTTTATAACGATTACAAAATTTCAATATACGTTTAAATATGAAATCATTTGAAAAATACAAATCGAAACATAACCTCTCTCAGTCAAAAGCGACGGATTCTAGGAGGTGCGTGCAGCGATTCGAGCAGGCTGCCGCACGCACCTACTACATTCAAATACATTGTAATATGCAGACGTTCTTGGGTGCATTATTTGTTTAATTAAAGTTATTTAAATTAATGTCAGCTTGAAAACAGAGTTGAGGCATATTATTAATAAGCATTTAAAGTTTATAACGATTACAATATTTCAATATACGTTTAAATATGAAATCATTTGAAAAATACAAATCGAAACATAACCTCTCTCAGTCAAAAGCGACGGATTCTAGGAGGTGCGTGCAGCGATTCGAGCAGGCTGCCGCACGCACCTCCTACTTTCAAATACATTGTAATATGCAGACTATGAATCTTGGGTATATTATTTAATTATCATAATTATTTAAAATAATGCCTGCTTGATATGATGGTCGATGTATATTATTAATAAATATTTTTAGTGTAATAACAATTACAAAATCTAAAAATGTTCTAAAATTTTCCGAAAATTTGAAAAATCCGAATGGAAAAATAACCTCCCTCAGTCTACAGCGACGGATTCTATAGGAGGTGCGTGCACCAATTCGAGCTGTCTGCCGCACGCACCGTCTACTTTGAAATACATTGTATCATGCCATCACAGTATGTTGGGTGCATTATTTGTTGAATTTCAATTATTAAAATTATTGTCAGCTTGAAATGGCGGTCGAGGCCTATTGTTAATAAACATTTTAAGCGCATAACAAGTAGAAAACATGAAATGGAGGAATAATATTTTAATTATTTGAAAAATAAGCAAACAAACATAACCTCTTTCAGTCTAAAGCGTCGGATTCTAGGAGGTGCGTGCAGCGATTCGAGCCGTCTGCCGCACGCACCTCCTACTTTGAAATACATTGTACTATGCAGACGACCTTGGGTGCATTATTTGTTTAATTAAAGTTATTTAAATTATTGTCAGCGTGAAAACAGAGTCGAGGCATATTATTAATAAACATTTACAGTTTATAACGATTACAAAATTTCAATATACGTTAAAATATTGAAATCATTTGAAAAATACGAATCGAAACATAACCTCTCTCAGTCAAAAGCGACGGATTCTAGGAGGTGCGTGCAGCGATTCGAGCAGGCTGCTGCACGCACCTCCTACTTTCAAATACATTGCAATATGCAGACGTTCTTGGGTGCATTATTTGTTTAATTAAAGTTATTTAAATTATTGTCAGCTTGAAAACAGAGTAGAGGCATATTTTTAACAAACATTTAAAGTTTATAACAAATACAAAAAATTCAATTTATGTTACAATATCGATATAATTTGAAAAATACAAATGGAAACATAACCTCTCTCAGTCTAAAGCGACGGATTCTATAGGAGGTGCGTGCACCGATTCGAGCCGTCGGCCGCACGCACCTCTACGTTCAAATACATTGTAATATGCAGACACTCAATCTTGGGTGCATTATTTAATTAATTACAATTATTTAAAATAATGTCAGCTTTAAATAATGGTCGAGGCATATTATTCATAAATATTTTTAGGGTATAACAATTACAAAATTTGAATTTATGTTAAAATATCGATAAAATTTGAGAAATACGAATGGAAACATAATTCGAAATTGAGTTAAAATATCGTTAAAATTTTAAAAATTATAATTAATTCATAACTCTTCTCAGTTACAACGTCGGATACAATAAGAGATGCGTTTACCGATTCGGCCGTCTGTATTTCCGTGCAAGTAAAATCAATTGCACGCTCATGGCAAGGAAGCTAGTCGACCAGACGTGACGTGAAAATCTACTTTTCTTGTAGATCCTACAGAGATGTATTAGCGCATTCTGAATAATTTTTTTTTTAACTTATAACATTTAGGCTGTCATTGCACAACAGGGATATAATAAATACTATGTTAGATTAGTTCGAGAATTAAATATTTTATTTATAATAATAATAGCCTTCGATAATTCTTGTGTAATTAAAAAATCAGCGCGTTTTGAGTCAACGAAGCTAGTCGATCAGACGGGACGTGAAATTCGACCAGCTTCCAAGATCCTTATATATATATATATATATATATATATATATATATATATATATATATATAGAGAGAGAGATCTAGGATGCTAGTCGTATTTTACGTTCCGTATGGTCGACTATCTTCATAGCCTCTGAGCGCGCGAATGGTTTTACTTGTACGGAAATGCAGACGTTTCGAATCGTTGCACGTAACTTCTATAGAGTCAGTTGCTGTAGAGTAAGTGAGGACATGTTAAAATATGTACTTTTCAAATTTTAACAATTTTTTGACACCATTTCAATTTTGTACATGTTTACACTTAAAATGTTTATTAATAATACGCTAATTATGTTTATTAAAAAAATGTTTATTAATTATGATATGAAATATTTGTAATTCAACAATTAATGCAAATAAGATTCAGTGTCTGCAAATTACAATGTATTTGAAAGTAGGAGGTACCTGCGGCAGACGGCTCTAATCAGTGCACGCACCTCCTATAGATTCCGTCACTTTAGACTGAGAGAGGTTATGTTTCCATTCGTATTTTTATATCGAAATTTTAACATAAATTGAATTTTTGTATTTGTTATAAACTTTAAATGTTTATTAATAATATGCCTCGACTCTGTTTTCAAGTTGACAATAATTTAAATAACTGTAATTAAACAAATAATGCACCCAAGATCGTCTGCATATTACAATGTATTTGAAAGTAGGAAGTGCGTGCGGCAGACGGCTCGAATCGCTGCACGCACCTCCTAGAATCCGTCGCTTTAGACTGAAAGAGGTTATGTTTGTTTGCTTATTTTTCAAATAATTAAAATATTATTCCTCCATTTCATGTTTTCTACTTGTTATGCGCTTAAAATGTTTATTAACAATAGGCCCCGACCGCCATTTCAAGCTGACAATAATTTAAATAATTGAAATTCAACAAATAATGCACCCAACATACTGTGATGGCATGATACAATGTATTTGAAAGTAGACGGTGCGTGCGGCAGACAGCTCGAATTGGTGCACGCACCTCCTATAGCATCCGTCGCTTTAGACTGAGTGAGGTTATGTTCCCATTCGTATTTTTCAAATTATTTCGATATTTTAACATAAATTGAAATTTTGTAATAGTTATACACTAAAAATATTTATTAATATTATGCGTCGACCGCCATTTTAAGCTGACAATAATTTAAATAACTGTAATTAAACAAATAATGCACCCAATATTCGGTGTCTGCATATTACAATGTATTTGAAAGTAGAAGGTGCGTGCGGCAGACGGCTGGAATCGGTGCACGCACCTCCTATAGAATCCGTCGCTTTAGACTGAGAGAGGTTATGTTTCCATTCGTATTTTTCAAATAATATCGATATTTTAACACGAATTGAAATTTTGTATTTGTTATAAACTACAAATATTTATTAATAATATGCCTCTGCTCTGTTTTCAATCTGACAATAATTTAAATAAGAGTAATTAAAGAAATAATGCACCCAAGGTCGTCTGCATATTACAATGTATTTGAAAGTAGGAAGTGCGTGCGGCAGACGGCTCGAATCGCTGCGAGAAGCTGCGCGCGCACGTCGGGTCCGTCCAGCGAAGCAGCGAACGAGCCGAAACTCGATAGAGCTCTTCGGTACTTTATCGCGACACATTGACAACATTAGTTTGTGCGTGTGTGTGTGAGGAAAGCAACATTTTGAGCGGCAACCCAGGCGACGATTTCCATACCGACAAGATTGGTGCACGCTTCGCAGCAGGTGAACTACATTACGTCTTTTGTGAGTGTGCTTCACATATCTCCCCCTTCGCAACCTTTTCCCGTGCAACTAACCGCCGCAGCTCGTACGCAGGCGAGCATTCGTATTCTAAATTCACCGCGATTATATGCGGCTGGCGCCTAAATCCCTTTATCTATTATTATAATAAATTATTACTATTGTTATCGATCGTTTATTTCGCCTTTCTCACCTCGCTCTAATCCCCAGCGTGGCCGTTACAAAATGTATATAGTAAACAATTTTGCATGAATAGTCATATCTCGACTGAGCTTGTTAGGAACTAGCAGACGACGGTTCCCTCTAGAAGGTGCGTGCACAGTTTGGCTCGACGATCACACACATCTCCTACACTTGGCAAACGGACTACGATTTCAAGTTGCACTTCTATTAGGTTATGTTAGGTTATGGTATTGCCATGTATTATATATTGTCAGTTATGCAACTGTATCATAATAAATATAAATTTTGTAATCAAAATATATACGATAAATAAAACATATTTGCAATTGTATTCAACGGCCTCTCCCACGGCCTATTCACAAATAACTGTTTTGCTCAGTGCTTAATTTAATAGTGGTTAAAAACATTGAATTAAACATACTAATTAGTTGAGATAATTGTAGACTTTGTGGGGAAATAAATAGTTTATTAATATTAGAAGTTATTGAAGATTTGAATAATTGAAACTCCATTTTAAACTATACAAAGTATAAAACGATGGCAACGAAAATTGAACTTTAGTTATAATCTATTATAAATAAAAATTTACAATTGAATTTCAATGCAAATGAAAGTGTAAATGAAAAAATACAATACCGACTGACATTTCGTTACCATGAAGTGTACGTGTAGTACGCGTAATAATAAAGTGTACGTCTAGTACACGTTATCATAAAGTGTACGTCTAGTACACGTTATCATAAAGTGTACGTACAGTACACGCTACCATATAAAGTGTGTACGTACAGTACACGGTACCATATAAAGTGTGTACGTACAGTACACGTTTCATAAAGTGTGTACGTACAGTACACGTTGATTAAAGTGTGTACGTACAGTACTCGTTGATTAAAGTGTGTACGTACAGTACTCGTTGATTAAAGTGTGTACGTACAGTACACGGTACCATATAAAGTGTGTATGTACAGTACACGTTTCATATAGTACAAACAAAGTGTTCGCAAAGTGCAAAGTTAGTACATATGTGCTAATAATTTAATTTTTTGTATTTATAACAGTGTATTTATATCACACATGTATAATCGGAAAATAGTTTGCAAATATAATTTGCCATTTGATAATATTGCTGTATACAGTAAAGAAAACATTTGTTTATATGTATGTCTAATTACTTTAAACTAAAATTAAAAAATTTACAGAAAGGTAAGATATTATGGTACCGTAATTATAATCAATAGAATGGTTACACATTCAGTAATATTATGTACTTATAAGTTTTGCAGTAAACTATACATTTACTTTTACAGTAAATGTTATATATTTTTTACAATCAATAATGTAATTAATTTTTACCAGCGCTGTGTTCTGTACCTTGTTTTACATTTTCGCTTATTAGCGCCACCTGTGGGCATGCAATTAAATATGTATTAGTATATAATACAGAGGGCGCCACAGATATTTTCTGTTAGGTTAATTTTATATAGGGTATCGATAAAACAGATCGCGCGGACCTGCACAACAATTTTTCGTCGGGTATGACATCCCCTTAAGAAATTATTTAATTTAATTTTTTTAAAAAAAGAATTTGAGAAATTATTTAAAATTGTTTTTTATTTTTACTGAAAAATAATTTTTCACTTGATTGTTTGTGGTGTGTATATATAATACACGTACATAAGACAACGGGCACAAAATAGGATATTTTCAAACCTAATTTTTTTTAAATATTCATCTCCGATTTTGCGCAAGTTGGTTGAAGGAAAATATCTTTGTGTCTGTCGTTGTGTGTGAGCGCAAGTGTGCAGAAATATAAGCGGCATAATTTATTTTTAATTTACTGTACATATTTGCGTGCGCTTTATTAATTTATATATGTTTATATATGTAATATTTTAAAATTTATTAATCTAAGTGTGATTTTAAATTGTAAAACCGGCTAAAGTGTGTCTTTGGATTTTACGTTGTAAATCCGAAAGCACACTAGGTTAACGGACTGGTGTGACTGAGATAATGCGCGCACACACAACGCTAATAAGCGCATTTGTTTATAAAATTTTGCTAGCGGCTTAAACTAAATAAATAAATAAAACAGCGTAATGGCGCAAGAAACGCTTACTTCCGTGGATCAATGGTGCTTAGCACTTTCTGAGGACGATCTCGAGGATAACCTCAAAGCACTTAACCTCAACCGCACGGGATGGAGATTATCAAAAGTAGAGCGTTTGTATAATTGGCTACTCGGACATTATAGCCAATCAGATTTCGAGGAAACTGCATTGGAACCCGAGGAAGCGCGAATAAAACGCGAACAGCTGCAAACCGCGTTTATCGACCAAACGTTTGCAGAAAAATCGGGATCGACGATTCTGGAGGAAGGCTTTGATCACGATGGGCCGCATCCAATTCAAATGTTGCATGACGATGCATTAAGGAGGTCTCATACTCAATTTTTACCGACCGAGCCAATAGAGTGATAGTATGGTTGAAAAATACTTCAATCTTGATAAATATAAAGAATTTCGACAAACTAGAAGATAGGTGCCCTTTCTTTTGTAGTTATGTATCACTGTGCAAAGTTTCTATTTATTATATTGAGGCATTGAAGAGAAAACCTTGCATAAAAGACACTATCTACGGCGTCCACATAATGAAATTTTCGTACAAGGTTTTCTCTTACACGTATCAATAAAATGACTTGAAACTTTGTATAGAAGTAAATAATTATTTAATAAAGGGCATCTAACTGTTTGTTTTTCATAGTTTTATAAAACTAAAAGTAGATTTATTATCATTATTAAAAGAATATTTTACGCTAGATGGCAGTACGCACGGATCTTGGCAAGCTAGAATATGCTTTCGCCGTCGCCACTATCGCCATCACGCATGCGCATTAGTTTCAGTCGAGACAAATAGCCGAGCAAAATAATTTGATTTGACTCCTATAAAATTTTTAAATATGTGTCATACTGATACTCATATTATGACTAGTTGAATTTTCGACATGGCAAATTGAACCGTACTACGTATTTATCATAGATTCAATATAAAAGGAAACGTACTGATGCAAGAAGCCGGCATATCTATCGATCAACCCAAGGGAGCGGATCAAAAATCGACTTGCGAGCCGTGCTCCGCTCTCTTGGGTTCTGCTATCGTTGGTCTTGAGTGTAATCTAGTATTTTTTCAGTATATAAAAAAAATAAATTCGTATAATTGAAATACGTACAAATTCCGTAAACCAAATATACGTAACATTTATTATATATGTATATATCGAAATATGGATTATAATAGATAATAGAAATGCGTATAAGTGAAATACGTTATTTTTTAATTCTAATATTGGAAAAAAATAGTCACACTATTTTTATTACGATGCTCTGGACATCAATGGCGCCATCTACGATCACTTCGATTACGACTTGCCATAGATGGCGCTCTTGATGATAGTTATCATTTCGTATATATAACCAGCATTACCGGCGGTCAGAACGGTAAAATCGCAGAATTGAGTATGAGACCCCCTTAATCACCGTAGTTTATCCAATACAGCAGACGAGTGCTGAGGATAATGCGCAAGTATTGCGAATACAAGCGCAAGAGAGTGCGTCTACAAACGATCAGGTAAATGTGTTACCCGCAGTAGATACACGTAAAGCGGAAATGCAACAAACCTCGGGTACTTCGCGGCAACCGCCGGAAGAACAGCCGTACTTATAGATTCCCATGAATTATCGAGAATTCATAAACGAATCTAATCGGAAGCACGCAGAACTACAAAAACAAATTACTACAATAACGAGGTTATTTGAAAAATTTTCAAACGCGTCACCCGCGAGTAGTACGCGGATTGGCACGCAAGAATTGCGCAATAGCGAACTTCCGCATGGTACGACTGGAAAAGTCGACAATCGCGTGACGTTTCAAGATACGTACGATATTGTCCACTTACCGCAAAACAGCCCGATATCGGTAAATCAAAATCACCATTTGCCAGATTCGAGTAACGTTTGGAGAGGGGGGAACCTTCTCAACCTAGGTGAGAATGCTGCAGGTAACTCGACGCTAGCTAGCGCGAGTAATAATAACGTTACTGCGACTTCAAAGCACGATGTCGGCCAAATCGTGCGCAAATGGGGTTTGCATTTCAACGGCGATCGAAGCCAAAGCGTCGACATGTTCTTGACGCGTGTCGAGGAATGTCGCGCACACAGTAATCTCTCAGATAGCGAAGTAATGTCTTCATTATCTGAATTACTCAACGGAGTAGCGGCTGTGTGGTATAGAAACCACAGAAATGAATGGTCGACTTGGTCCGACTTTTGCGAGGACGCTCGCTTAACGTACGGAATGGCAAGCGGCTATCAACAGAGGTTGGTAGCAGAAGCTAATGCGCGCACACAGGGCAAGGATGAGCCCGTAGGTGATTATATCACGTACCTAACCGTTATTATGCGCAAACAAATACCGAGGCCAACGGTAGAAGCGCAATTAGATCTATTATATATAAACATGCTTCCCCGCTTGCGACAGCTGATCAAAAGAACGGACTTTGACAGCATAAGAGATCTGTTAATTATGGCGAAAAACGCGGAACTCAACCTTGAGTACGAGCGCATGTACAGGGCTCCGCCTGACCCCGAGACGTCGCTGTTGCCGGAATTGGCGTATCGCGCACCGAAGAGCGCCGCCATTGCAACTAAAGTGTCTGCCGTAGTCGCTGGGGACAAAACAGCAGCGCCAACAGAGATCGCCGCACTCATTACGAGGATGAATGAGAATTTTCAGCGATTTCTAAATCAACAGAGGCCAAATCAAAACCATAGTAAAGGCCAGAACAGAGACAAAAATAACCCGCCCAGACAAAAAGGCAAACAGGGAAAAGAGGAGCGTTACCAGCCCGGCGGTAGGAATGCTAGAGGCAAAGGCGCCTCTCAGGAGAATAAAGGCAGAGAAGTGCTAAAATCTCCCCCACGCGCACGAGAACCGAAGAAAACGAGCGCTCGTTGTTTCGTGTGCGACGAGCCAGGGCACTTCGCAAGAGATTGTGCAAAGAGGGCGGGAAACGAACGACCTCTAAAATTGAAATAGAGAGCGTAAAGAATACGCAAATTTCAGGTGCGAGCACTAGTGCGTCTAGTGTTGCTTGGGCGTCGATGCGTCAAACGACTTGCACCCGGAAACCTACGGGTTACCGCAAGCATTGCGTGACGCGACGATGCAATCCAAAGGAGACCCAAACGACAATGAGGATCGTTGGTGGCTCCAAGTTAATATCGGTGGTTTCCGCGTTAGGTCGCTATACAATCCTGGAGCAGCGCGTACTGTGATGGGTGCGCTGGGGCTACAAATTTCCAGTGCATGTGGACGAGCGCTCAAGCCGAGCAATGGTCGCGGAGCTCGCATTGCCGACGGGCATTACACACCCATCGCTGGTTATGTGGATCTACCTTTCACACTAGCCGGCGTGAGAAAGGAGGTTACAGTGGCAATTATGCCAAACCTTGATCACGACTGCTACATCGGCACGAATTTTTGTCGTTTATTCGATACCGTACATGACCCCAACGCTAACTTGCTCTATTTGAAACAAGCAGCGCAAAGCGTTAAACTAGAAGTAGCTAGTCTTAGCGCCTTGGGTTCATTACTCATATCTGCTGTGGGACTCGCGCGAGTTGAGCAGATACAACGTGACGAAGTAGAGCGTCTACTTAATCGTGTTTTAAGCTCTAGCAGCGCGAAACTCGGCTGCACTTCACGGATAGAGCACGAGATCGACGTAGGATCATCCCGCCCCGTAAAGCAAAAGTATTATCCGGTTTCGCGCAAAATAGAAGAAGAGATGCACAGGCAAGTCTTCGAAATGCTACAGGCAGGGATAATCGAACCTGAAACGAGCGGCTGGTCGAGTCCGGTCGTAATGGTCCGCAAATCGAACGGTGCGTATCGATTTTGCGTCGACTTCCATAAACTAAACGCTGTCACGAAGCCTGACGCAAATCCATTGCCATACATGGATAATATACTGCGAAAATTACAAAAATTGAAGTATATAAGTACGCTCGACCTCAGCAGTGCGTATCATCAAATACCGCTGAAGGAAGAGTCGCGACCCTTTACAGCTTTTACTGTACCCGGGTTGGGACTATATCAGTTCACGCGCATGCCTTACGGCCTCGCATATGCGCCGGCGACCTTCCAAAGAGTCACAATTACACCTGAGCTAGAGCCGTGGTCGTTCTCATACCTAGACGACATAATATCGCTACGGAGACGTTCGAGGAACACCTCAAAATGCTTGAGGAAGTGCTCCAGCGAATAAAAGACGCAGGTTTCACGATTACCAGGGAGAAGAGCGTCTTCTGCCGAGAGGAGGTTAAGTACCTCGGCGTCCTGGTTAATCATGACGGTTTTCTTCCAGACCCGGAGAAAATTGCACCGATAATGCAATATCCGGCCCCCAAGAACTTAAAACAGCTCCGACGATTCATGGGAATGTCGTCGTGGTATCGCAAATTCTTACCGAATTTCGCGACCCTCGCAGAGCCACTTACGCAACTTATAAAGAAAGGGCGTAAATATGAGTGGGGGAAGGAGCAGCAAACAGCCTTTGCACAGATAATAGCGCTTGTCGCAACAGCTCCAGTGCTTCAGCGTCCTGATTTCGAATCACAATTCGTCGTTCAAACCGATGCCAGTGATTCAGGTCTAGGTGCCGTACTCTTACAGTACGTCGATGGCAAAGAGAGAGTGCTTGAATTCGCTAGCCGCACCATGACGCTGGCTGAACGCAATTACAGCGTAACCGAGAGGGAATGCCTCGCTGTAATATGGGCGATAAGGAAATTTCGACCTTACATCGAAGGCTATACTTTTTAAGTACTGTCAGATCACAGCAGCCTTCGATGGCTATGCAACTTGCGCAACCCGACAGGGCGTTTGTCGAGATGGGCGCTAGAATTGCAAGGTCATTGGTTCACGATTGAACATCGTAAAGGGGCACTTAACCACGTTCCCGATGCATTGTCGAGAATGCACAAGGACGAAGTGCCTGAGATTAGGCGCAATCTCATGGGCGAACGAGACGAACCCACCTCAGGCCATTTGGGGCGCGAGAAAACATACGCGCGCGTCTCTTTGTATTATTCTTGGCCTAGGATGTACCGAGACGTACAAAAGTACGTTAAAAATTGCCTCGTTTGTCAACAATGTAAGGTTGAGCAACGAGCTCCCGCAGGATTGATGGGGCGTCGTGTTGTTGATCGGCCATGGCAAGTGGTTGCAGCCAATATCATGGGACCATTTCCTCGTAGCAAGCACGGCAAATAATACCTTTTAGTATTTCAAGACCTATTCACGAGGTGGATAGAGTGCGCGGCGATTCGCAAAGCAAACGCCCAAACAATACTAAAAGAGCTCAAAGAGCGTGTATTCTTACGTTATGGAGTGTGCGAGGTATTTTTGTCGGACAATGGGACTGAATTTAAAAATCGGCTTGTCAACAAATATCTCGAAGAGGAAGGTGTATTTCACACCACCACACCTCCATACCACGCCCAGGCAAATCCTGTAGAGCGAGTCAATCGGTCTCTCAAAACGATGATTAAATCATTTATCGAGAAGAGTCACTCGACTTGGGACGATAAACTAAACGAAATAGTTTACGCGTATAATACCTCGGTACATAGCTCGACAGAAGCGAGCCCAGCACTTTTAAACTACGGTCGACAACCAACACCACCAACTTCTATAAAAAAAAACGCAAGATATAGCCGCTGCACAGCAAGAGCAGCGAAACGCAATCGAGGATTGGAAAAAGAGAATGGAAATCCTATCCGAGGTGCGTGATACAGCCGCAAATTGCGCGAGAAATGCGCAGGAGCGCCAAGCGCAATATTACTATGCCAAACACCGGGCTGGCGATTATCAAATCGGAGATATGGTGTGGAAAGCAAACAAAGTCCTTTCCTCGGCCGCCGAGGGCCGCGCAGCGAAATTAGCGCCTAATTTCGCAGGGCCTTACGAAATACCGCCCGGCTTGGTAATAACATGTATAGGTTGCTAGATAAAAATGGCTATATTATCGATTTAGTGCACGTGTTACACCTGAAGCCCTTTGAGAGTGCACAAGAAGAAGACGACGTCGAGATCAACTTTCACCCGTCGAGGGATGCGAGCGCAGACGCAGCGATAAGCGACCCGCTGTTAGCGAGCGAAAGTCTGCGAGCGCGCAGCTAATTGTAAACGGATGCCTCAGCGAATGCATCAGGTAGCGAGCGAAGCGTCAACGTGCAGACGCGTGCACGATGTTCGGGAGACGCTAATCTTGTACAATCTCAAGCGATCCCCAAGCGGAGGGGAAGACCGAGGAAGAATGCAGTCGTTGTAAAGAGGACCGGGAAGTCCTTACGCGCTAAGATTCCGTATAAATCGTCCGAACCGATAAAAAGAGGCCGCGGTCGGCCGAAAGGTTCGTGAAATAGAATCAGTCCGATGAACGCTACGGATTCACCGCGAAAAACCCGTAGCGCGACTAGAAACGACGTATCCAATTGATCTTTCTAACCTTCCTTTTCTGTTTGTTGTGTTGTAGAATGGAACTACCTGAGATTGAAGCGCTGATTGAGCGCCTGAGAGACGCCTTAAACGGCATCGGCAGTCCAGCCCCGAGGGGAACCTGCGCCAAGAGAAAACCCAGAGGAGAGCGCTTGCCCAGAAACCACCTGGTTCTTGTGGGTTACGGACCTCGAAGAGGAGGACGAGCGCGCGACCCTGGAGGAGGTAACGGAGGAGGAGGCAGCAGCGGAGATAATAAGTCCGGAGCCCAGGCTCTCTGCCCTTTCGCCGCTCCGCCACCCGAAGCCGATCCAGCCACCGATTGCCTCGAAGCCGACCCCGACTCTAGAGGAGTATTGGTCGGAGATAGAACCGGTCATGGCGGAAGCCCTCAAGACGGCAGTGGAGGCGGAAGAGCTCCTCAAACATGCCTTCGGCAAGTTCCGCGAGGCTATGAGGCGGTATGGCGCCGCCTTTGAGACACGCGCAGGTCCACATTATGCGGTCTTGTCGGATCGACAGGACGAAATGCGCATAATAAAGGCCGACCGAGCGAAGCGCACCAAGAAGCGCCAGCGGCAGGAGGCCGTTCGGCGCGAAAAAGAACAGCGCTTAGCTGAACAACGCCAAGCCGAGGAAAAGATACACGCTCTCAGGCAACAGCTCGAGGAGCAAGAGCGCATCGCCGAGCACGCGCGCAAACGCGTAAACCAGCTCAACGCCGGAAAACCAGAGCTCGGCAATTCAACGGCGACAAGGACCACCGGCACAATGCCCAAGACCACCAAGAAGGTCTGCTCCATCTGCGAGCATCCAGGGGTATCGCGCAGTGATCGGTGTCCGAACTGGGAGCAACACCACCAGTACCCCAACCCCTTCAAAAAGGATATGGGAGCAGATAACGGTGCGGGCGGGATTAGAAGGGTCTCACGCCCGAGGTACATGTAAATATGTAAATCATTTTTTTCCCTTTTCTTTCTTCTCTGTATATCCATGTACAATAGCCTAATTAAAGGCCCAGGGCCCTTTTTCTAAAAATTATTGTGTTAAACCCTTGATTTGTCCTGTCATAATCCCAATAAAATCAAACCTATCCCTAAAAAAAATCCTATGATTACCTAACGTCGCGATAGTAGTTTTCATCGTAGTTTTTTTTTAGAGTCTATTATCCAGGGGATAATCGACTCTGGAGGGAGGATATAACGGGCGCGTGTTCTTAAACACGATCGCGATAGCCCGTAAACTCGAAAACGCGTAATCAAGTGATTACGCGATCGCGCAACGTCGCGAATGGCCGCGAGACACCGAGTCTCGGCAGTCCGTTACGCGCCGTATCGACGAGCGGTCGTAATTCACGTGGAGAAAGAGCGAGAGAGTGAGAGAGGACGCAAGTGAGATCGAGAGGGTGTGAAAGTGAGCGGCAGGAAGGCGAAGGCTCTGTCTCCTCGATCCTGAGAAGCTCCCGCGAGGGAACATCCCGCCAAGACAACCCCCGGCTTAATAGAGAGAGAAGGAGAGCGAGAGAGCGAACGGGATTAAGAATAGCCGTTTCACCGGCGCATTCCTGCGCACCAAGTAAGTTGTTTACAACTTGGATCGCGGGGCACCGACTTTCTCCGAGAAGAGCGAGACGCAGTGCAGCGAGCACTGTTGGTTCGAGGACGCGATCCGCCCAACCAAGCTTCCTCACGCACGCGGTTAGGTAGGTCGGTAACTCGGGTTACCCGATTTCCCGCGTATTTTCCGTGGGACGTAGAAGCGCACGAGCGCGTGCGCGCTTGCGAATATAGCTGCGAACGAGCCGTCGCGATTGCCTGCGCGCCATCGAGGTTACCTTGATTCATAGATAAATCTTATTTGTATATAGTCCGGTATTTGTTAATTGTTTAGCACCGTTCGTTATTAAGCGCTATCGAGCGCATGTGTATCTTTTGTATATCTTTTTTGTAAATAACCTTATATTATATTGGCTCGTCCTTTGTTTATCTTAGATACTCGTCGTGTTATTATTTCATTATATACCATACCCCGTATTCCCATTCCCGCTTACCCCGCCGCCTCCGCGGGAGCGTCAACACCCTCGTTGACGCGCATTCTGAGCGGCCGAGCCTCGTGTACCACGACGGGCACGAGTCACCAGGAGTATACTCCCGTCCTCCTCCGAGTTCGACTCGGATCCGACGATTCTCCTCGTGGCGGAGAATCGCCGTTGTTGTTATCGACGCAGTACCGTGGTACCGCGGTTACACCACGGCTAACGTCCGTGCGCGATATCGCGGCATCGAGGGACACGGCAGCGCGGCGCGAGGCCCGCGCAGGTAAGTCCAGGCCTCGACGGCGGTGCTCGACGAGGAGCACCCCCCGATTGCCCCGTTACAATATATATATACTAGGGGGCTTTGCCCCCCTGCGCGCTTAGCGCGCCAAGCCCCTATTTTTAATTTCGAAAAAGGTTTTTCGTAATTAATTTATTTCAAATAATGTTTTAAATTGTATTATTTTTTCACAACCATGGACACCTTAAAAATTAAACAGATTCACACAACACCTTGGAGGTATTGCTATAGTTATTATAATTTATAAATAAAAGTTTACCAAAAGTTAGTGTAATGAAATCAGAATACAAATATTAAAAAAAATAGAGACATATTAAATGTTAACTGTAAATTTTAAACTATATGAATTCTTATAAAGCCTAAATTTATATATTAATAATTAAAAATGTTAATGAAACATTATCTTACCAAAAATAGTAAAGTGCACATACTTACTAAATTGTAGAATGTAGTAACTACTTATTAAAATTTTGGATTGTTTTAAACTGATCTAAATAGAACTTAAAGAAAGAGAAAAAATTCACAAAAATTAACATGGTAATTCCCATTTAAATTTTTAAAAAAATTTTGTGTTTCTTTAAATTGTCATAACTTTTTACAGAATTGGAGGCCATAAAAATGCTACAGACTATTTGAAAGGTATTGCTCCAAGCTTTCTTTTAGATTTTTGGATGAAAAAATCAAAGGTGGCGCACTTGCACCTTTTTCAAGTTGAATATTGACATGTAGTTTATGTAACATTGACCTTGAGATTAGAAATTCTAACCCAGAAGAATAAATTCTAGATATAATTAGCAACGAATGTTACATATAATCTTCTATAGTAAAAGTTGATAGATTTTGAGTTATATAGCGGTAAACCCAGCTGGTGTTGAAAAAAATATGGAAAAATTCACTTTTTGAGGTTAGAATAACTTTTGAGCAAATAGATTCCAGTACCTAAAAATTTTTTTCTGTATTCTGAAAAACATTTGCAAAGTGTACCCAAAATTTGATGCATTTTAAAATTTGGATCGGACCACTTCACGTGGAATACCCCATATATATATATATATATATATATATATGGGAGATTCCATGTTAAGTGATCCATTGAAAAAATAGTTAAAATTCCAATAAATCCAATTATATAACAGGTATAACTCCTAAATTAATAATTTTTGAAATACTTTTCAAATGTAATTCGAATTTTATATTGCCACTATTAAAATTTGAATTTTCTTTTGCCATTACTGTTTATAATAGAATTATCTTAAAAATGCAATAATTAATGTATTTAATTTTTAATCTATTGTATATATCATATTGATGTTTAGAAAAGTGTATGATTTACTTGATTAATATTTATTTTATCTCCAAAGAATTTTGCATCTACATTTAAAGCATTATATTTTAGATCCGTTATTATCATTGAGTACACATTTAAAAATTTTATGAGTTTTATCATCAGGAATGAGTTAACTAATACACATTCTTTCAAGTATTATTCACAACTTTTTTTTTTTTTACACATGGAAAACACATATATTTTTTTTTAATTCTCTTTGCTCATCACCCCGTATACCCTTTAAATGGGTTTTTACAGGGACACCCCTACCACCTATGTGTGGGGGTGAAAACATTCCAATTTTTCCCATCCCGGTCCCCACCGTCTCGCATTGGCCCGGGGTTATGCTTGTGAGGAAGGGAAAACCTTGTAGGAGAACTTTCCCCGAGACGGTCGGTGTATTGAAACATTCTGTTTAGTTGTTCAGGTCACCTTGCGTAGGCCCAAACACCGAAACCGAATGTTCGACACCTTCCGCTCACGTTGTGAAGTGTGGAAAAACACCTAACCGATCCCGAAAGCCGCACAAGCAATGGTGGTACCCATCCAAGTGTCAACCGCACTCAGTGCTGCTTAACTTTCGTCATCGGCCGAGGTGCATCTCCGCCACTCCGCCACCGTGTCGGTGAAAAAATACATATATTATGTATTCTTCAAAAAACAATTTTGAAGTATTTATATATATATATATATATATATATATATATATACACTACCGGCCAATTGCTTTTGCCCACTTCGACTCAATTTTACTCGTTACAAAAAGTATCATAACTTGGGTAAAAATTAAGATAAATAATCGTTCGACAGCTCATTTAAAAGCTTGACGCAAGGGCTTTTTAATGGTTTACCGTCCCTATTTAAATTTTTAGTTTTTTAATGTTTTTAACATAAAAATCAAAATGTATAAAATTCGGATTTTCTTGTTCGTCTTCATTTTAAAACTGCACTTCAACCAAACATCGGAAAATAATTTTATAAAAAAAATTGAAAAGCTTGAATCAAGAGCTTTCGAACGCACTATATTAACATTGTTTTAAAGTTCTTTTTACGTTTTGACTGGTGGTTTTCTTTTAAAACACGTCTTTTCTTCAACTTTATGTATCTCAGGAGGATTAAATTTAAAAAAAAAATGTCTAGGAGAAAAAATGTTTGATTTTATCTTAAGATTATGTACAAATTTTTCAGATTGTTTAGAATTTGTTTTTTAATTTGATAAATGAACTGATTATAAAGAATTTTCTAAACTATACAGTTAATAGAATTTTAATAATTATTTTCTGTATATAGTGTACATTTTCTGTATTTGGTAGTAAAGAAAACCACCAGTCAAAACGTAAAAAGGACTTTAAAACAATGTTTAAAAAAATTTTTAAAAATTAAATAAAGAAAAAAAATGGTAAAAAAATTCTAAACAATCTGAAAAATTTATACATAATCTTAAGATAAAATCAAACATTTTTTCTCCTAGACATTTTTTTTTTAAATTTAATCCTTCCGAGATACATAAAGTTGAAAAAAAGACGTGTTTTAAAAGAAAACCACCAGTCAAAGCGTAAAAAGGACTTTAAAACAATGTTAATATAGTGCGTTCGAAAGCTCTTGATTCAAGCTTTTCAATTTTTTTTATAAAATTATTTTGCGATGTTTGGTTGAAGTGCAGTTTTAAAATGAAGACGAACAAGAAAATCCGAATTTTATACATTTTGATTTTTATGTTAAAAACATTAAAAAACAAAAAATTTAAATAGGGTCGGTAATCCATTAAAAAGCCCTTGCTTCAAGCTTTTAAATAAGCTGTCGAACGATTATTAATCTCAAGTTTTACCCAAGTTATGATACTTTTTGTAACGGGTAAGATTGAGTCGACGTGGGCAAAAGCAATTGGCCGGTAGTGTATATATATATATATATATATATATATATATATACATATTAAATAAATATTCCGCCGCGCGCACACGCACACGCACGCACACGCGCACGCACTCGCGCCCGCACACACACACACACACACACACACACACACACACACACACACACACATTCACACACACACCCGTGCCGGGTTTGCTGATCCCGCATCGTGGCGCCTCCCCAGGTGGTGGATAGGGGAATGCTGTCCAGATATGGATGGTACCGAAAAAATCAAATATTCTGGTAAGGGATGCCACGGGCAAGGCGGCCATCTGGGTATGTGGAAATATACACATCTCCAGAAAGATGGTCGCTCCCCTTCCCAGCTTCACCTGGGTGGAGGTGGCGGGGGTACGCATGTACAGCTGCTACTTCCCGCCCAGCGATTCCACCGAGGACTTTGCGAGATCTTTGGATGCAGTCGTCACCAGTGCGGTCGCAATCGGTGGGGACTTCAGTGCTTGGGCGACGGACTGGGACAGCGCCAAGACCAACGCGCGTGGTCGCGCACTCCTCGAGGCGTTCGCTCTACTGGGGCTGGAGATCGCTAACACAGGGACAACCCTGACTTTCACCAAAGCCGGCAAGTCGTCCATAGTCAACCTCACCTTCATCGATCCTAGATTGATGGGGGGAGGGGAACTCGGCTGAGATATCGAGTGGGAACGCTAAGACGTAGTTGCACTGGCTTTCCTCTACTATATGTGTCAGCCTTATTATCGCATCTTCCGTCGACTTTCCTGGTGTAAAACCGTATTGGTCAATCAACGTACTAATGTGTGTGCGCTCCGATGTTTGTCCTGACTCCGAGTTCACAGGCTGTTTTAGTCGCTCTATAATGAGCCTTTCCAACGTTTTGCCCATTATGCTTAGTAAGCATATGGGCCTGTCTGACTTCACAGCCTGCTCATCTTTGTCAGAAGCTTTGAGCAACGTAATTAGCATTCCCTCTTTCCATCTCTTTGGGAAGACACCATACTTGAGACAAGCATTGTATAATTTGTCAATTTCGTCTAGCAGTGGAATTGCATTTTTAAGTACCTCCGCTTTAATTCTGTCAGTACCTGGAATTTTCCCGCTTTTGTTGGTTCGAATTGCTTGAACTATTTCAAGCCGTGTGAATGGAGGTGCCTCACTCGAGATATATTCTTCCAGGCAAGCCTGTCGGATCTCATGGTGAGCTTCTGTCTCTCCTGATTTGTCATCGTCTGGTACTAACTGCTGGAGCAGAGATTCGCATGTTTCCTTCCAGGTAGTTGTCGATCCGTTTATTCCTGTCACAGTATTGAGGGCTTTGGTGGTGCTCATCTTGCCCGATACAACTCGGTACGGAAGGCTCCATACGTCTTTGTTGCCTTCGAGCGTGATATAGCTCCTCCAGCTCCATCTTTCTGGACTTGTATTCTCTCTTAGCTTTTCTTACATGTTTGAGCGTTTTGTTCTGGAGTCTTTGCGATCTGGTCTCAGACGTCTCGCTTCTCTTCCTCTGGTAGAGTTATTTGCGTTCGAGTCTTTTGGTTCTACATTTGAGGTGTGTCAGCCGTGGATTCCACCATGGAGCAGATTTGGAAAATCCTATCTTCATGGGGATCGTCTTCTTACAAGCATTAATGATTGATTCTTCGAGTTTGTCGGCGTATGTGTCGACATCCTCTTTAGAATCTATCTGCAAGTCCGATAGGCGCGTCTTTTCGACTTTTAGAGCCTCTTTGAAGACTTCCCAGTCCGCTTTTCGGATATTGAAACGTGGTTTCATTATCTTTACTTGGCGAGTCGGTTGCCTCTCAAAGTCCAATGTTATGGAAATAGGTCTATGATCACTCGTACTCCAGTCCTCAACCTTCCATTCGGTTATGAGGTGGATTAGGCTCCTGGTCACGAGTGTTACGTCTATGAAGGTTTCCCCTCTTACGCTTGCACAAGTGGCCTGTTGCCCTTGCCGGTTCACTACCGTAAGGTTGTGCTCGAGAATAAAGTCCTCAAGTAGTTGTCCTCTGCCATCTCTCGTCGGCGAGTCCCACCAGGTAGACTTAGCATTCGCGTCCATTGCTATAAGAACCTTTTGGTCTTTAAGCTCGGATAGAATGAGTCTAAGCTGCGTCAGATATATCCCTATGGGATCTCTGAATTGGCAGTATAAAGTGACCACATAGAAGTTGCCAAAGTGACCGCTCACCATTGAGCATACGCAGTGGCTTGTGCAGAGCTGGGAGATTCGTGTGTACGTGAGGGTATCAGAGCTATATGAAATAGCAGCCGAGGGTTTTTCCCCGGGCTTGGTGCCTACTATGGTACCAATGATTAGTCCAATCCCCGAGATACATCCTTTAAAGGAGTATGGTTCTTGAACTAGAGCCAAATCTACTCCTGCTCTGACCATATGTTCGCGAGTTTCGTCTGTGACGTTTCTCGCACGAGCCATGTTTAGCTGGAGGATCTTAACTTTCAGGCTTCTGTTAGAGCTTGACTCTGTTTGAGGCCCGTCCCTACGAGTCCGACTCCTAGCTAAACTTATTCGATCGACAGGGTTTGTGTCCAGGCGTGCCGCCTTGGAGGGCCCTTTCGTCGATCCACCCTTTCGCTTTCGAGGACGCTGCCGTTCCTTATTGGAAGAGGGCATCTTTAGATGGTAAGCGCTTGTTAGCGGTCTACTCGAGTGCAATTATCTCCTAAAAATTAAACGTTTAAAAAGATTTCTAAGATATCCCCCACAAGATATCGAAAATAGAGTTGAAAATAAGCGAGTGCCGGGTCCGTACGGCTGGAGAGATTCTTCTTCTCCAGACTAACTTGACGTTTCCTACTATTTACAATATTTACAATCCTTATATTATTATCTTATATCTACTATCTACACATTACACTACTTTGTCTCTTTGAGACAGAATCTAGAATCTTATTTTGTGCATTTCTTTTCATTACCCAATGGATTTGTTTTTGAGTTTGATTGATTACATCGAGAGGGTTTAAATAGTGCACTGATGGATAATCATTTTGATTACATATTCCATCATTTGATCATAGTAGTATGCTTTCCATAGAAATCTTTATATTTACAAGGCATTAGGCCAATCTCGCTTTCGCTACCGGATCACGGCTGATTGCCGCTTCACGGAGCTCTATTATTTACAAGATTAATTGCTTCTCGAGTTTATCTGCATTTGGCAGTTCTATTATGTACAAGATTCAGGCTAGGTATGGTTGCCTGCCTTTAAGCGTCATAATCGGGTGTTTCTCTATGTGGTACTCTATTGGTAAGACTCGCCTTGGCAAACTGCTCAGGCTTTAGATCGCACTGGAATGGAATAGAGATTCTCCTTAGTTGGCGTTCGAGAATCTCCACAGGGTCCACGTAGTACCCATCGACTTCCATGCTTTCGAAATTTCCAAGTGCTAAACTGGTTCAGTTGGAGTTACCCTTATTTCTTGGTCTGTCTCGTAACTATCCTTTTATGCTACTTTCGAAAAATCTCCTGAAATGGAAAAACCCACCCTTACGGGTGGGTGATGAGCTCATGTTCGAAGACCTGAGTTCTTAGCTAGGATAGTCTGGAGGCTGCCATAAGGGAGCCCAACTCTTAACTGAGTGATTGAAAGGCTAACTTCTTCTCGAGGGCCTTCGGCGAACCTACTAACCCTTGCTTAAAGAAATCGACCTGTATTTGATTGTTCAACCCTACATTGTGCTTCGGAGGTTCCTTGCTTTTGGGAGCTGCTATGACTCCGGCCGAGGCCCTTTACCCACAGTGGTGGACCCATCACTTGCTAGGCGATAGGCGGAAATTTATTATCTACTCGAGTAAACCCGAGTTACCTGGACCATTTTCACGACACAAATTTCTGCACAATGCTGGTTTCGCCCCTTTCGAGGCGTGTGGAACGTATTCCTAAGGAATTTCCCCTCAGTTGATCTCCTGCTTTGGCTTGCCAGAGACTAAGTTGAGTCCTTAAGGTACGCTGACCTTCATAATGATTTTCGAAGGCATTTTTAGGCTGTTCCCACCCCGGTATACACCGAGCCGGAACAATATAAAAGAGTCCGGCCAAAAGGGTTTTCGACTTCACTCACTTTCGATAATAGTATAGTCGGTATGATCGGGCTCGGAGCTTGACGCTCTTAATACCTTCTCGTGCGAGTTTATGGTGCATCGAACCTACGTAAGGAAACGTCGGAAGAAAGACTTTTAAAAGCCTGGAAGGCTTCCCGTCATTCGATAACACACCTCTGTGAGACATCTCGGCGGTTGCGGTCTGGGGTAAGGTCTTCCATGACCACGGTTGCTCTGATGAATTGTATAGCCGCCAACGGCATGTGTTCAATAACTAAGCGTGTTAGTGTATCAATCATATAGCATGTTGGGCAGTTGATCGCCAACACAGGCTCGGCGAAACAAAACGACTTCGAGGCGCACTAGTGGCAATCCTCTTCCTCCACTATCGTAAGAGGTCTATATCGGTCTCTCGGAATTGGGGGCCGAGTCACTCACCCTTACCCAACTCAGGAAATCTGAGAGCGGGTTTCCGCCAACTCGTTGCACAGGTAGTGACCACCAAGCCCTCGTGTACCAGCTCCAGCTGACCAGCGGGAGGACAAAGAGAGCAGGATGAGGAGCAAGAGAGAGATGGGCACCAGCCACGTTTGATCGTGAGGCGTTCCTCTGCTCCCTTGAGGGGGCAAAAGTGGAGGGAACCACCGAAGAAAAAGCACAAAGCCTCACGAATGCCTTAACAGCGGCTTGCGATGCCTCTATGGCCGTGAAGTTCAACCCTCGCGGCCGCCCACCAATAATCTGATGGAGTGAGGACATCGTAGAAAAGAGACGTGAGTGCCTGTGTGCCAGAAGGCTGTACCAAAGAGCGAGGGGAACACCGCGGTTCCAAGATCGTTCCGCAGAATAAGAACAAGAGCGGAGGAATCTCAAGGTGGCCATCAAGGCTGCCAAGAGAAGGTGTTGGCGGGAGCTATGTGAGGAGGTGGACCACGACCCCTGGGGCAGACCGTATAAAACGGTTATGAATAAGATCAACCCCGGCGGCGCTGTTGCACCCACCGACCCAGTTTTTCTGGACGGAGTAGTCCGCCACCTGTTTCCAGAACATCGGAAAAGGGTAGCAGAGACGGGCCTGATGGCCACCATTGGTGCAGCAGAGTCGCCAGACATTAGTGAAGCCGAACTGAGGATGGCCGCTAAAGGTATTTCCGTACGTAAAGCCCCAGGGCCTGACAGAATACCTGGCCTGGCCGTCAAGACAGCGGCGATGAGTGCTCCGGGCTTGTTCCTGGACGCATTCAAAGCATGCCTAAGAGAAGGTTGCTTCCTGGCCCAGTGGAAGACGTAGAGTCTGGTACTCCTACCGAAGGGAAACAAACCCCCGGAGGAGCCATCATCTTACCGCCCGCTCTGTCTACTGGATATAGTTGATAGTCTCCTGGAACGGGTGATCTGCGCCAGGCTCGCAGCGGCCATCGGTCGGGCCGGAGACCTCTCCGATAACCAGTTCCGAACAGATATATAACAAATATATATATATATATATAAAACATTTATATATATATATATGGGTGGTTCTCTGTGACATCAAAGATGAAAAAAATATATTGCTATAACTGTGGGAATATGTTTTAGAGGTATCCAGTAGTTCTCCTGAATTTTTTCAGATTTTTTCTGGGCCATTAATTTAAGTTACAGAGAGTCAAAGTTGACATTTTAGCACTTTTTTGCATTATATGCCCATTTTCATGAATTTTTAGCTCCCAGGGGATGCATTTTTCACTAAAAACATAAGTATGACTTTTTTTGTAAAATTTTCCGAACTTTTCATTAAAAATACTTTTAAAGACATAAATGTATGCTGTCACACTCTTGTAAGCCATTTAAACCTTAAATAGTGAAAATCAGCAATTCTGCTCCGGACTCTGGTAACCTAATACTGTCTAAAAGATGTCTTTTTATAGTCAGAAACTGCCTAATAATTTCCAGAGTGGGTCTAAATTATTAAGATCACTTATGGTCAAAATATCCGGGAAAAGTGCCCGAAATATTAATAGAATTGTATATTTATTGCCTTATAACGATGAATCTATTAGCATGATCATTGCAAAAAAATTTGTGCACTTACCTTGGAGTGGTGGATAAGTATCTTCACTTGTTTGAGTATCCATCTAATCTCCTGTAAGCTGCTAAAAATACAAATATTATTATACAAATGTAAAAAATTAATTTTTAAACATTTATAATGCTGAATTTTTAATTTTACATCCCTTACAAGAATTATAATACTAATCTGAAGGATTACTATAAATATATAAACATCATTATTACAATAACTGAATATACGTATTTAATACAAAAGATATATAAATAAATCGGATATATAATTATAATGAATAATATGATAACGTGACAGTGACAAGTTTGTGAAATCTAAACAATGTATTGCTGAATAATAATAATAATAATGTTGATACTTTTATAGTAATCCTTCAGATTAGTATTATAATTCTTGTAAGGGATGTAAAACTAAAAATTCAGCATTATAAATGTTTAAAAATTAATTTTTTACATTTGTATAATAATATTTGTATTTTTAGCAGCTTACAGGGGATTAGATGGATACTGAAACAAGTGAAGATACTTTTCTACCACTCCAAGGTAAGTGCACAAAGTTTTCTGCAATGATCATGCTAATAGATTCATCGTTATAAGGCAACAAATATACATTTCTATTAATATTTCGGGCACTTTTCCCGGATATTTTGACCATAAGTGATCTTAATGATTTAGACCCACTCTGGAAATTTTTAGGCAGTTTCTGACTATAAAAAGACATATTTTAGACAGTATTAGGTTACCAGAGTCCGGAGCAGAATTGCTGATTTTCACTATTTAAGGTTTAAATGGCTTACAAGAGTGTGACAGCATACATTTATGTCTTTAAAAGTATTTTTAATGAAAAGTTCGGAAAATTTTACAAGAAAAGTCATACTTATGTTTTTAGTGAAAAATGCATCCCCTGGGAGCTAAAAATTCATGAAAATGGGCATATAATGCAAAAAAGTGCTAAAATGTCAACTTTGACTCTCTGTAACTTAAAATAATGGCCCAGAAAAAATCTGAAAAAATTCAGGAGAACTACTGGATACCTCTAAAACATATTCCCACAGTTACAGCAATATTTATTTTTTTCATCTTCGATGTCACAGGGAACCACCCATATATATATGTTGAAATCTGAATTCTACATATATATATATGTTTTATATATATATGTTATATATATATATATATATATATATATATATATATATATATATAAGTATGTGTGCGCGAGCGTGCGTGTGTGTGTGTGGGTGTGTGTGCGTGTCTTGGCCAATAAGCTACCTACAACAGCGGTCTTGGCCAATAAGCTAACCACCGCCATTAGAAAGCTCTCGAAAAATGTGATCTTTTAAGCGGTGTTAGACCAAAATCGATTGTGACGTTGTCGCCTTTTTGATATTCAATATTTCCGGGCGTTCTATCTCTTCGAGATTTTAAAGTTAAGAATTGTAACCCAGGAAACTAATTTTGAGATAAATGGCTTTAAAAGTAGCAATTTTTCTAAAAAATTGAATAATTTCCACTTTTCATGGTCGAATAACTCTTAGGCAAATTATTTTTGAAACCTAAAATTTTTTTTTGTTTGTTCTTGGAAGATGTTTCCAGCCTGTTCTCAAATTTTGGAGCGATTTAAAATTTTCATCGTACCACTTGACGTGTAATAGCCCATATATATGTATATGGGTGGTTCTCTGTGACATCGAAGATGAAAAAAATAAATATTGCTATAACTGTGGGAATATGTTTTAGAGGTATCCAGTAGTTCTCCAGATTTTTTTCAGATTTTTTCTGGTCCATTATTTTAAGTTACAGAGAGTCAAAGTTGACATTTTAGCACTTTTTTGCATTATATGCCCATTTTCATGAATTTGAGCTCCCAGGGGATGCATTTTTCACTAAAAACATAAGTATGACTTTTTTTGTAAAATTTTCCGAACTTTTCATTAAAAATACTTTTAAAGACATAAATGTATGCTGTCACACTCTTGTAAGCCATTTAAACCTTAAATAGTGCAAATCAGCAATTCTGCTCCGGACTCTGGTAACCTAATACTGTCTAAAAGATGTCTTTTTATAGTCAGTGTAACGGTATTAATTATTAAAAGGCGTTTTGAATTAAATTAATATCGTTTAGTAAACGCGAGCATTCGATATAATTGCTTTTCTCGGAAACGGCGCGGCGAACGAACAACGATCCGTGCGCAAGGGAGGGAGAGAGGACCTCTGGATGGCCCACGGAAAATTTAGTACGGGACAGTACGAGTACGGGAGAGTACGAGTACGGGAGAGTACGAGTACGACAGAGTACTGCGAAGGACGGTCTACGCTACGGTTTAGCTGGGCCGTGCTACGAGCGAACGAACGACACGTGTGAGGAAATTTTACCGCGACGCAGACGAGCGATCGAGGATCGGTACGTTTCCCGGGGTACGCGTGTTATCGCCGTAGACGAGAGTAAACGCAGCGAGCCCACGGAAGCGGGGCTCGACGTAGTGGTTCGTGTGGGAATCGTGCCACGAAAGAGACGGTGCGCGACGTGCTCCGCCGTCTCCCCTTCTGTGTTTTCATTGGTCCTTTGCCTCGACGAGAAGGCTACCTGCCCGATAGACGGCTAGGAGGCCTAAGGCGTAGTTGGCGTCCGGGACATTGTAAGGACGCCACATCAAGCGTAAGTCGGGATAAAATCCCTTGCTTTAATACCGCGTGATCGCGAACGGATCATCGTTGCAAGCGGGCAACGCGTTCGAAATCGTGAGCGAGAGAGAAGGGAAGACTCGGCCGGCGACTCCCGTCTCTCTCACTCTAATACTTAGAAGTGAACCTCGTTATAAGCTTTCCTCGTGGTTTAGCTTAATACGATCCCGCCGAGGGATCGACGCGTCTTCATTCGAGACACCATTATTTGGAACTTCGCGTAACGTATATATGACACAATCGCACACCTCATTATATTCCTTTATAACCTTCTTTAGTTGTAACTCTGATTTTAGTTAATAAATCGAACGTAATTAATTCAACTTGAAGTTATTTACTTTTGCATGTATATGTCGTGTTGTCGATTGAATCCGAAATATCCCAAAACCACTTTGTAGAGGCAAAACTCACGCCGAGTAATGAGCCTCTCGAGTTCACGTACTCGGAGGCTAAGGTAAAGGTAAGACCGAGAAACAAAGACGGAGAGCGCGGTGCTCCCCGTGTCATCATACCCGGACGGCAAGGAAAAGCCGCCCGATTTAACGGAGGTACCGGTATTGCACAGTGCGGCCGAGGTAAGTACATCGGTACGCGCGGGCCGCATTGACCGCATCGGGAGAGATAGAGACCCCATACCGTGGCCCCTATGGCCATGCTTCTAATTTCGGTCTTAATTAGAGGCAGACCCCGTTACATGGCGCCCAACGTGTTCGTTTAAATTAAATAAAAACTACACCTTGCTAGTTACGTATAACTAAGGTGCATTTTGATTAAAGAAAGTGGTTCTTTGATATCGGACGTCTAGTTGCGCGACGCCCGAGAATACAAGCAAATATTCCAATTTTTACTTAGTTTAGGCGCGTTCGCGAGTCTAGAAAAAGACAAACGAAGAGAATTTCAGACGTGAAACTTCACGATCGTTCGTAAATAGAGACCACGCGACGAGGAAAGCACGCGCCAATACAAGTAAACAAGAGCGGTATTGTTTACGTACGAGCGCTAGTCGAAAACAAATGTAATTCGGTGCGACTTTCAAGCACCGAAAATTCGACTACATAAGTGCGAGAGAGAGCGCGAATAAAATTTAAAATTCTATTTTATTTTATTTCCGCTCACACGGAAGGCGAAGTCGGTACATAGGAATCCTGTTATTCTTATCGAACTAATTATTAAAGCGAGCGGACATTTTGATTCGCTCGATAAATGATTTTATTAAATTTTCTTTTCTTTTTCAACGAATTTGTTACACAAAATTCTTGCATTAAATAAATAATGAAAAATTAGTATTTTTGATTTCGATTTTAATTAAATCGAATATTCTAGTAAATAAATTTATTCAAGGATTAATGATTAAAATAAATAAATATTTAGTTAATGCAATGATGATTAAGTCATTTAATAGGAAATAACAGGAAAAATTTATCGAGAAAATTATTAAAATACAATTATTGAAAAATTAATATAGGAGTTTATTAATTTGGTATTTCTTTCCTTTTTCGTACTCATAAAATCATTCATATAATAATTTAGAAAAATAGCCACCGACTTCGTGAGAAAAATATAATTTTTTTTTGAAGGAGAAACAATTATTAAGAAAGGTAAATTTAATTTAATTTTTTTTTCGGTTTAAAATTAAAGTTGTTTAATTTTCGTTGCGAAGGAAAATTTTCCTTCACATTAAACTAATATACTCCTTCAATAATTTAAATTTTTCTGAGGGTATAGGCGTTTAAGCGAATCGCAAAGCGGCAATTCGCGTAAAATAGGAAGCCCGTACTCGCACTTATACGTACTCTGCGAATAGAGTAACACAGACAATAGTGTGCAGGCTAGGTACACTAATATTTTATATTGTAAACACAACAATTAGACGCTTATAATTCAAGCGCACGATTGTCTGTGAATAAGTGTTTATAAAATTGATAAGCGGCGTAATTTAAGATGGCTGACGAAACCATCCGTGCACTCGAAGACTAGTGCCGGAGCTTAAGCTCAGAAAATGTCCACGAAGCACTTAATTACATGCAGCTGATCGAGTCCGGAACGAAACTCGAACAGCTGAGTAGAATCGAAAAGTGGTTACTCGGTAACTATACAGCTACCGACTTCAAACCCGGTGAAGAGGCGGACGACGAAATAACCCGCCAAAACAGACTCGCGTTGAGACAAACGTTTATAGACAAATATAAACAAAAAGACGCGGACACATCGGTCGAAAGCGACGAGGACAACGAAGCCACGGCAAGGCATCCTTTAGAAATACTCGCACGAGACCCGCTAATTCAAGTAAACATGACACCGACCGGCGTTAGTGAACAGGTCGAAGATAGAAACAGACCAACGAACGAGCAAACAGACCCAAACAGGTGGATAACGCTCGAGACACACGACGGCATACAATACGACTTGCCGACGGAAATGGTCAAGCTTATGGGGGACCTATCAAACCGAGTAAAGGCCCTCCAACTACAAGTCATGGACATAACAAAAGAATGGCAGGACACACGGACGCAGAATGTAGATGTACATTCTAGCACAAGACTGCCGCGAAATAACAAACAACGGACACACGTGAACTTCCAAGACACGTTTACGTGCCAATACCCGAATGCAAGCAGTCCCAACTCGACGCAGGACAACGGCTCGCATCAAGACTTGAGCGCACGTGAAAGCTCAAAAACTGGGAGAGGGGAGAGATGCCCAGATGTCGAGCAAGCGCGCTCACACACATTTATACAAAACCAGTCGCTGAGTTCAAATAATACTCGCGACGTCGGACAAATTGTACGCAGATGGAACGTACGATTTAATGGCGATAAAAACCAAAGCATCGATCATTTCATCACACGAGTAGAGGAATGCAGTAAATCATCTCGTTTCACAGAAACGGAGTTACTCTCTGCATTAACTGAGTTATTTACAGGCGTTGCAGCTGTATGGTTGAGAATGCGGCGCAACCAATGGAACTCTTGGGATGAATTTTGCGAAGCAGCAAGACGATGGTACGGGTCAAATAGACTTCGACAACAAAAATTAATTGCCGAAGCAAACGCGCGCACACAAGGGCGAGATGAGCCCGTACAAAATTATATCGCATGTCTGGTGTGTTTATTGCAAAAACAAGAACCAGAACCGATTTTGACACAGCAGCAGGATTTACTGCATAGAAATATGCTACCCGAACTACAAAAATTAATTCGCCGTGACGAATTTAATAGCATCGAATCGCTACACAGCCTAGCAGTCGAAGCCGAGGCGGTAATCGAAGCAGAGAGCATTCAGACCACCGCCACCGCCGGAGTCGACATTGCTACCAGAACTGGCATATAAGCCAGCAGCAAACTTTCGGAGGAATAAACCGCAAGTCGCCGCAGTGCAGCAAGAAATCGGAGCAACAACGACTCCCAATCTAATGGAGTCGATTTCAAAATGCATCGAAAACGCATTCAAGAAGCTGCAAGAACCAGCAATAAAGAATACGATCCGAAAAGGAGAGGAGGGAAAAAGAAGCCCCCCTCGGAAAGATTCATTTATTAATAAACAAGTGAAAAGCGACCGTAAAATACCCGAAAGTGACAGAAAACAGTCAAGCAACCCAAATCGAGCACAGGAAACACGGAAATGTTTCAACTGCAATGTCCAAGTCCATTTAGCAAAAGACTGCACCAAGCCAGCGGGAAACGAAAAGGGGAGCGCGTAAACGAGGCCGCGACGCTCAACCCAAACAACCCGCAGGCCTCGGACAATAGCATAACTAAACAGAATATAAGCGCTGTAAACGACGCTCAGGAGAAGAGCGTCGATAAAAGAGACATTGAAAACGAAGAAAATTTGCAGCGATCGCAAAAAGAAGATGACGAAAAGCGATGGTGGCTGCAAGTAAATATAAACGATTATCGAATTCGGGCATTGTACGATTCAGTTTGTTCATGCACCATAATGAATTCGATAGGATTACAAATAGCAAGTTCGTGCGGTAGAATGGTAATCCCCACCGAAACGAAAAACGCGCGCGTCGCGGGAGGTTTCAAACTTTCGGTAGCGGGCTACGTATACTTACCATTCGAGGTCGGCGGCATACGCAGAGACATAAGAGTAGCGATTTTACCCGACCTCAACGACGATTGCTATGTAGGATCGAATTTTTTGCGAGCTTTCGGCGCAATATTAGATCCTAACAAAAACGAATTGTTAGTAAAAGAGTCAGGAAATACCGTTAAATTAGAGGTAGCGGGAGTCGGACAAGAAGAGACTCTCGCACTGGCGTCTATCGGTCTTGCAGATATTGAGCAAGAACAACGCGAGCAGCTTGATCACCTACTCGCACGAGTTCTCGGCTCAACCAAAGAACAACTAGGCTGCACAAACTGGATCGAACACGACATCGACGTCGGGACAACTAAGCCAATAAAACAACGATATTTCCCGATTTCAAGAAAAATCGAGGAAGAGATATATACGCAAATTGAAGAAATGCTTAAAAACGACGTAATAGAACCATCAACAAGCGGCTGGTCCAGTCCAGTCGTTATGGTTAAGAAGTCTAACGGTAAATATAGATTTTGCGTAGATTACCGCAGAGATATCAGTACGCTCGACATAAGCAACGCGTACCATCAAATACCAATGGAAGAAAAATCAAGACCTATCACAGCTTTCACAGTACCTGGACGAGGGCTTTACCAATTCAAAAGAATGCCCTTCGGTCTCAGCTATGCAGGCGCTACGTTCCAACGCCTCATAGACGACGTAATTGGCCCGAAACTCGAGTCATTCGCATTCGCATACCTTGACGATATAATAATCGTCACGGAAACGTTCGAAGAGCATCTACGTTGCCTCGAACAAGTGTTACAGCGAATAAAAGACGCGGGACTAACCATAAACCGCGAAAAGAGCGTGTTCGGACGCGACGAGGTTAAATACCTCGGCGTCTTGGTAAATCGTAATGGATTTAGGCCCGATCCAGAGAAGATCGAACCTATCATAAAATACCCAGCTCCACGTAACCTAAAGCAGCTACGACGTTTCCTAGGCATGACGTCGTGGTACCGAAAATTCCTAAAAAGCTTTGCTACAATCGTTGAACCTTTAACCGCGTTAACAAAGAAAGGACGCAAATACGACTGGCTCGAAGCAGAGCAAGCAGCTTTCGAGCATGCGAAAGCACTAATAGCATCGGCCCCTATATTACAGAGGCCGAACTTTAACGCAAGATTCGTGATTCAAACAGACGCTAGTGATACCGGCTTGGGAGCGGTACTCACTCAAGAAATCGATGGCAACGAACACGTACTCGAGTTCGCTAGCCGTACGATGACACAGGCAGAAAGAAATTACAGCGTGACAGAGAGAGAATGCCTCGCCGTAATTTGGGCCATAAAAAAGTTTCGCCCATATGTAGAGGGGTATAACTTGAAAGTAATCACGGACCACAGCAGCCTAAGGTGGTTATGTAACTTACATAATCCAACAGGCAGATTAGCAAGATGGGCTCTCGAACTACAAGGTTGAACGTTCGAGACCGAATACAGAAAAGGAGCGTTGCATCACGTGCCCGAATGTTCGAGGACGACGACGTGACTATCGGAACAGTCACATGGGCCTCGACAACAAATGATTCTTGGTACTTGCATTTAGTAAAAGAAGTACAAGAAAACCCGCGGAACCACCCAACTCGAAAGGTTATAGGGGGGCAATTGTATATATACCACCCAGACCCTAAAATCGAAGATAATATTGGAGACGACGACGCATGGAAGCTAGTCGTACCAAAGGAGAGGAGGGGGATCGTCTTGAATGAATGTCACGACGATCCAACCGCTGGACACCTCGGTCGCGAAAAGACTTTCGCGCGAGTCAGGCAACAGTATTACTGGCCGCAGTATTACAAAGACGTAGCAGCGCACGTCCGAAAATATTTAATTTGCCAACAATGCAAACTTGAACAACGTGCACCGGCTGGTCTAATGGGACGACGAAGGGTCGAACGCCCATGGCAGATCGTAGCAGGGGACGTGATGGGACCCCTCCCAAAGAATAAACCAGGACACGAGTATATCCTTATATTCCAAGATCTGTTTACGCGATGGGTAGAATGCGTACCCATTCGTGCAGCGAATGCAGTGACGATTCTTAGACATCTGAAAGAGAGAGTGATCTTAAGATTCGGCACGCCGGAGACGTTTGTCTCGGATAATGGTACGGAATTCAAAAACCGTACCATCGACAAATACCTCGAGGAAATTGGAGTACACCACGAAACGACACCTCCATACCACCCTCGAGCCAACCCTGTCGAAAGGACGAACAGGACAGTCAAAACAATGATTACATCGTTTATCGAAGAAAATCACCGAACATGGGGAGAGAAGTTACCAGAAGTAATCTTCGCCCTCAATTCGGCCGAGCAAAGTTCCGCGGGCTGGAGCCCGGCACTGCTAAATTACGGTAGACAACCTCGTTCGCCAAAAACGGCTCGTCGAGAACAAGAGCGAGCCGTAGAGACTTTCTTGCAGAAAGAAACTATCGAAGCATGGAAAGAGAAAATGCTTCGATTACCGGACTTGCATGAAAGAGCGAATATAAATTCGGAAGAGTCCCGAAGCAGGCAGGCCAAATATTTCGACGCGGATAAGCGCGAAATAACTTTGCAACTTGGAGAAACGGTATGGCGAAGGAACCGAGTACTTTCCTCCGCAGCTCAAGGACTAGTTTCGAAATTAGCTCCTAAATTCGTAGACCCATACTTGGTTGTAGCAAAACTAGGTAACAATCCTTACGAATTAATGCATGAAGATGGAAAAACGGAAAAACCAATACATATAGTCCATCTAAAACGACACCGAGAGGAAGAGCATCAAGAAAGGGACGTTGACGACAGATTCGTTCAACCTCCGGGGGAAAGCGCAGAAGAGGCGATGAGCGACCCGCCAACGCCGAGCGAAACGGGCGAGCGTGCCCGATGTAAGAATAGAAGGGGATCGGATACCCCCACGGCGAGCGAAACAGGCGAGCGCGCCTCGAAAACGAGAGAAACGAGCGTCGATAAACCGCGATGCGTGAAGAAGCGAGGAAGACCGCGGAAAAACGGAATTATAATGTCGCGCGTATTCAATAGAACGCCAGAAAGTACAGCTGAGGACGCGCGCGTAAATCGAGGTCCCGGTCGACCAAAAGGTTCGAAGAAGAAAATTAATCCGATTGACCCGACGACCTTCTCACCGAGAAAAACGCGAACGACGAGAAACTCTCGGGCGCGCCCATTTTCCTAACCTTTCTTTTCCTTTTGTTTTACAGGGCGAACTTCCCAAGCATGGAAGGAAGTTTAGTTCCGGGGGCCAGCTCCAAGGAGGCCCCTCCTATAGATCCCGCGCGACTGGCGAACGTCGCGCGCCTAATGTCCCTCATGGCGTAATACCTGTCCTACGACGCCCCCATTGCATCAAAGCAGCCGTGCGTGCTCAGGACGAGGATCAAGTCCCGGAAGCGCCGGCTACCCAGTCGGGCGTCTTGGGACACCCGCCAAAGTCGGAGGAGACAGGCGAGACCGGGAAATAAGAACCCGATCTCGACAATCAAGGCGAAAAGGCGGAACCCGGAAGTCCCTCCGCTCCCAGAAGAAGAGGAAACCGCAAAGTACGATTTGAAGAGAGAATGGTTCCTCTTAGAGAAGGAATTACAAGCGGTATGGGAAGAGCGGCTGTACCTTGAAGGGCGAGAAGAGTCCGCATACACTCGCTATGATACGCTACGACGCGAAGGAGGAGTCGACGGTGAAGCTCTCACCGTCGAATGGGACCGCGATATAGCGGAGCACCGCCAGGAAATCGCGGCAATCGTAGCCGAAAGACGTCGGAACGAGCGAGTTCGTCGAGAAGAAGAACGCCTCGCTCGTAAAGCACAAGAAGAGCTCGAGCGCCAAGAAGCTCTTGAACGAGTCGAGCGCGAGGAAAGAGCAGCAGAAGCTCGTATACGTCAAGCTAGACGAAAAGTCGAGGAAGCCAAGAAGCAGGAGCTGTTCCTCGAATTAAAGATGGAAAGGGAAGCGGCGAAGCGAACGTATCGCACCACCCATCCAAAGGAGCACCGCTGCTATGTGTGTGGCTATCCAGGAGTAAAGGATTCGCACCAATGTCCGGAGAAGCGTTTCCATTATAAGCTGTATGTGACTCCACGCAAGGAGTCGCAATAAGATTTTATTACAAGTTTACTTACAAAATAATGTGTATACCCTTTATTTTTATAATATAATACTCAATAATCAAAGGTATTCACCAGATGAAGTTCATTTATTCCACCCTATCCACTTCCTATACGTAGAATGTCGCGTTTGAATACAGAGCTGTAAAACAAGAGGTTATCCAGCGTCTGGCGGAGGGGTGTAACGGTATTAATTATTAAAAGGCGTTTTGAATTAAATTAATATCGTTTAGTAAACGCGAGCATTCGATATAATTGCTTTTCTCGGAAACGGCGCGGCGAACGAACAACGATCCGTGCGCAAGGGAGGGAGAGAGGACCTCTGGATGGCCCACGGAAAATTTAGTACGGGACAGTACGAGTACGGGAGAGTACGAGTACGACAGAATACTGCGAAGGACGGTCTACGCTACGGTTTAGCTGGGCCGTGCTACGAGCGAACGAACGACACGTGTGAGGAAATTTTACCGCGACGCAGACGAGTAATGAGCCTCTCGAGTTCACGTACTCGGAGGCTAAGGTAAAGGTAAGACCGAGAAACAAAGACGGAGAGCGCGGTGCTCCCCGTGTCATCATACCCGGACGGCAAGGAAAAGCCGCCCGATTTAACGGAGGTACCGGTATTGCACAGTGCGGCCGAGGTAAGTACATCGGTACGCGCGGGCCGCATTGACCGCATCGGGAGAGGTAGAGACCCCATACCGTGGCCCCTATGGCCATGCTTCTAATTTCGGTCTTAATTAGAGGCAGACCCCGTTACATCAGAAACTGCCTAAAAATTTCCAGAGTGGGTCTAAATCATTAAGATCACTTATGGTCAAAATATCCGGGAAAAGTGCCCGAAATATTAATAGAAATGTATATTTGTTGCCTTATAACGATGAATCTATTAGCATGATCATTGCAAAAAAATTTGTGCACTTACCTTGGAGTAGTAGAAAAGTATCTTCACTTGTTTCAGTATCCATCTAATCTCCTGTAAGCTGCCAAAAATACAAATATTATTATACAAATGTAAAAAATTAATTTTTAAACATTTATAATGCTGAATTTTTAGTTTTACATCCCTTACAAGAATTATAATACTAATCTGAAGGATTACTATAAATATATAAACATCATTATTACAATAACTGAATATACGTATTTAATACAAAAGATATATAAATAAATCGGATATATAATTATAATGAATAATATGATAACGTGACAGTGACAAGTTTGTAAAATCTAAACAATGTACTGCTGAATAATAATAATAATAATAATGTTGATACTTTTATAGTAATCCTTCAGATTAGTATTATAATTCTTCTATGGGATGCAAAACTAAAAATCCAGCATTATTAATGTTTAAAAAATAATTTTTTATAATTTTATAATAATATTTGTATTTTTAGCAGCTTACAGGGAATTAGATGGATACTGAAACGGAGGCGTACCCCCTTTGTTTCATTCGGGAAATAAGAACCACCTACATCTTTTCGGCCACCAAACGCAACCCATAGGTTGCTCAATCATACAGCTACTACTGCAATAGACATCTTCAAGGTATTCTTTCTCATCGATACTCCTTGCGACGACGACCACAGTCATGTCTTCCGCAAAGGTCACCATTGCTATCCCCTCTGGAAGCTACTGTCCAAGCAGTCCGTCGTAAACGTCGTTTCAGAGAAGGGGCCTCAAGACTGAACCCTCTGACACGTTTCCGGTGATGTTATAGAAATGCGCGCCATCCTCGGTGTCATAGCGCAGGATCCGTTCTGTGAGGTACTTCGAGATGACGTTACGCAGGTAGAGCGGCACCTTCAATTGTTCGAAGGATAACATAATGTTTTCGAGCGAATTAAAGGCATTGTGGATATCCAGCGCGATGATAGCACACATGCGCTTAGAATTCTTAGTACCAAACGATGCCATTGGTGGCCATCATCCGCGAATTTCATTCCATACACCTTTGTTTTTCCTATTACTGAACCTCCTTTCTTTTTTTCTTCCTACATGTCGTCTATGTCGTCTAGGAATATTCCAAAGAGAATGTGGCTTACAAGGAGAGGACCAACCCTGCGGGAAATGAATCTTTACCAAACTCTAGGATATTTTTTTCACTATGAAAATATAAAGAGAGTCGGAGTTATAGATTTTAGCAAATAACGAAAAATCTCGCCAAATAATCCCTTGACTTTGATTGGTTATAACTCGGAAACAAATAAAGATTGTCTCAAGCTCAAATCCTGAAAAAAACTGAGATAACCTAGAGTTGATGATAATTGATCACCTTTGTTCTCGTCCCAGACATACCATTGATAATTAATCATTATTTTTGAATGGACTGTTCTTGTTTTCTCAATTTTCTCGAAGCAATCTCTAGGACTTACCTCGTGAGCACACGTGATAAGGACTAGGGGTAAGCCAATTAACCGATAGCCGGGGTACGTGAGCACACGTAACCGTCTATCGAGAATCCACTCCTATCCGAGTACATCCCGACCATCGAGGGATACTCTGACTCGTGTGCACACGTGGCAGACATCCGAACTCGAGCAATCCACGACCCTCGTGAGCATGCGAGGATTGGGGATTCCAAGACAGACATACTCCAGAGGTCCCGGAACGAACCGTAAACCGTGCAAAACCTATACTGGGTAGAACTGCGTTCGACTAGATCTAGTATTTAAATCATTTATTGTAAGCTCGTAAGTTAACCATAAGCATTTATTTATTATTGTTACAGTGTTAGAAGGAGCATTAGTTTCAAATAAATATTCCAAGGCATTTATTATTATAAACTAACAAGAGGAGTACTTGACCTCCGGGAAACGGATGTTATCCTAACTTTGGCATGGCTTTTGTAATGTAGAAATGTAAAGAAAGCCAAGTTATTATATGTCACCAATGGCCACTTTTACGAAAGTTATTCCACATATGTGACAATTCCAAGAAAAATTACTTCCACTTTAATCGCTTGTAGCTCGGACACGAATATAAATAGACACTCACAAGAAGAGGTCACACCCTCTGGAAAACGGATCCTTACCAAACTCTAGGATATAATTTCTACTATAAAATCATGCAGAAAGCCGGAGTTTTAGTGTCTAATGCCCATTTTTACGATAGATATAAGCAAATAATGAAAAATCTCGCCGAAAAAACCGTTGAGTTTGAACGCTTATAACTCAGAAACAATTAAAGATGTACGTATAAACTAAATTTTAAAAGAAAGCTGAGGTCGAGTAGATGTGTTTTAAAAAGATGGAAGCTCAAATATTTTAATATGGTCAAAAGTTATGGGAGAAATAAGAATTAGCCAAAATTTTATTGAAAATTTAAAGTTACAATTTAATGATTTTTTTAGCCCAAAATTTCGTCTAATTCTTATTTCTCCCATAACTTTTGACCATATTAAAATATTTGAGCTTCCTTTTTTTTAAAACGTATCTACTCGATCTCAGCTTTCTTCTAAATTTAGTTTATACGTACATCATTAATTGTTCCTGAGTTATAAGCATTCAAACTCAACGGTTTTTTCGGCGAGATTTTTCATTATTTACTTATATCTATCGTAAAAATGGCCATTGGACACTAAAACTCCGGATTTTATAGTAGAAATTATATCCTAGAGTTTGGTAAGGATCCGTTTTCCAGAGGGTGTGACCACTCCTTGTCAGACCAAAAATTAGAAGAAAGTTGAGTTCAAGTAGATATTGTTTTAAAAAAAGCTTCAACTGCTCAATTTAAGGCAATGTTATGAAGAAAATAATAAATTAAAATGTTTAGGGTCAAAGAACAATAAATTTTTTATATTAAATTTTAGTTGTAATTTCTTTAACTTCTTATTTTCTTTATAACTTTTCTCCAAATTAAGTAATTTAGCTTCCTTTTTTTAAACTAAATCGACTTAAACTCAACTTTCTTTTAGTTTTTGGTCTGAGTGTTTATTTCTGTTCGTTTTCGAGTTTAAGCAATTAAAGTGGAAGTAATTTTTATTGAAACTATCGCTAGATGTCGAATAACTCGTAAAAGTGGCCATTGGCAAGAGATACCTTGGCTTTCTTCACATTTTTATATTATAAAAGACATACCAATGTTAGGATGAGATCTGTTTCGCGGAGGACAAGTACTTCCCTCGTAAGTTTTTCCACGATTAATAACTTATCAATTTTTTCTGGCGTAGTTCCGTGAGTCTGTATAGGAGCTGCTTAAAGACGCTGGGCGGGGGAGACTACTCAAAGTATTCAACGTAATGTTTGAATCCAAATTCAAATTCAGATTTAAATTATCTCCGACATTTGATTTATTGTTGCAATTTGGGCATACAAGAGATTTATGTACTATGCTGTCTTTGACGTTATTATTATTATTATTTCTATTATTATTAATAATATTGCCGTCAGTCTTTCCTTTTTTAATACTGTTAATATTTATTCCACTTTTGTTTGTATATTTATTATTGTTTAGTATTGCACTTGTGTTTTTTTCGATTATTACAATTTATTGTTTTTGAAATGTTTTTACTTATTTTTTTGTTCTAAGCAATTATTGTGGTAGAACTGTTTGCAAAGGGAGCATTGAGGCAGCAGAACTCTTGTACGTGAAAGTTAATTATTTTAAAAAAATAATAATTTGGCGTCTCCTCGGGATGTCGGACCCAAGTTATAGGGATCTACACCATTCAACAAGAATTATGTTGGAAATTTTGAATTAAAAATCTGAAAAAATTCGTGTGGGTAGTTTAAAACAAAAGTAAGGGCATGACGTCTTGATTTTGAAGAAAAAATTAATTTGTTAATAATTGAATAAACATTTTTTTTATTGATATTTATTGGTCTAAAAAGACGTAAAATTTTCAACGCAAAAATCAGAATTAAATTACAGATTTGATGCCTGCGATGGTTCGGTTGGTAGGGCGTCAGGCTCGTAATCTGGAGGTCCCAGGTTCGATTCCCGGCCCCGGCCGATTGATACAAGAATCACTGTGGAATGTATTTTCGACAAGTGCTTTCTTAACAAAGACATTGTCTGACCTCCGTCGTTGATTAACACTAATTTGGGAGCATTAAAAGAGCGACGTTAAAATAAAAAAACAAATAATTTATAGATTTAAAAATCTAAAAAATATTGAGTGTTCTGTTTAAAACATGCCTACGGGCATGGCATTCAGAATTTTTTCATAAATTTATTTTTTGTTTATAAAAAAAAAAAATTAAAAATTAAATAACTCGTAAAAATTGAAAAATTATACCAGCCCAACGCTTTACCGACCGAGCCATCGCAGGCCTCTTTATCAGACTCTTACTAAGGTATATTTTTCAATTTCATCCTTTATTACTGCAATTAAATGTTGCAGTATTTAAATGTAGTATTAACATTTTAATTTGTAATATTTTTTTGAATAAATGTTTCTTTATTAAATTTTTTTTTATTATAGACCTTCATATCCACAATCATTTATGAACTTATTGGAGCAATTCTTTTAAATTTTTAATATAATTTTCAAAACTTACATAGATGTACCAGAGTTCATATGAAAATCCATCATCTAGCTTTCATATGAAAATTATTTTTCCTTAATTTTTTTTATGATTTCTATTATAGTTTTTTAATTTGATTTTCTGGAGAAATATTGTTCAAGATAATGCCATTTTTTCCATTCGTTACACTATTACAATGTTTCTATACACAAACACATATATATATATATTATTAATAGTACAATATTTGTGTTTATTCGTTTTTTATTTTTTTCAGGTGTTTGGATTTTTCTTAATCTTGTGAAACTTTTAATTTTTTAAGTAATTCGGATTTTTTTTTAATTTGCTTAAATATCTGAATTAAAAAATATATATTTTTTATTTACAACTCACGTAGATTCTTTTCGATAACATGATTTTTCAAGAAATTTTAGTAATTTATTGTTTTGAGTAGTTTTATTTTGCAAAGCAAAAGTGTGTGCGTTGGAAAATCGCAATGTTAGTAACGATACCGTTAAGGAATTGTAATTTCTCGTTATATATTTCTACGTAGCATAATAGGCGAGAGATTAATTGATTGATTGATGATTTTATTGGGTATTAGGGGTAACACCCTGTATACATACAAAGTATAATATAAAAGCGCATATACATGTAACAATAAATGGAATAATAAATATAACTAAATAATATATAAAACACAATAGTGCCGGTAATGAAATGAATAACAATAAATTGAAATAGAAAAATAAATAAATAAGCAGATAAATAAAAACTATATACAAAATAAATATAACAAGTTAAGAAGCATAGACAAAATGTCCTTTTGGTAATTGCTGGAGCACAGATGCATGAAGTGACTAGAGGTTCGGCAAGGGAAAGCACGCAATCCCCTCTCGACTGACCCTCGCATCCCAATCCTGACGATCGAGCTCTTTAGTGCTTTGGTTATACGAGGTAGGTAGTAATGGGACGTAGGTGGGTGACGTGAAGAGGACCTGTTTAAGAATGATGTATCGCGTAAAATGTAGTGGCGGGCAATATATGACAAGGATTTGTGAGAGATGATGTTAAATGATTTTCTAAGCTCAACAGACAGGCAACCCAACTTGAGAGATAGAGCGTCACATGCTCACACCAAGGAATGTTCCCCCACACAAAGCGCACGCACGCATTTAGTCAGCGCTTGGAGTTTTAAGTTCTTAGTGTTATCGATGTCGTTAAATATTGCACATGCGTAGTCAAAGTTCGGGAAGACAAGCACCTCTACAAGATTCTTCCTATTCTAAAGCAAAAGTGCACGATTGAAGAATCTTAAGGATTGAAGGACCCTATATACGCGCTAGGATACCGACGCAACCTAACACGACCAATATAGGGTAGGCGTAATCCAGACCTCCAGATTTGACTTCAGACTTATATTTAAGAAAATTGCCAATTAATGAAACCTTCGAGACAGGGTCCAGGTTTATTCACAAAATGAAGGCCTGTCTAGTCAAGATCATCACCAACGTCTTATTAACATTCAGGTTCAATCCATTCGACCTCGCCCAGCTATCAACCGCATTAGCGTCTTCCGGAATTAGCTTAACTCCTTAATCGAGGTTAGCATTAGCGTCTTCCGGAATTAGCTTAATTCCTTAATCGAGGTTGGCAGGGTAGAATGTGTGATAAATCTGGATGTCATCCGCAAAAATCATGTGACTAGAATAATGTAAGACCTGAGGCAGGTCATTGATAAAAATCGAAAATAATAACGGGCCCAGGACACTGCCTTGCGGAACACTCCTGGATGTGCCAAGCCAGGCCGAGCTTGCCTCAATTCATCCACTACTACCTGCGAGCGGCCCACCAAATAGTGATAGAACCAGGTGATGCCAATGTCAGAACAGCCTAGTGATCGTAATTTAAAAAGTAAGTATCTGTGTGGTACATAATCGAACGCCTTGAAAAGTTAAACAAGATGATAATGGTAATCATACGCTTATCAATAGCTCTTCTAATGTCATCTAAAACGCCAATTAAAGCTGTCTGAGTACTATGCTCCCGGCTGAAGATTGCTTATCTCTCAATAATTAAACTATTTTTGTTCAGGTACTCAGTGAGTTGATCATAGACAAATTTCTCATGAATTTTGAGAGACTTTACATAACTTAGCAATAGGTCTAGTATCTGACGGCGAATCAATCCTGTTTGACTTAGCAAGAAGAAAGAAAAGGGACTTTTTCCAGGATTCCGGGAAATAACCAAACGAGAGGGAAAGATTGAACAACTCAACTAAATGGGGTGCTGTCAGGAGAGCTAAGAGCTTTAACATAGGGACGAAAATTCCATCATAACCCGTCGCTTTAGAGGTGAATCTGGAAATGGCTGTTAAAACTTTATGAGGGGTGACAGGGTTAAAGTGAAAGGAAATTAGAGGATAGGAAAGAGGAAGAATATTTAAGGATGAGATGAGTGAATGTAGTTGAATGAGGGCGAAAAGAGTATCCGAGTAGGAGGTAGAGGCGTAATAAGTATTGAGTTGATTCAATAAAAAGTTATTAAGAGGTGGTGGAGTAGGTTTAGTAGCTAGACCCATGTTTCTGAACTCCTTCCACAGATTAGAAGAATTAGGTGCATAACTAATTCTGTTCTTGTAATACATAAACTTGCTTGTATCAATCGAATAACTAACTAAGTGACAAAGCTCCTTACATACAAGATTATATTACGCGCCTTAATATTATGTTTTATGGACGGGGTGATCCATGATTTAGTTGAATCCTTTAGGATGATCAGCTTCGTATTTCGATTAGGGAGGAGGTTTGTTGTAATATGTAAATATTTATGATCGTTATATTACTCCGAAATGGTACACGTCGCGCCATCTATTGGTTTAAAACGATTTTGTGCATTCATACGAGGTCACGCGAGAGCAAGTCGTCGGGTGGGAGGAAAAGGGTGCTATTTCGAAATAGCAGTGAAAAAGGTTCTAATTCGGATGAGCGGTGAAAAAGGCTCTAATTCGGATGAGCGGTGAAAAAGGTTCTAATTCGAATGAGCGGTGAAAAAGGTTTTAATTCGAATGAGCGGTGAGAAAGGTTCTAATTCGGATGAGCGGTGAAAAAGGTTCTAATTCGGATGAGCGGTGAAAAGGTTCTAATTCGGATGAGTGATGGAAAAGGTACTACTTCAGAGAGCGATAAAAAAGTCTGAAGTTGGATGAGCTATAATTAAGGAAAATATATTGATTCCTGTAAACAAACAAAAAAGCTAAGTGGATTAATTATAATTTTTTAGTTTTATCAATGAGCTTTTTTGATTTTTAACAGGTTCACACCTTTACCTAGTATAATCTATAATTGAATTTTATATTTGGCATCACGATAAGTTTTACAAAAAAATAGATTTTTTTATGACAATAATTTATTAAATAAAAATAAATGCTAATTCAATAAACTATAATAAAAACAATAATATTCACTAGGAATTAGTTTTTTTTGTATCAAACTATTGATATCTCTTTTTTTTTCTTGACCCAAGGGCAAGATTTCATTGTAACAGCATTCCAATTTTTGCTGTTTCCAAGCACCACTCAATATTTTACCTGCATCTTCATAATTGTATTTATAAGAAATTGAAGATTTGGTAACAATTATTTCACATAATTGAGAAATTTTTGGAAAAAAATAAAAATTTCTCAATTATGTGAAATAATTGTTACCAAATCTTCAATTTCTTATAAATACAATTATGAAGATGCAGGTAAAATATTGAGTGGAGCTTTGAAACAGCAAAAATTGGAATGCTGTTACAATGAAATCTTGCCCTTGGATCAAGAAAAAAAAGAGATATTAATAGTTTGATACAAAAAAAACTAATCCTAGTGAATATTATTGTTTTTATTATAGTTTATTGAATTAGCATTTATTTTTATTTAATAAATTATTGTCATAAAAAAATCTATTTTTTTGTAAAACTTATCGTGATGCCAAATATAAAATTCAATTATAGATTATACAAGTTAAACGTGTGAACCTGTTAAAAATAAAAAAAGCTTATTGATAAAATTAAAAAATTATAATTAATCCACTTAGCATTTTTGTTTGTTTGCAGGAATAAATATATTTTCCTTAATTATCGCTCATCCAACTTCACACCTTTTTATCGCTCTTTTGAAGTAGTACCTTTTCCATCACTCATCCGAATTAGAACCTTTTTACCGCTCATCCGAATTAGAACCTTTTTCACCGCTCATTCGAATTAGAACCTTTTTCACCGCTCATTCGAATTAGAACCTTTTTCACCGCTCATTCGAATTAGAACCTTTTTCACCGCTCATCCGAATTAGAGCCTTTTTCACCGCTCATCCGAATTAGAACCTTTTCACTGCTATTTCGAAATAGCACCCTTTTCCTCCCACCCGACGACTTGCTCTCGCGTGACCTCGTATGACTGCACAAAATCGTTGTAAACCAATAGATGGCGCGACGTGTACCATTTCGGAGTAATATAACGATCATAAATATTTACATATTACAACAAACCTCCTCTCTAATCGAAATACGAAGCTGTACATCCTAAAGGATTTAACTAAATCATGGATCACCCCGTCCATAAAACATAATATTAAGGCGCGTAATATAATCATGTCTCGTGTCTATACTCTAAGCGCCTATTATGTACTATACTCTTAAAGACTCTACGCCAAGACTCCGATGTAGTCGGACGTGCCTACAGGCTTTTGCCACTTTATTATATTATAATATATTATTACTAAAACCTCACAGTGTTTTTTAGTCCACCACTCCAACATGGTAGCAGAGCATGGTTACATGGTTTGTAAAAAATTACTTATCATCTATAATGACTCCCGAGTCTTATAAAGATAATTTAAAGTGAGGTTAGTAAAACGCCACGTGGAAAATTAGTTAACGTTATTAGTTAAGAAAGTGAATCGCACTGTGAAATATTGAGCACAGAAATAAAAGAAGATAATTTCTCATAAAGACTATATGTTTGTGAAGCATGAAATTCGATTTATCATATGGAAGTAACTGTCGAATAATGAAAAGTTATAAGTGATGAAAAATAAGTATAGTGAAGTTAAAGTCAAGAAATATATGCTCAATGACGAAGATAAAGTCGTCAGGTACTAATCAATAAGAAGTCGGCGAGTGAAAAACGTGGCAACGTGCTAGTACAGAGCACATGGCATAAAGTGAGGTTAAGCACATGTTTTCGTGGCTTAAAATTATAATAAAACAAGAGCATGAATTAGATGCTGTAGATATTGAATTAAATAAAGAAATAAGGAATAAGATTCGAAAAATACTTTTGAAAGAAACTAAAAGGATTTTAGTGTTAAAAAATCAAGTGTACGATAATATAAGTGCAAACGATTTAAAAATGGCTAAACAAGCTAAAGTTGAAGATATCATGATGGCAATTTTTGATGGAGCTAATTATTCAAGCTGGAAAATTAGATTAATGATCTTGTTAGAATACAAGGAGTGTAAAAAGACAGCAGTCAGTAAAATAACTGCAGCATTTCAAGACAAAGAAACTGAGTGGAACAAAATGGATTTAAAAGCAAGAACAATAATTATTAGTACTATTTCAGATAAACAATTAGAGTATGTTGGTGAATGTATAACTGCTTTTGAGATGATAAAAAAGTTTGATAAAATGTATACGACTCAGTCTACAGCCCTGCAAATTATATGCAGAGAAAAAATCGAAGAAATTAAATAAAATAATTTTTCAACAGTTGAAGAACTTTTTGCTGAATTTGAAAAAACTACAAACGAGTTTAAAGCAGCTGGTGGCAAGTTAGATGAATCTGAAAAAATGAGGTACTTGCTAAGAGTATTACCGTCAAGCTACAGCTATATTGGGGACTTTATAGATGTCATCCCTGAAGATCAAAGAACTGTCGACTATGTTAAGTCGAAAATCAAAGAAAAAATTGTGACAAGAACAGAATCTGAAAGGAAAAGCAACGTCAGTACCTTCGTATCTCAAGCGCAAAGCAAATGTTATAACTGCGAAAATCTGGACATTTCAAGAAGGACTGCTGGCATGGTCAACAAATCAACCGAGGTCATCAGAGCAATCGAGGCAGAGATTCTTAACCCAACCAAAGTCAACAAGGTCAACGAGGTCACAAACGCGGCTTCAATCGAGGTGGAAGCTACAGAAGTCGTGGTCGAGGACGAGGTTCATCAGGTTCACAACGAGGCGAATCATCAGGTGATGAACGCAACAACTGTCAATCCTAATCGGGGCAAACGGAGGTGTGTAACTCCAATTATAAACACTTATCTTCTACTATGACTTTCGAGTCAAGTAGAGATAATAAAGTAAGTATGGTAAATCATGCAACAGGGTATAGCGAAAATTGTAATGAAATTAATTGGTTATTAGATAGTGGTTTCACATATCATATTATTAAAAGTGATAAATTCTTTGATAAGTATGTAGTTTTGAAAAATCCTGTCAATGTAAAATTACCAGATGGTAAAATGTTAAACGCAACCAAAATAGGTTCTATTACAATTTGCTTTAAAAATTATTATAATGAAAAATATGTTGATTTAAAAAATGTTTATTATGTTGAAGGCATTAAAACAAATTTATTGAGTTTTTCAAAAATAACCGAAAACTGTACAATAGTAGCAAAAATTGACAAAGCTAAAATTTATAATAAATCTAAAGAAGTAATAGCTGTTGCAAACAAAATAAATAATTTATATTTTATGAAAAGCTTTGTATCTAAAGTGAAAAGTAAGCAAATGAATGTGAATAGTTTGAAAATAACTAACAAAAAAATGGCATAGGGTACTTGGTCATGTAAATTTTCAGTATTTAAATAAATTAGTAAATAATAAATTAGTTGAAGGATTGCCAAATAATATTGAGAGTACAGAAATGAAATGTGCAAATTGTATAGAGAGTAAAATGGCTAATGTTTCGTTTGAAAATAATAGAACAAAAACAACTGAAATTTTAGAATTAATTCACATTGATTTAAATGGTCCACATAACACAACTGGCTATGGTGAAGAAAAATATTTTTTAACATTCATTGATGATTATAGTAAATGCACTAGAATTTTTTGTATTAAAAATAAATGAGAGACTGCAAGTTGTTTGAAAGAATTCGCAAATTTAGTAGAAAATAAATTCAATAAGAGAGTAAAGAAATTACGATGCGATAATGGCAAAGAATATTTAAATAAAGAAATTTATGATTTTGTAAAGTCTAAAGGAATTGAATTATTACCATGCCCGCCTTATATGTATGAGTTAAATGGCGTAGCGGAAAGATATAACAGATCTGCAATGGATATGGGCAGATGTTTAATGAGAGAAGCAAAAATTCATAGGTGATATTGGCCCGAAATTATGAAAACAGTTGCGTATTTAAAAAATCGTACAATTGCAAATACAGCTCAAAATAAAACGCCATACGAAATATTTTTTGGAAAAAAACCAAATGTCGATCATTTAAAAATTTACGGAAGTCGAGTCTTTGTAAGAATACCAGAAGCGTTACGAACAAGCAAATGGGACGATAAAGCTAAATTAGTCGTATTAGTTGGTTATAATGAAAATAGCTACAGAGTTTTAATTAATAATAAAATAATAAATGCCAGACATGTTCAAGTTGTTGAAGAAAATATACAAATTATTTGTTTAGATAAAAATGATGTTGAAAAAGATAAAGATTTTGAGAATAGCGAATTAATAAATAAAGAAAATGATATACTGGAAAGCGAATCTGAAATTGATGAATGTAAGACAAATTCTAATAAAACTAATCTATTATCATCAACTCATACCTTCGGGAAAAGTAGAGATAATAATACTCAGAACGATATTGAAAGAGAAAATGAAAATGATAAAATTTTAACTGTCAAAAGAAAATCAGATAGAAAGAAAAGTCCGGTAAATAGATATGGCAATCCAGTATCACATTTTATTTATAGAAATTATATTGATGCAAATGTACCGAATACATTTGAGGAGGCGATAAATTCGAAAGATTATAAACAATGGCAAATTGCGATGGATTCTGAGATAAATAGTCTTAAGAAAAATAATACTTGGCAAATTGTTGTAAAGTCAAAAGACAAAAAAATAATTGATGTAAAATGGGTCTATAAAAAGAAAAATAACAATATTTATAAAGCGAGATTAGTTGTAAGGGGATTCCAACAAAAATAATATTTAGAAAATGTTTATTCTCCAGTAGGTAAAATGCAAACTTTGAAAATTGTATTGTCCTACAGTTGCAAAAATAATTTATTTATAGAACAAATGGATGTAGAGACAGCTTTTTTACATGGCGATGTAAAAACTGAAGTGTATATAAATGAACCGAAAGGTTATGAAACTGGTGACAATAAAGTTTGCAAGTTGCAAAAGGCTTTATACGGATTGAGAGAAAGCCCAAGGGCTTGGTATGATTGTTTCAATAAATTCATTGAAAGTTTAAACTTTGTGAGAAGCAACTACGATACTGTCTTTATGTAAATAATTCAAGTAAAGATCCAATATATATATATATATTAGTATTTGTTGATGATCTTTTAATCTGTTGCAAAAACAAACGTAAAATAAGTCAAGTCCAAACTAGTCTATTGAAAAGATTTGCAATGAAAGATTTAGGAAAAATTTCTTAGCTGTAAAATATAATCTAGAAAAAGCAAAATTATATGATACTCCAATAGAGTCAAATCTAAAACTAGAACAAGCACTTGAGATTGATGAAAATATAAAATACAGAAATTTAATTGGTGAATTATTATATATAAGTACAGGCACAAGGCCAGATATATCAAATAGCGTAAATTACTTAAGTCTATACCAAAATTGTTATGATCAAACGCATTATAAATACGCAATGAGAATTTTAAAGTATTTATATAAAACTAAAGACTTAAAATTAACTTACTGTGACAATGTTAATACAGAAATACTAGATTGTATGGTAGATTCTGATTATGCAGGTGATAGTGTAGATAGAAAATCTACAACAGGTTTTGTAATTAGATTATTTGGTAACTTAATTTTTTGGAAAACACATAAACAAACATCGGTAACAAAATGTTCAACTTTCGCAGAATACACTGCTATGTCAGAAGCAATAACAGAAGTACTGTTTCTTAGAAATTTGTTAAGTGAATCATTTGATGTAAAATTCGACAAAACAATTGACATGTACGAGGATAACTCAAGAGCAATTGCGATTGCTAAATTCGGAAATTTTACAAAAAACTCGAAGCACATTGAAGGGCAATATCATTTCATAAACGAAAATTATGAAAACGGAATTATCAACATTGTAAAAGTAGATTCAAATTCAAACTTAGCAGATATGCTGACTAAAAGTCTAGATAAAACCAAGTTTTTGAAAAACAGACAAGCGTTAAGATTGTTATAAATTGCGAAAAGTAGATAATGTTTGTATGAAATCACGATCATAAAATTTAGGAGGCATGTTGTAATATGTAAATATTTATGATCGTTATATTACTCCGAAATGGTACACGTCGCGCCATCTATTGGTTTACAACGATTTTGTGCAGTCATACGATATCACGCGAGAGCAAGCGTACCACGCATGTCTCGCGTCTATACTCTAAGCGCCTATTATGTACTATACTCTGAAAGACTCTACACCAAGACTCCGATGTAGTCGGACGAGCCAACAGGCTTTAGCCACTTTAATATATTATAATATATTATTACTAAAACCTCACAGTGTTTTTACTCCACCACTCCAACAAGGTTGTTAGAACGGAAAGAGGACGACATTGGAGAAGACATTGAAGTTGAAAGTGAGACTATGTGAAAGCAGATTCGAAGTATGATGTGACTTAATCATAGGTATCTAAAAAGAGAATAGAAGCTGACTATAGAGAAGCTGAGAATAGAAGAAGACTAAATCTTCTTAATAACCGGCGGCGGTTTCACAAGATTCACTGAGAGCATAATGAAGTCATGCCCTGCTACAAAGGGCACGATGGATTTGGTATATGTATAAGCAGGCGGGGGATTACGAACGATGAAAAGGTTGAGCCATGTGTGAGATGAGTGAGTAGACGAGTGAGTATGATGAGTAGAACCTGATTAATGAGAAACAGGTTTAGAGTATCTAAACAGGACTCCAACAAAACAGACGACCCATCCTTAGTACACATATTGATATTGAAATTTCCAGTGACAACAATCTAGTCACAAAGACGAAGAAAATTAGCAACAGTATCAAAGATTGGATTGGTAGGTCGCCGTGGATCTCCTATATACCACAGAAAAGCAAGAAGAGAATCAAACTACAAATCTGGAAAATCATATACTCCGGGGAGTTGGAGGACACTGGGTCTGAGTGAGCCACACGCCTAATATCAATATTATTCCTGATGTAAGCCGCGACCTCCCCCCTCTTTATCGACTCGGTCCAATCTGTGCAGCGTATAGTTAGGAAGAGCCAACATGTTGGAGGAGTTCAGTTCAGTGAGAAAGGTCTCGGTGAGATCGATGATATTATAATTCTATGGAAGAACGAATGATTCAGTGAATAAAATATGAGTTTTTAGTCGATTTATATTAGCATGAAAAATGGCAAATTAACCTTTACTTGGATTAGGAACTATTGAAAGTTAAAAGTTTAATAAGATCCAACTCTGTAAGCACCGGTACGAGCTGTCCTCCCTTGGCTTTACGCTAATAAACGGTGTACTTATTAATTATTGATCTAGCATAGCCCAATTCTGCAGAGTAACGAAGTGCTTTAGACCATAAGTCATGTAGCTGTTTGGGCCACAATGCACGGATGGAAAGCGATGAGATTCCACCCACGCCGAAAATTGCGTTTGCAGACACTCCTTTAACCTATTTCTTCCTAAGCGGACATTTTATAGTCGATTGGTTTTTTGCCTAGAAAATTGTCGAAGAATAAACAAAAATAATAACCAGAAGCACTTTACTGAACTAAAATTTTCCGCTCTTTCCGATTCTGATGTCGGAATTTTAAAATTTCCATTGGAAAATTTAAAAAAGGCGGTTTAAATTTGACGAAAAATCAGAAATACATTTTTCAACATTTTGACATGCTCGTTTAGAATAAAATGGTTTAACGAAGATCGTGAGACGGATTCATGTTGCAAATGATATTATTATTGAAACATTTGATTTTTGCGTATTTTTCTGAAAAATTTTCCAAGATGGCATCTGTGACATCATGAAATAATCGGAAACTTCTTATTTTTTTAAAAAGTTTTCCAATTTATACCAAATTTTGAATACTTAGGTTCTCGAGGTGGCTGATAACGTATCTGAAATCAGATTTGAAAAATTCACGATCGCGGATCCAACAATACAAATACAATCAATTTTTGTCCGTTTTTTGCAATGAACGTAAGCTTTACAAATTCTTAGTGATGATTTTGTAGATTTCTGCTGGATATTATGGATTTGTCTAAAACAAGAGTCGCAAAAATGTTTCTTGCATTCGAAGCAATAAAATACCATTTTCATGCTACACTTTATACGAACTCTTCTAAGATCAGGTATTGCAAGTTTCAAATGCTTTGATAACTTCTCTAAAGATGATTCTAAATAAGAACTCGCAACACTTTCTGCGAAATCTTTACTGGGCATTTTCTTCTCATTCACCATATTGTACAAAATCAAAGCATTCGTCAATGAACATTGAATCAACCTGCACAAAATAACCCATGTCCATTACTTTGAATCAATATTCGTTCTCATGTCACTGCAGTATTGATCATGAAGGTCAACCCCACTCATAAACTTTATATACGTCTTGAACGCTCCAGGAAATTGAATTGGTACTCTACCTTTAGCTGTTTTATCAAATCTTTCCATTGAAATTGTAGGAGTAACGCCAAGAGTCGTAGATAATATAGACACTAGTTTTGAGTCCATTACAGTAATATAGTTTATACCACTATTTTCCTCGTGACCTACTACATAGGAACCTCTTACGACTTTATTTTTATCCATTTTATATTTGTTCATCCATTTTTCTTTTTCGGAATTATCGTTTGTTGTTTTGACTTTTTATTTGCATTCTCCAAAACTTTAGGGAACACATCATTTGTGAAGACACGATCATTTCTAACCGTTCCTGTTGCATGGAGATGTTGTTTTCTCAAATGTACTAACAAATCAGGAGATGTAAAATATCTGTCGAAATATAAATGATATTTTGAAACATCTCTTTTAGAAACCGTCATGAGGAAAGTATAAAGCATATTCAGAACTGCCCTTGATCCCAAACTGCATTTAGAAAATTTTGCATCATTTATACCATCATTCTTTCCACAATAAATATCTAATTCTAAAACAAATCCATTTGAAGTGCAGAGGGCCCACAGTTTTATTCCAAAACGTATTGGTTTGTCTTTGATGAATTGTTTTGAAAGGGTCCGACCAAAAAATTTAATTATCATTTCATCGATTGACAATGATGAGCAGAAGAATCCAAATCGTTTGATGTTTTTTCTGAAAATACACAACAGTACACGTACTTTCCAAACTTTGTCACTATCAAACTTATCCGAATTTTTTGAAGTTTTCAAATGCGCCTTGATTTTTTCAAAAAAATCCCTACTCATCGTATTTGAAACAGTATCAAAGTGCAATATTTCATCAGTTGCCCAATAATCTCTATAACTCTTACGAATATTGAAAAAACAAAAAATATAATTATACCTGAAATTTGGTTGAAATTATCAAAATCCAAATTAAAATCATTTTCATTAGTAGCATCAATAATTTGATTTTTCATTTTATTAGAAAAAAAAACATTTCAAATAACTCTCGAGGACTTTTGACTAAGACTTTCTGTATTATTGCATCAATGTCAAATATTTCTGAGTCATTTTGAAAATTGTATACTTTTTCATTATCTAACCATTTGTAAGAGTATGACTCTTCTATCTTTTTATTATTCGGGGAAAAATTGCGATAAACTTCTTTATAAGAAGAGCTAGTTGCATCAGTGAGAGTATGACGTTGATCGATTTCGTCATCATTGTTCAAACCCCCTATGTCACTGTTTTCATCGTTTAGTACAAATAAAACTTCTTCATCGGTGTGTTCATCTTCACTGTCATAATCATAAACGTTGTTATCTTCAAAACTTCTATCAAAACTATCATTCTCTGGAGACTTCCGTTTCGACATATTTGCGGAAGGTTTATAAAACTTATTTATGACAAACTGATGAAAAAATTATTTGATAATCTTGAAAAAATTATTATATGATATTCTCTAATTATCTTGAGAAAGACTATTAGAGAAATGCACATTTTACCGGAATTGAAAACTCGCCAACTATTCTGAAAAGGACTGTTGGGGAGGCACCCGAAGAAAAAAGTGAATATCCTCTAACTATCGTGAGAAAGACTGTTAGAGAAATGCACACTTGCCGAAACGGAAAACTCGCCAACTATTTTGAAAATGACTTGGTGGAGCAGTCAAGGAAGAAAAATCCCAAATTATTGTAATGAATATGAGGAGTATATATGTTCAAGTTGTTTTGACCCTTACCACATGGAAAAAAATGAATAATTTCTTCCATCATTATTACAAAAGTTAATATTCAAAATTAAATCCAATTTGGTTGAAGTTTGAAAAAAATTTCGTCCATTTTGAATTTGCCATGTTGATTTTTTCAAATCTGATTTCAGATTCGTAATCAGCGACCCTGAAAACTCCCGTATATCAAATTTGGCCAAAATTGGTTAACTTTTGAAAAAAAAATGTCCACAATGTTGGAACCGCGAACTTGAATTTTTGAAATCTGATTTCAGATACGTTATCAGTCACCTGGACAACCTAAGTATTCAAAATTTGGTATAAATTAGAAAACTTTTTAAAAAAATAAGAGTTTCCGATTATTTCATGATATCACAGACGCCATCTTGGAAAATTTTTCGGAAAAATACGCAAACATCAAATGTTTCAATAATAATATCATTTGGTAATTTTGTTTCGAGCATCTAAAAAAAGCGGTTGGGATATACGGAGTGAGGTCTGCGATAAACAACAGCAAAAAGGATTTTAGTACAAATAAAATTTATTTCTACGATTACAAAAATTCGGGAGTATTGTCAAATACAGGATCACTTGTACAAACGATTTTGCTAGCATATTAATCTTTTATGTATACTCCAACTCCACCGCCCGATTTGCCGACTCTATCAAGTCGAAGGGATGTAAATCCGTCTAATTCAACCAAAGTAGCGGGGTCAAAATCTGACAATAAAGTCTCGGTTACACCTATAACATCGTAATCATTTACAGCGCACCTTGCCTCTACTGAATTGAAGTTAGTTTTTAAGCGATTTATATTAATATGACCGACTACAATATTTTTCTTGACGCTCGCCGCCCGGGTATGCCCTGCTCCTCTGTCTCATAATTCCATGGCAGGCATCTGAGAGTTTGATTCTTTGTCTGATCGCAGTGAAGGGAGGCAAATGAGATCCTGCTGACTACGTATCTGAAAAAATGGTGACTTTATTGACTTATGTACACATACCGTTAAATTTCTAATTATTGGTTTTAAATACCCCTTATCTCTAGCCACTTGCCTGGCCGACTTTTCAAGCAGGTAAATTTCACGTGGCCAAATGGGGGAGACAGATACCCTCATGTTATCCCCGGTTCCGAATAAAGAGCCGGAAGTTTGGTTTTTTAAGAGTGATGTTTTAGATATAATAAGATCTCTAACCGTATGTGCGGATAATTTAATAACAATGGAAATATCTTGCTTATTTACCGCCAGTGAAGAAGCAGTCGCATCCCCCTTTCCTTTCTTATCCTCCCAAAGACGTGCTACCATACATGCGTAAAAACGGAGACAAGTCCTAAAAATTGAAAAATGCGATGGACAACTTGCTCCGGAGTGAGAGCAAGTCTCGACAGAATACCTCAAATTTTTATTTCACGGATCAACAAAGACTTTCGATTCACATTGCAGGTTAAAATCATGATGGAGAGATGCAATCTCTTTTTGGGTCGCATCGCGAGTATCAGTGATAAGCGTACATAAGTTGGCTACTTCGTCAGTCAGCTTTGTGATAGTCTGATCAAATTGGGTTTGAGAATTAGCAAACCAGGGTGGGGGAACCGAATCGTTGCTTTGCGTCCCCATAATAAACTTGTTAAAACTTACACTTTTTGCTTTTAATTTATCGAGGCACGATGCACAATTTAAAGCCGACGTAAAATTAATACAGCGCGATTTTGCCGTCTGTGTAATTGAAGGTGAAAACGGAGAAGCGCAACGTTTGTTGAGTAGAGCTGCGGACGACGACGGAGCAGACGTCACATCGGCCGATACGGAACTGTCAAGACTTAACGACTCCTTTGCGGCAAAACGGGCACAATAAGGATCGTTGCAATGCATAAGCGAAGAGTCGATAGAGCCTAAAGGATTAATACAACTTAAGTGCAATAGACGACCACACTTAATACAATCCGTACAATCACTCGTATTCAAATTTATAATTTCACCGCATAAGGAGCATTTACTCACGTTCATGCTATGTTAAATACTATAATTATAAAAATATTGCATCGACCGGACATCTAGCGGCAAAATTAGAATTAATTAACATGCGGTCATTTGCCTCGATCGGTAACAAGTACATCGGTGATTAGCACGTGTAATAAAACAACAAAAATAACAATGTTTATAAAAGTTTATGTTTTATGCACCGTTCAAAGCACCGTTAACTAATGTGGATCACAAGGTGAAGAAAATTGTAGACAGGGCTGCAAGGTTTCGAAAATCCCCGGTTCGCTGTGTGGTAGGCCAAGCTTAACCTGAAAGTGTCCAGAAAAATCACTGACGGCCGAATAGGTTGCATAGTCACAAAATGCAGTTTAGCAGAAGCTTCATGGCCGTGTAGAGAACCCCTCTAGGACAAATTTTACTCCAATAAGTACAAAAAACAACAATTAATGCCTAAATAGTCATGAAGCGTCAAATTGGAGCAGTGTATAGCTTACCAGCAAAGAGATTGATTGATTGATTGATAGCTTTATTAAGTATGTGGGGCTACGCCCCGTATACACAATGACTCGCTGTGGTAAAGTCGTACAAAAACAATAGGAATTTGGTATAAGACGATAAAACCAAAGAACACAATAAAAATATAATAATAAAAATAATAAAAATATTAAAAACATTAAAAATATTAAGAGAGAGAGAGAGAGAGAGAGAGAGAGAGAGAGAGAGAGAGATTGATTGATTAATGTTTATTATGCCTAAGATGTATACATCCATAAGGCAATTTCGTAATTAGTACATATTTTATATAAATTTATTTAAATTTGAGGCGCATGCGTCTGGTTACAATACTTTGGTGTGGCTTAACACATATATAAGGATAAGTAATATAATAGGCTAATGTTTTAATCTAAATAATTTCATCATGTAAAAGACTTAATCACTAATTTCTATCACTAATTTTATTGTATAGATGTATATTGCCCATTTTTCACTTAAACAACGCAGTATAAATAACAATAACAGTTTATAATTTAATCAATATTAGCGCAATCTTAACGCAGTAATTTTTTTATCTTTTTCACTTTTACGCTATGGTGGCTTGCCTAACTCAATATTAACTAATTATATACAAAATGTAAATTGAGAATAAAATATAAAAGTAAGGGTGGAAAGCATAATAACGTAAAAAATTATAAGTATAATTGGTCAATTTGCGGCAGTAGTTTCGTTCAAATTGTCGAATTGTGGTACCTCGCCACTACGCAGGAAGGCCATTAATCTCCTTGTAAAGAGACCAATATTCGAACTCAGGCGCAACTCAACGGATAAGGTATCCCCATTATTCATTGCTTGTAATGTAAACGATTTTTGAAAAAGCGATGTACGCGGAATAGGTCGTTCGAAATTCGATTGTTGGTGGTGGGTGGTGGAAGTAAGGCGCATAAGTATTCCTGATTTTTATTAGTAAGGACTCGGTAAGTCATTAATGCTATAAAATATTGTCTTCGCTGAGCTACCGAGAGCCATTCTAAGTTATGATAGAAATCACTTAACCTCGTATCTGTTTTTAGATGAAAAATATATCGCACGCATGCATTTAGTAGTCTTTGGAGCTTTATATTGAGGTGATCAGGCAAGTCGCAATATGTAATACAAGCATAGTCAAAGAGGGAGATGACTAGGGTTGAGATCAATGTTTTACGCATTGCAAGCGATAGAAAATTTCCCCTATTAACCTTTAGAGGACGGGGATTTGGGTTTACTGTTTTCTCTCACTTTTCTATAGAAATCGAGTTTTTGTGATGTCTCACGTTCCAAAACTAATATATGTAAAGGGTCGATCATGGGCATAGCCCGTAAAGGGGCCATCACGTGCTCTAAAGGTTAAGCAGCCTATGGATGACTCCATGTACTCTAGATACAACGTCCAATATATGCTGATTCCAAAATAAATTTTCATGTATTATAGTACCGACATTTCGCACGGAGTTAATTAATTCTATTCAATGTCCGTCTATAATTATTTGTGGCAATGCTTCCTTATTAATAAACCTAGCCTGTTGTGTAAACGCAATTATAATTGCCTTCGTCTTATCACAATTTGTGCTGAGGCCAAGATCACTCGCCCACTGTGCTACCCTCGTCCCATCGCGAGTCAATTTTGAAATCGAATGTAATATATCGTTAGGTTTGCAGTGCAAATATGACCTGTAAGTCATCAGCAAACAGCATTCCCTTGGTAAAGCTCAGACAAACTGTTACGCTGTTAATGTTACGCTGTTGATCAAAATTGCTGATTTTCACTATTATAGGTTTAAATGGCTTACAAGAGTGTGATAGCATACATTTATGTCTTTAAAATTATTTTTAATGAAAAGTTCAGAAAATTTTACAAAAAAGTCATATTTATGTTTTCAGTGAAAAATGCATCCCCTGGGAGCTACAAATTCATGAAAATGGACATATAATGCAAAAAAGTGCTAAAATGTCAACTCTAACTCTCTGTAACTTAAAATAATGGCCCCGAAAAAATCTGAAAAAATTCAGGAGAACTACTGGACACCACTACAACATATTCCCACAGTTATAGCAATATTCATTTTTTTTAATTGATAAAACAGCAATAAAGAATATACTTCAAAAAATTATATGACTCTTTAAAATTATACCTTACCAGCACGTCGTAAGAGTCGGATAACAACATAACTATGTTGGCTAACGCTGGAAGGATAAAAACTAGTATTTTACAGGTTGTAAATTCAATCGACATCATATGAGAGATTCCACAGAACTTTTGACTTTCTTGTTACTTTCACTTTTCAATGCTATTTGATGATTTTCATCATATTAAAAAAATCATTCCTTGTAGAAAAAAGTCTCAAAGTATAGTAACTGTTATTTATTATATTAATAATATATAATATATTACTTAAAAAAATTATAATTTATCACATTTTAATTAATTCTTTGTGTTACTCACTCTACTTTTTTGCTTTATTAGGTTTATATAAAAAAAAACTTTTATTAAAAATGGTTTGGATAATTTTTTATATAATCTTCACATATCACAGAATATAATGTAAAAGTTTTAGAGGTGTGCTTCAACCTACATAGATTAATTTATTTTATGAATATCCGTAACCACTATTTAAAAAAAACTAATTTATTTTACTTTTAGCTCTTAAAAAAAAAAATAAATTATTCTCATAAATTTTCTTTATGGAAAATGACACTTATTGAGCAGACAAATAAAATCGCGTTTGGTTTGTAAGTGTGCTACTTACAGAAAAACAATTGTACCCTCGCAAAGTTGGGTACACGTATGCGCCCCCCATTGAAAAAAATCGTGCTTTTCGTCAGCACATCGATAGTATGTTATCAATGGTTATAAAAGTAATTGCTCTTTTTTATTAACCTTTTAAAAAACATGTTTTAAAATACTTTACATAAAATTCTTCTTTGTTTGCCTGAAACGAACTTACGAAAAATGTAACAAAATGAAATTCTTACTTTCCGAGAAAATAAGGTATTTAATCATCTTATAGTAAATATTTGTAATTGTAATACTTAAACACAAATACACACACATTAATGGAACTTAAATTAAAGGTAGGAATTATAATTCAAAAAAATCTTTGTATTAGTTACAATGTTTGTATATATTATATATTTTGTTACATTTCTTTTGTTTGAAAAATTATTAATTGCTTAAAATAAAATTTTATTATAATGATATTTTTGTGTTACAAAATTTTTCTTTCCAACACATATTATGCTACATATTTTATCAAATTTTTTAACATTTTACCTTAAATTTGAAAGAAAAATGTAAAATTTTATTTTTCTCATGAAAAGTAGTTTTCGAGCGAGCAACTTGGAGTTCTTAGAGTCGTTAGACGTTAGCTCATCAAGACCGACAAAATTCAATATTAATTTAAAAACTTTTGCCTGGGCGAGAAAAATTATATTTTTAAGAAAAGTAGTATGTTTTACATTAAAATAATTGTTTTTGATTTTTTACAAAAAAATTTAAAAAAAAAATGAGGAGCCCCATGTTTTTTATGCTACTACTGTTATTTAGAAATGGTTCGATAAGTTTCAAAGATGTGCCTTTAAAATAAATTTTCAATTTTCTTTTGACCGTAAAGTCAAAAGTTCTGTGGAATCTCTCATATACATGTATCTATTCTTCGACTAACAGAATATCACTCCGACAAAATTTATGTAAGTTATTACCTATCAATTATGATCTAACAATAATTAGTTATTGTACTTTAATCTTTTCAATAGTAGAAAACTGCGATGTAGTACAGCCAATAATTGATGACGCTGTACAATTAGATAATCCAAATTGGTAAATTAATAACTTCATCAGAGATTTAAAACTCCGATAGAAAATATTTATTAATAAATTAAATAATTTAAAACTTTTCTACATACATATACAATATTTTAAACTTATCAAAAACATGTATTTTAAACTCTATACATAAATCTTTCATCAAGTTCGACTCTGTCGAAGAGTTTCTATTTATTTTGCAAGTTCCAGTAGATTTTTGTTATCTAATCTTACTTTCAATCTTATTTTTTTATATTAAGAAAAAATATAAGTCTTATTGTATAGTATTTATTTATTAGCTATTGATTTTCTTTTTAGGCCCAAAAATATTAATTTCCAAAAGTTTTAAGAGCAAGCTATAACAAAGTTGCAAGGCCCAAAATGTTAAGACCAAAAAAAAATTAGGTTCCAAAAGTTTTAAGAACAAATTATAGAACAAAAATTTTTAAGGCCCAAAATATCAGGCCCAAAAAATATTAACTTCCAAAAGTTTTAAGAGTAAATTATAGAACAAAATTTTTTAAAACCAAAAATTTTGAGGCCCAACAATATTAAGTCCCAAAACTTTAATATCAAAATATAAAATAAAAATTTTTAAGACCCATAATATTGAGTTAAAAAAATATTGAGTTCCAAAATTAAAATCAGGTCCCAAAAACAAGGCCCCGAAAAATAAGGCCTCAAAAAATAAGGCCCCAAAAATAAGGCCTAAAAATAAAGCCCCGAAAATGAGACCCATAAAAAATGTGTAATGCCCATATAACAAAAAATTATTCACTTATGAAAAAAGTATTATCAAAACCGGAGAACCGGAGAAAAACGATGATCCACTTTAATTTAATATACGATATTAAGGATCCTACCAGGAGACTGGCCCGTTGGAATACTACCCTGCAAAATTATAATACAAAATTTGTGCACCGCAAAGGAGCGTTACACAAAGTACCGGATGCACTACCTCGAGCATACGAGAATACAGAAGCAGCAGCAGCCATAGCAATAGACATCAGCGATCCCTGGTATCAGACAAAATTAATAGCAGTAGCTAAATTCCCCAGTATGTACCCCGACCTTAGAATAGAGAATAACGTCTTATATGCCCACCATCCTAATCCCTTAATAGATCCCCTTGTACCTGACCTCGATGCCTGGAAGCTTATTCTACCCCAGAATGACCGAGCGAAAGCAGGCCATCTAGGCGTAAATAAAACATATGCTAGATTGGCTACATATTATTACTGGCCTGGTATATATATGGATACATGCCAATACGTGAAAGCTTGTTAAAAGTTCCAAGCTCACAAAAGCAGCCAACAAGCTCCCGTCAGTCTTACGGAAGGCAGGAACATAAATACACCCTGGTCTGTACTCGCAGTCGACATTATGGGCTCGAAACCACCAACGAAAACAAAGCTTCAAATACATCACTGTATTTGAATATCTATTTACGAGATACGTGGAGATGAAGGCATTAAGGAGAGCTGATGCAAAGAGCGTATAACAAGCCTTCGACGAGCTCGTAATAAATGGTTGAGGATGCCCCAAATACTTGATCACCGATAACGGAACAGAATTCGTTAATGGGATCGTCACAAAAAAGCTAGCATATTAAAAGATTACGCAGTTTACAATCCCTCTATCTTTCGCTCAAGCCAACCCTGTGAGAAGGGTAAATAGAAATATAAAGCCAATGGTCAACAGCTATTTAGCTGATGATCATAGAAATTGGGACACATCTAGGCGATTTGTCTTTTGCATTAAACACGGTCGTGCGCTTCACAATCAAATTTTCACCAGCATTCCTGAATTTTAGTATTTTATATAAGTGACCCAGGCGAATCGAAAGTTATTAAAATAAGCTTTTTATGGCATTGACTGGTTTTGTACGATGATTTCTTTGAAATATACAAAACTTTAAACTTTATCCAATTTTGCTCCAAAGGGGGTAAAAGTAAGTGACTGGTAGTGTATATATAAATTTTCTTTTTTTATAGCAATTTTTTCTTATTGCTAATGAGTAATCTACATTATATTAAATTTATCTTTTTGAGCAATTTTGTAAAAACTCCCCAATTCTTGCGAAAAATACTTAAAGCATATATATTTTATGATAAATATGTGTTACATAAGTTAATGCTTCATATTACTGACAAAAAATTATTATTATAATTATTAAGTGATATTAAAAAAAAAAGATAAATTATAATGTCCGTCCGTCCGTCTCGACCGTCGTCGAGAGATAGAGAGATAGATAGGCAGATAGTGAAAATGAGAGAGAAAGAGAGAGAATCAGAGATAGAGAGAGAGAGAGAATGAAATAAAGAGAATTATTAAAAACTGGGTCCGATTGGCCTACTATTTTAACCTTGTATGTGTTTTAGACATACGCGCTCATACCCCCTCCCTCCTTCCCGATGCGATCAAGCCTATAAAAATTATAATGTTGTAAATGGATAATATCGAAGGCATCGAGTGGAGTGAGGAATGTTTCTGATATTGCGATTACGTCATAAGCGCACGGGTGCACCAGAGTTTCAATTGCTGCAAAGTGTTGCTTAATTCTATTAACATTAACATGGAAAACACTAAACTTATTCAAGTTAATGCCTAGTCACGCGGAGTAGCCTAATTGGCCATCGCGATTATTGCCTGAAGTCGTATTAGGGCTAAACTTACTATAGTCAGTGCTTGCGTCCACTGGGATTAATTGGCTCTCTTTCTTCTCTTTTATAAAAACCTTCATGTCTCGTACAACGCGCCTAGCATAGTGTAGTCTATTTTATTCGCGGAGAGCACGAGACCAAATTGAGTGGATGATTTTCGGCTATATGGGCCTTATGTATAAGCTGGCTGATCCTCCCGCACCAAAAATACTCTGAGCATTCAGGCTAGTCAATCTACCGCTGCGCAACATAATAGTATCACGGATATTCGCCGAGACTACTTTAAAAACTAAGCCGCGAGTCTTATTGGAAGAGAAGCCTCTTGACTGTGAGGGTAAAGCAGGTATATCGGCGCTCACGTCAGTAATCATGCCGTTTTCCGTAGATCGACTCGGCACGGACCGGGCACGGCGACGCGGCTCTCATCTACGCGTATCCGTAACTTGATTAAAGATCAATTGCAGGCCGAATGCACCGAGCAGTAACCTAACAATATCTTCGTCATCATGTGTGACCGACTCCAGAACGCCGAGCAATAAGATTTCACAGGTATCTGATTGTGGACGCGAGTTCGAAGTTGGGTCAGAGGACACGGACGAATTCGTAGTCAATACTCTACTTGCGTGCGCCGCGTTGGATGCTTGCAATCGGGCATTAAAATCCTCAAAGCGCCTGTCCGTAGTGAGAAAGCGAGTTTACTTCGTCGCGAATAGTCTGCACGTCAGACTTAATTTCAGCAGTGGTATGCGCGAGCTAACTTCCACCCGTGTGGCTTGCAGTACAGTATGGATCGCATTGAATCTGCCATTGATTTCCAAAAGTCTTTCATCGATTTTCTTTTCGATGCGGTCCGCAACATTATTCGCCACGCGAGCGGCAAAACTATTCATGTAGTCGAGAAACCACCTGGGCGACTGACCCTCCATCGCGATGAGTAATTCACTATGCGAGAGGGGCGAAAAGTCCGACCTACCGGCGCGCGGCTGCTCAGCAACCAGTATATTTGATGGCGACGTGGGCGTGGCTGACCGTTTTAGTGGGCGAGCGGCAGCAGCGGGCGTGGCCTGCGCAGCCGGGCTTGCGCCTGCCTCAGGCACAGAGGCAGAGTGACCAGTTGGCGATTTTTTTTCCTTTTCTCTCTTACGTATATTGATGTTTATTAAGCAAGAGCAACAAGGAAAAAAAAATCGCCATCTGGCAACCCTGCACAGAGGTAGCGGGAGTGTCGGCGTTTGACGACCCGGGAGGTACTGCGCCCCTGTTATTCTCCACTATGTGCAACACGGAGACGCGTCCGATGCCGCGCGGCTACCGATACACTTCGTGTATACCTTTGAATGGCACTTTATGCACACCGTTGCTTGCGAGGATCGCGTAAATTTGCAATTGCAGATAAGGCAAAGCGAATTCAACACCGTAGTTGACATATATTGCGACACAAAGTAACCCAGAAGACGAAGACAATAACAATATTGCACACGTAGCGCACGCGCAGTGTATCAACGCACGATTCACGCAAGTCCGCGGTCGCAGCGCAATCGAGCAGTCGATGGCTCACCAGGTCCAAGAAAGCAGCCTCCAGATGTCGCACAGTAGGTAATTATTTGAAGTCTGACGTCCATCCAGTCCATCATGTGTTATGCGATCGTAGCAGCACGAACGCCATAGCCTGTGCATCAGATCAACGCATCGAGCACCTCAAGGCCACGACTAGTGACAAGCAGTGTCGCCAAATCAGGAATGCCTGCTCACGATCCCCCGTAGCAAACAGCCAATTCACCAAACTAACCTCACTTTTGGAGAGACGATTTCCTTCTTGAAAAAGATGCAAACCAGATCTCGAAACAAGAGAATTTATGTTCCAAGAGGCCTTGCATAAGGTAGCTTGCAAGAAGATTCAACAAAAACGCCCGAAGGCAGAGAGCGGCAGCAAAAATAACACAACAAGATAAGAGCACGCGCAAGACCGTCTTTTCATACTCACAGAGAGAGAGAGAGAGAGAGAGAGAGAGAGAGAGCGACCGTTCAGCTGATCGTTATTCGATTCCAGCAGAAAACAAAAGTAAGTGGTACCACTTCACGCGTTTCCTTCAATAAACAATAAATAGTTTCTTTATTGCGCTATATCAGTCCCGTTACTATGTATATTATTTCAGTTTGCGATATTGTCCTCTCTCTCTCTCTCTCTACAAGTCGGCCGTTTACCGACTTATAATTTGAAGCGTAGACCTCGGCGACATATAAATATTTTGTTCATTCTTTATTTGTATATTTGTTTCAGTAAAGTCATTCTATTAACACAAATTTAATCCGGTGATTGAGTAATTGAATTTTAACCCACTTACAATTCTTTTTGTGATCCTAAGAGCCCGTATATTTATAATTGACAAGTGCTCAACGCGATATCCCTATTTCGCGGTCAATTTCAGATTTGATTTTTACCTGGTTGTTATCTGAAACCGGACCTCAGTTTCAGACTAATACTTAACAGATTTGATAGAGCGAACAGGTAACCGCCGCCCCAACGCGGGAAAAATATTTAAGTCCAACCGTACCGCTGAGCAGCCGCTATAATAAAATAAACATCCGCGCGGCAGGCAAACTGTTACAGCAATTATAAAACATTTTAATTTAAAGGACGCTATTAAGTAATTGATGACAATAAGCGATTATACCGATTAATGAGAGATAAACAAAAGCTCAAAACGCATGGCAAATCACCTAATGCGTGTATCACCTTTTGACGTTCTCGGAAATATTACACATAAATAATTAAAATTCTTTATTTAATAATATGATTTTTGAATTTGTAAAGTTTTGCTTCCTACGTACAGGTGTAAAACAATATTTAAAATTAGGAAGAAAGAAAGCAAAAAAGAAGGAATTGTAAATTTTAATTGTTTATCTGACGTTATAATGTAGGCACACTACTTGTGCGTGACTCGTACTTAAAGTCCGTCAACTGAATTAAAATTTATATTGTATCTACAGAATTCTATTTACTCATTGTTTTGTATCATAAATAACTGAGAAATGCGATTAATTTTGAGACATCCCGTAATATTTGAAATAAAATTTTAAATACTTTGTCCTTTCCTAGCACGTTGTAAAATTTAAGTATACTGAAAAGGTACCTTGCTTATTTCGAAGATTCCCTGTAAATATAGACTACTCGCTGCTGTTTATTTTTCAATTCTCTTGTTACATTCATACATAAACGTTATCTATTCGCTTCCTACCGAAAAATATAATTGTGTGAGTTTTTCGCTAAATGCTATGCATCAAGATTTTGTTGATAATAAGTATCTTTTTTAATTCCCCAGCGTGACAGGAGAATGTTGGTGATTGTTGGGCGCCATTCTACAACAGGATTTTTGATCCGTGTTCGCGATCGAGAATAGCGGTTGGTTGTCAAGGTGCTCCCCCTCGCTGGGCCACAAAGAACACCCCACCCGAAGGGACTGTGTTGCAGTCAGTCTCTGAGTGATCGGGTTCTTGGAAGGTTGTTGGCAGTTCTTTGTCAAAGTTTGTACGGGACTTTTTTCCTTGTTCTTCGCAAAAATTTATTTCTGAATATTCTCCTATTCTGTAAGTTATACGATTTATTTTATATAAGAATAAATTTGGTTCAACAGTGATCGAAGCACGAAATCTTTACTTTCTTTTTTAATCATTATTTCTTCTTTCCTCGTTCCTGCCTCACTTCCCCACCATCTGGCTTACATGTGTTTGTCTTATTATTAACATATGTTCTGGTCCTTCGAGCCGGATAAGGCGGTGGGTGCGGATGAGGCTGGTGAGGTGAGAAACGCGGGCTTTTCATTTTAAGTTTCTCTCTCACTCTCTCTTGCGCGGCAACGCCGGCGTAAGAGTAAACGTGAAAAACGCGTGCTTTTTATTTAGATTTTTTGTTTCTCTCTTTCTCTTACGCGGTTACGCCGACGTAAGAACAGACGTAAGAAACGCTGGTTTTTCATTTTCTATTTCTCTCTCTCTCTCTCTCTCTCTCTCTCTCTCTCTCTCTCTCTCTCTTGTGCGGCAGGCCAGCGTAAGAGCAGACGTGAGAAACGCGGGCTTTTCATTTTTGGTTTCTATCTCTCTCTCTCTTGCGCGGCCACGCCGGCGTAAGAGCAGACATGATAAACGCGGGCTTTTTATTTAGATTTTTTGTTTCTCACTCTCTCTCTAGTGCGGCCACGCCGGTGTAAGAGCAGACGTGAAAAAGGCGGGTTTTTCAGTTTTTGTTTCTCCCTCTCCCTCTTGTGCGGCCACGCCGGCGTAAAAGCAGACATGATAAACGCGGGCTTTTTATTTAGATTTTTTGTTTCTCACTCTCTCTCTAGTGCGGCCACGCCGGCGTAAGAACAAATGTGAGAAACGCTGGCTTTTCATTTTTTATTTCTTTCCCACTTTCTCTCTTTTGTGCAGCCACGCCGGCGTAAGAGCAGACGTGAGAAACGCGGGCTTTTTATTTTTTGTTTCTCTCTCTCTCTTACGCGGTTACGCCGGCGTAAGAGTAGACGTGAGAAACGCGGGCTTTTCATTTTTTGTTTCTCTCTCTCTCTTGTGCGGCAACGCCGGCGAAAGAGTAGACGTGACAAACGCGGGCTTTTTATTTAGATTTTTTGTTTCTCTTTTTCTCTTACGCGGTTACGCCGGCGTAATAACAGACGTGAGAAACGCTGGTTTTTCATTTTTTATTTCTCTCCCACTCTCTCTCTCTCTCTTGTGCGCCCAGGCCGGCGTAAAAACAGACATGAGAGACTCGGACTTTTTATTTAGATTTTTTGTTTCTCTCTCTCTCTCTCTTGCGCGGCCTCCCCGGCGTAAGAGCACATGCGAAACACGGGCTTTTCAATCGGATTTTCTCTCTCTCTCTATCTTGCGCGGCTACGCCGGCGTAACAGTAGACGTGAGAAACGCGGGCTTTTCATTTTTTGTTTCTCTCTCTCTCTCTCTCTTGTGCGGCCACGCCGGCGTAAGAGCAGACGTGAGAAACGCGGGCTTTTCATTAAATTTTTTGTCTCTCTCTTTCTCTTGTGCGGTCACGCCGGCGTAAAAACAGACATGAGAGACTCGGACTTTTTATTTAGATTTTTTGTTTCTCTCTCTCTCTCTCTTGCGCGGCCTCCCCGGCGTAAGAGCACATGCGAAACACGGGCTTTTCAATCGGATTTTCTCTCTCTCTCTCTCTCTTGCGCGGCAACGCCGGCGTAAGAGCAGACGTGAAAAATGCGGACTTTTTATTTTTTGTGTCTCTCTCTCTCTTGCGCGGCAACGCCGGCGTAAGAGTAAACGTGAAAAACGCGGGCTTTTCATTTTTTGTTTCTCTCTCTCTCTCTCTCTCTCTCTCTCTCTCTCTCTTGTGCGGCCACGCCGGCGTAAGAGCAGACGTGAGAAACGCGGGCTTTTTATTTTTTGTTTCTCTCTCTCTTACGCGGTTACGCCGGCGTAAGAGTAGACGTGAGAAACGCGGGCTTTTTATTTTTTGTGTCTCTCTCTCTCTTGTGCGGCAACGCCGGCGAAAGAGTAGACGTGACAAACGCGGGCTTTTTATTTAGATTTTTTGTTTCTCTTTTTCTCTTACGCGGTTACGCCGGCGTAATAACAGACGTGAGAAACGCTGGTTTTTCATTTTTTATTTCTCTCCCACTCTCTCTCTCTCTTGTGCGCCCACGCCGGCGTAAAAACAGACATGAGAGACTCGGACTTTTTATTTAGATTTTTTGTTTCTCTCTCTCTCTCTCTTGCGCGGCCTCCCCGGCGTAAGAGCACATGCGAAACACGGGCTTTTCAATCGGATTTTCTCTCTCTCTCTATCTTACGCGGTTACGCCGGCGTAAGAGTAGACGTGAGAAACGCGGGCTTTTCATTTTTTGTTTCTCTCTCTCTCTTGTGCGGCAACGCCGGCGAAAGAGTAGACGTGACAAACGCGGGCTTTTTATTTAGATTTTTTGTTTCTCTTTTTCTCTTACGCGGTTACGCCGGCGTAATAACAGACGTGAGAAACGCTGGTTTTTCATTTTTTATTTCTCTCCCACTCTCTCTCTCTCTTGTGCGCCCAGCCGGCGTAAAAACAGACATGAGAGACTCGGACTTTTTATTTAGATTTTTTGTTTCTCTCTCTCTCTCTCTTGCGCGGCCTCCCCGGCGTAAGAGCACATGCGAAACACGGGCTTTTCAATCGGATTTTCTCTCTCTCTCTATCTTGCGCGGCTACGCCGGCGTAACAGTAGACGTGAGAAACGCGGGCTTTTCATTTTTTGTTTCTCTCTCTCTCTCTCTTGTGCGGCCACGCCGGCGTAAGAGCAGACGTGAGAAACGCGGGCTTTTCATTAAATTTTTTGTCTCTCTCTTTCTCTTGTGCGGTCACGCCGGCGTAAAAACAGACATGAGAGACTCGGACTTTTTATTTAGATTTTTTGTTTCTCTCTCTCTCTCTCTTGCGCGGCCTCCCCGGCGTAAGAGCACATGCGAAACACGGGCTTTTCAATCGGATTTTCTCTCTCTCTCTCTCTCTTGCGCGGCAACGCCGGCGTAAGAGCAGACGTGAAAAATGCGGACTTTTTATTTTTTGTGTCTCTCTCTCTCTTGCGCGGCAACGCCGGCGTAAGAGTAAACGTGAAAACGCGGGCTTCATTTTTCTTTCATTTTTTATTTCTCTCCCACTCTCTCTCTCTCTTGTGCGCCCACGGCCGGCGTAAAAACAGACATGAGAGACTCGGACTTTTTATTTAGATTTTTTGTTTCTCTCTCTCTCTCTCTTGCGCGGCCTCCCCGGCGTAAGAGCACATGCGAAAACACGGGCTTTTCAATCGGATTTTCTCTCTCTCTCTATCTTGCGCGGCTACGCCGGCGTAACAGTAGACGTGAGAAACGCGGGCTTTTCATTTTTTGTTTCTCTCTCTCTCTCTCTTGTGCGGCCACGCCGGCGTAAGAGCAGACGTGAGAAACGCGGGCTTTTCATTAAATTTTTTGTCTCTCTCTTTCTCTTGTGCGGCCACGCCGGCGTAAAAACAGACATGAGAGACTCGGACTTTTTATTTAGATTTTTTGTTTCTCTCTCTCTCTCTCTTGCGCGGCCTCCCCGGCGTAAGAGCACATGCGAAACACGGGCTTTTCAATCGGATTTTCTCTCTCTCTCTCTCTCTCTGCGCGGCAACGCCGGCGTAAGAGCAGACGTGAAAAACGCGGACTTTTTATTTTTTGTGTCTCTCTCTCTCTTGCGCGGCAACGCCGGCGTAAGAGTAAACGTGAAAAACGCGGGCTTTTCATTTTTTGTTTCTCTCTCTCTCTCTCTCTCTCTCTCTCTTGTGCGGCCACGTCAGCGTAAGAACAGACAAGAGAAACGCGGGCTGTTCATTTGATTTTTTGTTTTTCTCTCTCTCTTTTGTGCGACCACGCCGGCGTAAGAGCAGACGTGAAAAAATCGGACTTTTTATTTTTTGTTTCTCGCTCTCTCTTACGCGGCAACGTTGGCGTAAGAGTTGACGTGAAAAACGCGGGATTTTTATTTAGATTTTTGTTTCTCTCTTTCTCTTACGCGGTTACGCCGGTGTAAGAACAGATGTGAGAAACGCTGGCTTTTCATTTTCTATTTCTCTCTCTCTCTCTCTTAGCTTAGAAAAAAGCAATAAATATGTAATTACAGTGTCCCAACCTCCATCAAAAGACACATGCGAGCTGCTTATTACCGGGCTGCCCAAGGATACGAAAAAAACTGAGAACGAACTTGTCATTGATTTATTTGGTGTGCTGAAACTGCCGAAACTAAGCAGTCAAGTAATTGATTTTCGTCCTTGGACTCCGCGATTATAACCAAACCCGGCGGGCTCTCCTGCGGCACCGATGCTCACTCAAGGCATGGTGGTTAGAATGTCATCAGTAACATCCAGAGATGCGATTATTGAAAAGACTCGGCTCCTGAAGGGACAAAAGGCGCGGGATATTTTCGGTGAAGGTGGAGAAAATGCACTATTTGTCAGGCCCCTTTGGCCGAAGCCCGTTTTTGAGCTGTGGCAAGCGGCTATACGTAAATCGAGAGAGCTGGGCTATGCGAGGCCCATAGTTTTAGATTTAATAGTTTTTATGCGTGAGGTGAGGAATGGACCGTTGAAGCGTTCGGAAGCAGATTTTATTAATTTCCCTCCTCTCTCTCCAACTCACACCAAGTGTGATGGGGCTGGTCGGGCCAAATCATCGAAACCGTCAACATCATCAAAATCATCGAAGTCACTCTCCATTTTTCACTCTAATATAAATCGTCTAAAAACACATTTCGCATCTATCGAAGCATTAGCTCATCCAGCCTCTCATGATGTCATCGCTGATTACCGAAACCTTCCTTACAAGTCACGATTCTTCGGAAATTATTAAACTGCCGGGCTACGCATTGTATCGATTGGATCGTGAGGGTAAGGAGGGGGGAGGTGTTGCGGCATATGTGCGTGAGGATTTTGGGGTAAAAATCATCGCGCACTCTGAACCTATCTTTTCGAATGCTCCGGAGTATCTGGTGCTATGTTTGACAGGTAAAACAGTTTCAATGGTTCTAGCAATTGTTTACCGTAGGCCTTCGGCCGCTTATCCCACGGAATTTTTTGAGGTATTGTCGGACATACTACCACGATACAAATATGTCAGGGTCACTGGGGATTTCAACATTGACATGAATTCTACCAGTGCCATGGCAAGCAGGTTTAGAGCAAATCTGACGGTTCTGGGACTTTCACTCATCCAGTCAGAGCCAACGCATCACGCGATGACATCAATTGGGCCATCTCACACGTGGTTAGATCTCTTCCTCATTCGTGAACCAGTACCTGAACATGAATACATTAAGACGTCGGCTCCTTTCGCAGCTGGACATGATGCCATCAGTATCTCTATTCGGATTGAAAATGAGCAGCCTCAAGTGAAGGTAATTGGTAAACGAAATTTGGAGGGGGTCAACCTTCATAATCTCGCAACTACATTCGAATCATGCATAACCTCCTCTTCCTCATCGAAATCGTTCCCTCATCCTTGGCCTGACCAGTCTGATCTCATGGATATTTCTCCGAATAATCATCACCTTAGTCAGTATTCACATCAAGTTCATTCATCTCATAATATTCATAGCACTATTTCATCTACATTATCATCTTTATGCAACTCAATTTTAACAACTTTTGACCTGTTAGCGTCTGTAACTTTTCGCACCATCAAAACAAACCACAAACCCTGGATTTCTCGGGAAATCAAAGAAAGTATTAAAGCCAGAAATGCAGCTTTTAATAGATTTTGTGCTTCAGGTTCTGTTGTCGATTATACCATGTATAAGGGTCTTAGAAATCAGGTTTCGAACACTGTCAACACTAGTAAGTTCCACTTTCTGGCAAAGAAACTTAGTAGCACGAAAGACCTAAAGAAATCGTGGAAATGCCTAACGAATATGGGCTTCAGTACTAAGACAAACCCATCACCGCTTAAATTATTCTCACCTCATCAGCTAAATTGTCACTATGCTTCAGTTTCAAATCATATTCAACCACTTTTCGTACAATCATTCTCAACCATAATATGCAACTCTTGTCCTACATCACCCTCATCTCCTTATTTTCATTTCTCTGCTATAACCGCGAAAGAAGTTCAGCGTGCAATTCGGGGAGCGTCCTCAAGGGCAGTGGGGATTGATGGCATATCCTTTGAAATGATTAAGTTGTTAGAGCCTCAATTAACACTGCACCTTGTTGATCTCTTTAATAATATGCTCTCAGTTGGCTATTTTCCGGAGAGCTGGAAAAGGGTATCACTGTTCCCATTGGCGAAGTCAAGCAGGGTAGAATCGTGTTCAGATACAAGACCGATTGCGAAACTCTGCGAACTCTCGAAAATCTTGGAGAGACTTATACATAATCAGTTGTCTGAATATCTTGTGAAAAATCATATTCTCGTGGACAGACAAGCAGGTTTTCGCAGGGGGCACAGTACCCAGACAGCACTCCTGGGTGTCCTGGATGACGTTAGAAGAGCCATCGATGCTAGAAAGATCATGATTCATCCTGTTTGACTTCTCTAAGGCATTCGATACTGTGCCTCATGGTAAACTTATGCAAAAACTGTGTGAGATTGGATGCTCTGACAACACATTGAGTTGGTTTTATCGGTATCTTGTAGGTCGCATGCATGCAGTGGAGAGTGAGACGGGCGTGTTATCAGACTGGCTTGAGATAAATGCGGGAGTGCCTCAGGGCAGTGTTCTTGGCCCGATACTCTTTTCCATCTATATCAATGATTTGCCTAAAGTTCTTTCTCACAGCAATTATATGCTGTTTGCCGATGACGCCCAGGTCTACCATTCGTTTTTTCCATCAGAATTAGAAGCAGGGGTAAAACGTATCACGCAAGATGCAAATGCGATAGCCCTATGGGCTCACACGAACGGATTAAAGCTAAATGTAAAAAAGACGAAGGTTATGATTCTGGGTAGTCAGGCTTTTTTATCGCGTATCGACTTGAACACTGCCCCGAAGGTAGGGTTGGGAGCGGATCTCTTAAATTATGAATGCGAGGTTAAATCGCTTGGGGTCATGATCTCTCCCTCTCTGGATTGGTCAAAGCAGGTATTAACTATCTCGGGTCGCGTACATGGGGTTTTGCACTCATTGCGATATTATAAAAAGACGTTGTCTCGAGGTCTTAGGAAAAGTCTGGTTGAGGCTCTGATTTTTTCGCATTTTGACTATGCGTGTGCGGTGTTTAACGATGTTGACCAGACCAGAAATCTGAAACTACAAAGACTGCTAAATGCTTGTGTCCGATTCGTGTGGGGGGACATAGCAAGGAGGGAACATGTAACTCCTTATAGGTTAAGTCTCAGGTGGTTATCAGTTAAGTCCAGACGCTCATACCTCATTGGCTCACTTGCATACAATATCATTGCTCATAACTCACCCACATATCTGGCAAATCATGTTATAAAAATAAATACCCTCTCTCATAATCCTCGCACCTCTACTCGTCATCCTTCAAAATTGCTACACTATCTTCCCCCTCGTACAGAGTCTTTGAATAAGTCTTTTGTCATTACCGCATCTAAAATCATCAACGAATTTCCTACATTTTCATTCGACACTTCATCTATCATTCATTTCAAAAATACATTATTCGATCACCTGTTTGGACTTGACAAAACTGCCTGCGAAAATCGAGTGCGAAATGAGGGCTTAACACCTCCTCAGATCCCTCACCTCAATCTAGACTAAGTCTTGCAAATGTTTTTTACTGCGTATTTTTGTTGATGTGTAATTATTATATTTGTACTTAAATTATTTATTTATTATTGTATATATTATATTTTATTACTGGGTAAATGCGCAATATGTTTAAAATCAGCTAAACTAATATTGTTATATAACTTGTTATTATTATTGTTATTGTTTTATATTTTTTATTTTTATACACCCTATTGTTTTATTATTTTATTATTATTGTAAATAAAATCAAACTGTATTTATATTCTAGTGCCTACGGGGTCTCAACCCCAAGGCCAAATAAAATTTAATCAATCAATCAATCAATCTCTGGGTAAGTGTGTGACAGCCTTCTCCAACGCTCCTGTTTATATTGCATTTTAACATGCTTTTTTGAACTCTACGGAGTCAAAATTTTGCAGAACGAAGTCCTCGCCAGTGGCCTGTATGCTTTTGTGTAATTAACTGCATTTTACATGCGTTAATTTGGCCGCGAGAGACTTTTACCTGTCACACGTTCTCACTCACCATTTCTACCATTGTAGAAGCCGCTCACGGAGCTGCGGCGTGCCATTTTTCTCGGAAGGGCGATTGAGTCATTTATGCATCCAGGCTGCTACGGAGTCGTGCGGTATCAAGTGTTTTTTTATGAATTTCAACTGCGTTGGTGCATGGATTTATAGGTTATTGGCATTCAGTATATTACGGAACACGTGGCGCAGTGGTCATCATTACCTACAGTCGGTAATTCAGGTACCGCCGATGTGGAAATCTAATATCCTGTGATTAATTTCTACACATCTTTAAAATTAAGGCTTAGGTGGAGCCACGATTAAGTTTATTGTATTATATATTGCGTGTTACTATTTATTATTAGTTCATTGTTATTAGTCTTATATACGTATGTTTTGTTCTGCGTTTTTCTTCTTTTATGAAAAGTCTATTATGGGTTATTTTATTCTTATTTTGTGAAACAGATTATATACTTGCGTTCAGTTCGTGTAGCTTATTGCGCTCCCTAAAAAATTTGTAATTTTATTTTAGCGTTTCTCTTAATCATTTCTCTGTACCAAACGGTCATATACTTGCGATCGTGTTAACTTGCTGTGCGTTAATATTATATTGCCATCATTGTTAATTACCGTTTTGTATTATATCTAGATGATCAGAAACTCTAAATCTAAGTCTAAGGTAGTAACGTGCGTTCGTTGCTCTAAAAACATAGCTGGTTTAATTAAAGTTTGCTTTCAATGCGGTAAGGTTTTTCATCCTAAGTGCTCTATATATTTTTTGCGTAATAAACCGTCTGAATTGTGTTGTAATAATAGCTTAAGCGACTCTGTTGATAGGTTAACTTATTTTAAAGACCTAAATTCTAAAACAAGTTCTACTATCTCATCTTCCGCTAGGCGCATGCTTATTGACTCGGCGCGTGATTTAAGTGTTAATTTACCTAAAAATTCACTTGTAAATTCTTCCTTACGCAGTTTTGGTGAGAGTCTTGATAACATGAATTTACCGGAAGGCTGGGAGTCAATGTACCATTCTCAGCAGCTTGCTTATGTGTATAGCGATTTAGCCAGAATCGGTAAAGAGAGCACAAATTCCATTAATGATCGTTTAGACGGTATTTGTGATAGATTAGATATTCATCAGGATCGTATATCTACACTAGAATCGGAAAATGCAGAATTGCGCAATGAAAATGCACAGCTTAAGGACATGTTTAACAGAGCAGTTCCTAATACTCAGATCAAAGTGACTGGTATACCTTCAGATTGTACTCTCTCTTTTGATGATTTATCCAAGCGCATTTTGGGTTTATTGAAACTCGACAGCCTGTGCTCCGATATTCTAGAGAGTCGCGCATTTATGCCGGGGAATGCTTCCTCATTATCATCTTCATCTAGTCAATCTAATTCGGGAAATTCTAAAGCCTTTATAATTAGATTCAAAAACTCTGAAGTCCGGAATTTTGTTCTTGAGACTAAAGGTAAATATGGTGACATCATATTTAGCAATCTTGTGAGTGAAGCCGATGGTACTGCCAATAAATCTATTAGTATTTTCTAGATGTTGCCTCCTGCAATTCACGAACTGCGGCTACTTGTTAAAGCAAAGTTGGAACCGTTAAATTATAAGTACATTTGGACCCGTAATAGCAAAATTTATCTTAGGAAGGATGATAGGTCAGAGAGAATTCTAATAGCAACGGAGGCTGATCTTTCTAAATTGCTGTGACTGTCATGTAACTCAATTGTTTCTAATATTATGCCCGGAGATCGGATTGCGAGCAGCGATCGGAGTGGCAGTCGAGATTCATATATTAGCGTAGCCCAGATTAATGTAAATTCACTGATGGGCCATCTTTCTGAAATTGAGGCCTTTTTGCGTGTAGAGAATATTGATATTGTATCTGTCTCCGAATCGTGGCTAACCCCAAATCGCTCCAGTAATATGTTTAATATTAAAGGTTATGTTTTAGTGCGAAACGATCGGGGTTTAGTTTCAGTTACTGGAAAGCGAGATTTTATGCAGGGTGGTGGGGTTGCGTGTTATATTCGCAATTCCATGAGATTTAAAATTCTGGACGCTCCACAGATACTGAACTTTAACGATACTGAGTATTTGTTGTTAGAGTTAGCAATTAATAATACCAGATTGTTGTTTGCCTCGGTTTACCGACGGCCTAAAGGTCATGTATTGCAAAAATTTTTTAATACTCTGGATGACTGTCTTCACCTTTATAGTAATGTTATTGTCGCTGGGGATTTAAATTCGAATCTACTAGTGGATGATTATTATAGCACGCATTTAAAAAATTTAATTAAAGAAGCATCTTTATATTTGGTCTCATTTAATGCTACTCATCTTCGTGATGGCTCGGATATATGGGTTGATGTGATTTTAGTAGATTCTGCCGATAAAATTATAAACAAGAAGCAGTCTGATGGTCCTTTCATAAATGGCCATGATTTTCTATATATTGATTACAGCTTACCAACGTTGCAAACTGAGCGCAAATTACATAGGTTTAGAGAATTTAAGCATTTTGTTCCATCTGTATTCTCTGCAGCGTTGATAAAGGACTTTAATAGTTTATGCGATTCTCAGACTGATGCATGGACAGTTGATTCGTTCTTGGACACTGTACAAAATCTACTTATCACAGGTTTGGATAAGCATGCGCCAAATGTCTCTAAAATGGTACGTCCACGTACTGCCCCTTGGCTGACGTGTGAGTTAAAAAACAAATGTCGGGAGCGCGACCGCTTATATAAGCGAGCTAAACGATTGAATGATCAGCGTTTATTATTAGAGCATAAGGCCTTTCGACGTAATATTAAATATGAAATTAAAGCTGCTCGTGATTCTTACTATGAGAAAAAATTGCTAGATACCCCGGGACAGTCTCAGTGATGGCGGATTTTGCGTCAATTGGGAATTACAAAACCAGCTGTGAGTTCGCCTTTAAATTTTTTCTCAGCTGAAGAATTAACATTACATTTCTCTTCTGTAAATAGACGTCATCCGGGTTGTACTCTGGATCAATTAAACAGAATAATTAGTTCTCCTATTATATCTGTGTATCCGCCATTTTCGTTACAGTCCATTTCTTTTGAGCAGGTCATGCATGCTTTAAGTGCGTGTCTGCCCAAGGCTAGAAGTCGTAGTTTGGATGGTCTCTCTCTAATTTATTTTAAAAATGTTTTCCCGCTGATCGCTCCGGTTCTCACTAAGCTGTTTAACTTATCAATATTTTCAAATACTTACCCTACAGTTTGGAAACGTGCTTTAATTATTCCTTTGAATAAAGTCAACACACCTTTGTCGCCCTCTGATACAAGGCCAATTGCTAATCTTGCACATTTTGCGAAAGTGTTTGATTATTTGATCACACGCCAGGTTACGGCAAATTTAGAGGAGAACAATATTTTGTCACCCTTGCAATCTGGCTTTCGTAGTTGCTTCAGCACGCAAACTGCTCTCATAAAAGCCACGGATGATGTACGTGCAGCAATTGAGAAAGGCATGCTAACCTTTTTACTGCTTTTTGATTTTAAGAAAGCTTTTGATACCATTGATCATGTGCAGCTTGTAAAGACCCTGAAAAATCTAAATTTTGACGATAATTCGATCAAGTGGTTTCATTCGTACTTATCTGGTAGGTCCCAAGCTGTTATTGATGTAGATGGTGTTTTATCGCAGTTCATCGACACTTCATCTGGGGTTCCGCAGGGTTCTGCATCTGGGCCTATATTTTTCTTGATGTTTATCAATTCGATCGTTAATCAGTGGCTTTTTACTATATATATGTTGTTTGCAGATGATTTGCAGTTGTACTTGCATTGTTATCCGGATGATTATGATGCCTATATTGATAGATTGATCCAGGATGGTACAAGAGTGGTACAATGGGCGAATTCTCATGGTCTCGATATAAATTTTTCTAAGACTAAAGTTCTTATTATAGGATCTGCTTAGCAGCATAGATTTGTTAATAAAGATGCCCTGCGCCCTATTATTATAGATGGTCATCAAATCGAGTTGGTTAGTTCTGTGCGTAACTTAGGAGTTAAATTAACTGAGAACTTGCAGTGCAATAGTCATGTATCTGGTATTGTCTCTAGAATCCATGGCGTTCTCCACAGGTTGCGAAATAGAGGCAATTTTCTTTCCCAGAATATGAAGAAGAGGCTAATATCAATTCTCGTTCTGCTTCATCTCGATTATGCTTGCACGGTGTATTGCGATTTGCCCGATTATTTGAACACTAAGTTACAAAGAGTGTTAAACACCTGTGTACGTTACATTTTTCGTCTCCGAAGGGATGCCAAACTTGACAGCTTCTATGTAAAATTGAATTAGCTTAATGTGCTAAATCGTCGTAAATATTTTATGGCAACACTGACCTACAGGGTGCTTAGTACTCGTAAGCCTGATTATTTGCATGCCCTTTTTCCGCCCCCTAGTCAGGAGGTGCGTCGCTCAGCTCGCACAAGGCAGCCAAACTTTGAACGTCCCATGGCTACTACAAATACATATTTAAAATCATTTACCTTGCAAGTCATGGATTTATGGGATGCACTTCCCTCGGAATTGCGATTGATTTCGAGCGCGCCAAATTTCAAGTACAGTCTGCGTCGCCACTTAATTTCCAATCAGTAACCATCTTTTATTAGTGTAATATATTAAATTGGGTTACTGTTATTGAGTGAAATACCTTAGTCATGTACTCTTTGCGACTTTATTGTTATTATTATTGTTATTACTATTATTAATATTATTGTAATTTGCGATAGTGCTACTTATTTTTATTGTTACCATTACCGTCAGTACTATTTAGCTTCTTTATATATATGGGCTATTTCACGTCAAGTGGTACGATGAAAATTTTAAATCACTCTAAATATTGTGAAAAGACTGGAAATATCTTCCAGACGATAGAAAAAAAATTTGAGGTGTTAAAAATAATTTGCCTAAGAGTTATTCCACCATGAAAAATGGAAATTTTTCAATTTTTTAGAGAAATTATTATTTTAAAGCCATTTGTCTCAAAATCTATTGATTTTTTTGAAAATACATTATAAAAAACTTTTGTTCAAAATAATCTTTAGAACTTATCTACTTGGGTTACAATTCTTAATTTTAAAATCTCGAAGAGATAAAACGCCCGGAAATATTGAATATCAAAAAAAAGGCGACCACGCCACAATCGATTTTGATCTAACACCGCTCACAAGATCACATTTTTTAAAAGCTTTCGAATGGCGGTGGTTAGATTATTGGCCAAGACCGCTGGTGCAAGTTATGCCCTAAAATACATGAAAATTAGTGATTTTATGAGGTTTATGGCGTATAACTTACACCAGCAGTCTTGGCCAATAATCTAACCGCAGCCATTCGAAAGCTCTCCAAAAATGTGATCTTTTGAGCGGTGTTAGATCAAAATCGATCGTGGCGTGGTCGTTTTTTTTTGATATTCAATATTTACGGTCGTTCTATCTCTTCGAGATTTTAAAATTAAGAATTGTAACCCAGGTAGATAAGTTCTAAAGATTATTTTGAACAAAAGTTGTTTCTAATGTTTTTTAAAAAAAATTAATAGATTTTGAGATAAATGGCTTTGAAAATAGTAATTTCTCTAAAAAATTGAAAAATTTCCTTTTTTCATGGTGGAATAACTCTTAGGCAAATTATTTTTAACACCTAAAATTTTTTTTCTATCTTCTGAAAGATATTTCCAGTCTGTTCACAATATTTGGAGTGATTTAAAATTTTCATCGTACCACTTGACGTGAAATAGCCCATATATATATACTATGCGACCGTATTGCTTGCGTAATTCGAATTATTAATTATTAAACGAATTAATATAAACTAGCCTATTTGGAGGTGCGCTCTATCTCTAGATCTATATCTCTATATCCCTATATGCCTATATTTGTTGTATTTGGCGATATATCTTTTATTATTATTGTTATACAAATCGATTGTTTTATATACTTTTTTGCGATATTTTGTATTATGTTACCTATTTTTGTAAATTATTGTTTTTTGCCTTAAAAATAAAACTATCCTAGGCATCAATAAACTCTATTCAATCAATCAATCTCTCTCTCTATCTCTCTCTCTCTCTCTCTCTTGTGCGACCACGCCGGCGTAAGAGCAGACGTGAAAAAATCGGACTTTTTATTTTTTGTGTCTCTCTCTCTCTTACGCGGCAACACCGGCGTAAGAGTAGACGTGAAAAACGCGGGCTTTTTATTTAGATTTTTTGTTTCTCTCTTTCTCTTACGCGGTTACGCCGGCGTAAGAACAGACGTGAGAAACGCTGGCTTTTCATTTTTTATTTCTCTCCCACTCTCTCTCTCTCTCTCTCTCTCTCTCTCTCTCTCTCTCTCTCTCTCTTGTGTGCCCACGTCGGCGTAAAAACAGACATGTGAAACTCGGACTTTTTAATTAGATTTTTTGTTTCTCTCTCTCTCTTGCACGGCCTCCCCGGTGTAAGAGCACATGCGAAACACGGGCTTTTCAATCAGATGGCCATCGTGACATCGACCGGTCGACCATTATGTGTGTGAGGTCTCCTCGATTCTGGGTCTGAGACTAGTTTTGTTTCCCAGTCTTTGGCTTAACGTGCCGGTGCATCTTATCAGGACGTTGAAATTAGTATTCGGGCAATCGGGGGACATCGTGTAGACTCATCTCGTCGACAAGCAACCTTCTGCATCATCACTCGGGAAGATACGTCGTCCATTACAGCATACGTGATTCGCCATCTTGTGATTCAAACCCCGGCTCAAAACTTACGTGATTTGGAATGGCCTAGGCTGTTACAGCTACATCTAGCAGACCCAGAATTTTACGAGCGCAAACAAGTTGATCTATTAATCGGCGCAGATTTCTATGGTTTTTTACTCCGCCAGGGTCTCGAACGAAATCCTGAGAACACTCTAACAGCTCAACAGACCTCTTTGAGATTGGTAGTTTCTGGGAGCTTGGCGGAAACCCGTTCTCAGATTTCCTAAGTTGGGTGAGGGTGAGTGACTCGGCCCCCAATTCCGAGAGTCCGATATATACCTCCTACGATAGTGGAGGAAGGGATTGCCACAAGTGCGCCTCGAAATCGAGCTGTTTCGTCGAGCCTGTGTCGGAGATTCTCTGTTTAACTTGCTATATCTGGTTCACTAACACGCTTAGTTTGTCGAAGATATGCTGTTAACGATTATTCTATTCATCTGGGCGACTTCGTCAAGGGAGACTCTACCTAGGGATGAAGGGACGGCCACTAAATGAAAGTAGATACCCTTCGGGGTGTACAGCGTGTAGCGTCAAAAGGCTGAGGCGGGCCTCTCGAGGTCCGCCTTGGGGAACATCCGGACCGAAGTATTTCTCATCCAGACGATAAAAGTTGCTGGGATGTCTCACCGAAAGGTGTCTCTTTCATCAATAGATCCCTGTGTATAAAGTCAGTAAGTCGAGTTGTCGTATACTTCCGAACAGAAGACTTTACATAGGGTAAGATGTTAAAATACCAAAGCGTACAAACCTTTTGGTTTGTATGCTTTTTTCTCTTTTAAGGCATTTTTCGAATGGTATCCCTTGGAGGGCTTGTGGAAGGATTGTCGAATGTTTTATCCTTCACAAGCTATAGCGTACAAGCCTTCTGGCTTGTATGTTTTTTTCTCTTTCAGGGGATTTTCGAATGGTACCCCATAGAGAGTTTGTGAAGGGATTGTCGAATGTTTTACCCATCACAAACGTTCGAACGTTAGGCCACCTACCGCAAAACCTCCCCGGGGATCCGGGGAGTAATAGGAAGATGTGCTTCGGCATGTCGACAGTTGGACCAATATGACTTTACTATGGTACGCAGGGACTGGGTACGAGCCCCACGTTGGCGCACCTCTGAGTTAAAGTGAAACGCCAGCGTGTCCCAGTTTGGGTTTGACTCTGCGGGGTATGTGGTTGCAAGCAGGCTTGACGGGTGAAGCAAAGTTGACCCGGATGCCGCTTATGTTCGAAAGCGGGCGACGGCGGTGAGCTAAACACCGACGCATTCCCACCGAGAATTACGACTCTAGGCTAGCCGTCGCAAGGCGGTGGGCCATCGTAAGGAGTTTTTGTACACTGTTTCTCAAAAAGGTTATCGAAATGCCGAATCAAATTCGAAGCGTTTGGGACCATTTAGAACAAAGCTACTTGGATCCCGAGGGGTTGCCAAAGTCGAATGACGGAGGAACCAGGGCAATCATTACTGTCAGCTAGATGGTGCAATGTTGCCCTATGGAAATGCTCTAATACAGTCATAGAATACATAGTAGTTTCTGGGAAGACTGGTAATGGCACCATCATATCGGATGTGTTGCAAAATTTCTCCTCAACTGCTAACTTTGAAATTAACCTCTCCGAAGAAATAAAAAGATTTTGGGAGCTTGAGGAATTTACACAGGAAACGTCACTTTCCAAAGATGATCAAATGTGTGAACTACTTTATACCGAGGGACTGCAACGACAGCCAGACGGAAGGTACATAGTACGGCTGCCCGTCAAACAGGACACTAGGAAGAGCCTTGGCGACTCTCTCAAGCGAGCGCGGGGTCTCATGAGGCACCTGCGCCAGCGGTTATCAGAGGAATTACCATTACGTGAAGAATACGTCAAATTCATGAACGAGTATCAAGAAGCTGGACATATGAAAAGGATTTTGGAGATCCAAGATGATAATGATCTATCACCAATTTTTTATCTTCCTCATCATGGAGTCTGGCAGCGAACAGATGATCACAGAAAGTTGAGAGTCGTCTTTAACGCTTCTGCACGTTCCACCTCGGGTACATCCCTGAACGACATCCTCTACACCGGGCCATCGCTGAAGCGTGACCTGATGTCAATCATCTTACACTGGAGATTCCATGTCATTGTGTTCAGCACCAATATTCGCGTCGACAATCGAAATGTGGATCTGCAACGTATAATATGGCAAACTGAAGATGATGTACAGGAGCAGCATTACCAACTGCTTACGGCTACCTACGGATTGTCATGTGCATCCTTTTAGCTTTACGAACATTACTTCAACTAGCGAAGGTCGAAGGTGACAGATTTCCGTTGGCCCAAAGGGCTCTTAACTCGGACACCTACGTGGACGATATTGTGACAGGATCTGACAGCGTTGGCTCAGCTCTCGACCTCCGAAATGATCTGATACAACTCTTAAAAGCTGGAGGCTTTCCCCTAAGAAAATGGGTTTCTAACCACCCTGAAATATTAGAAGGACTTCCAGAAGAGGATCGATTGCGTCCTACTTGGAAAGACTTTGCATCAGAGGGACCGCTCCATGCTCTTGGCATCTCGTGGGATCCTACAGAGGATTAAATTCGCTTTACCGCGCCAGGTCTAGCCGGTTTTTCAAAACCCCACAAAAGGGAGAATACTTTCAGCCATTGCAAGGCTTTTTGATCCTGTTGGTTGGTTGAGTCCATTTGTAATCCAAGGTAAAATCCTTATGCAAGTCCTTTGGAGGCGAAAATTGGATTGGGATGAGTCATTAACCCCGGATCTTCTTCAGCGTTGGAACAACTTCCAAGCGAATTTCGCTAACATTTGTGACATCCGGATACCACGATGGATAGGGACCAAAGCTGACGACTGTATCGAGGTCCACCCCTTTGCCGATGCGAGCGATTGTCCGAAGCTACTGGCCTCGAAAACACGAGTCGCTCCTTTGAAGGTCCTTACCGTGCCAAGATTGGAGCTGTGCGCTGCCGTCCTTCTCGCGCGACTACTAAGGAGAGTCCTCAGAGATCTTGACCGTACAGTTACATCAGTCTATGCTTGGTCGGATTCTCAAATAGTGTTGTCTTGACTGTCCTCGGAACCGTCGAGATGGACCACATTTGTTAGCCATCGGGTGTCGGAAATTCAAGCGACCACCACAGGCGTCACTTGGGGATATGTCCCCACAAGTGAGAATCCTGCAGACATAGCATCCCGCGGGATGGACATCCGTAATCTAGGCCAAAGCATCCTTTAGTGGCATGGACCACCCTGGTTGGTGCTACCGCAATTAAAGTGGCCAGCTTTTAACCCACCTGTTACAGCAGAGCGTATACCAGAAGAAAAACACAATCTCACAGTGCCATCAGATTCAAATAGAAGACGATCTGATCAGACGATTTTCCTGTTTAACCCGATTAGTCAGGGTAGTGACTCGCTGTATTCGTATTATCGCAAAATTCAGAGCATCTGCACCGTCTGGACGAAGCATTTTTGCGATGCGCTCGTTTGTCGCAGAAACTTGAATTCGCTGATAAAATTCGGGTGTTAAAGCAAGACGAATTACTTGGCAGGCGAAGCAAGATGGAGAAACTGTCTCCTTTTATTGACAGAGACGGAACAATGCGGGTGGGAGGCAGATTAGAGGCCGCACCTTTACCATTCTCCGAAAAACACCCCCTCATTCTTGCAGGTAACAGTCATCTCTCAACACTCGTCATTAGATAGGCACATCAAAAAACGCTTCACGGCGGAGCCACTCTGACGTACTCCCTTGCCATGAGGTGTGCATGGATCATTGGTGGCAGGAGAAAAACGCGATCCATTATTCATCATTGTCTCGTCTGTGTCAGACGATGAGGACAAACGGTGTGGATTATGTGGGGTCTCTCTACATCAAGATGAATTAAGACCGAGGAGCTCGTTCGACAAAGGGATACATCGCGGTTTTTGAAACTCATCGCTGTCTAATGTCTCCTCTTGATTCCTGTAGAAAGTTGACTTCGTTTCCTGTTCTTTTATTCGCTTATTTTGCGATTTACAAAATTAAAGAATATTACATGCCATAGTGCCAAACGTGAAAATAATACAAAATATTTTAATAAATAAAAGAAGCAAGGATATCAATTTAAACTTGACCTCGAATAATTTTTAAAGAAGTTAGCACATTGTTTAGAAGTCAACCGAACAAGTGCCATCTTCAATAAGAAGACAAATTAGCACTTTTTGTCAGGTGCAAGTGACCAGCACCTTCTTTAAAAATCGATTTGTGAGGATATCTTGGGTCCCTCTTCATACGTATTTACTGGGGGTTCTTCACTTTTCTAGCAAGAGATAAGCCGATTTCTTAGTCGAAGCACGGTCCACACTTGATGCTCCTGCAACGTCATATATTAAATGACTATGTTAAAGGCAGCCATATTGATATGTGCCTAGCGAGGCATCCGATCGGTAGTCGTGAGCACCGTCGAACCAACACTCGCCTCTTGCGTGGCGTCGCGAGCGCATGTCAAGGCGTCGCAAATCGAGATTGTTCGGTACATTAATTGTCTACTAATTGTTCCTAAATATATTTATTTTGTTGTTCAACCACCGTTAAGTTATTCATCGAAACCTTCCTGACAACCGCGTACCAAATAGTCAAGGAAAAGATTCTTAACAAAATCAGAAGTGGAATGGGAATGCCAACGTGGATCGAAAGGGGATCAATTGGAAGCCAATGCGGATCGAAAAGGAATCGATTCTAAATCAAGTGGATTTGAAGACGAGAACCAGATTCTGAAGTAAAGACGGATTCTTTCGGAGGTAGGTTCTTCGAAAAGGTAGATGCAGTGTCGATGAAATACAGGTGGCCAGTGACCAAATGTTAAAGAGTAATCAAATGTTAATGGCAACCATGTCGGATAACACTCTACATTGTACTCGAACCGACTCTTGGAGCAAAGGTACCGGAAGAGGACGTCCTGTAAGTCAAGGTGCGATACCTCGTGTTCTAAACAAACCGGATCATCGTTCGAATCGTCCAAACGACAGTGACATGAGTATTGAAAATGTGTTTCATGGTACGTCAGATGCTGGAGAACAAGCAGCCGTACAGATGCCAAGTTTATCGACAGTCGGTAATCTAGAATCCATAGTTCGAATGATGATGGTAGAAAACCGTCGATGTGATACGCAACGCGATCTATTGCTGGAACGCTTATTCAGTCGACTCGAGATGAATTCCGATACGCAACACAATAATCCAGCTCCGATGGCTCAACCACCTCAAAATTACCAGGTTATGCAGGATTTAAGTAAAAACATTAACGTGTTCGACGGAAATGAATCGTCAGCTGAACCCCGTGACTGGCTAAATAACATCGAAAGCATGTGTCCTTTACATCGATGGCCAGACGCATTCGCACTTGAATCGGCGAGAATGAATCTTACAAGAATTGAATATCGACGAAAATCATCGGAAAAAGTCGTTAACGAATTAGTTAATCTGATTAATTCCTGTAGAGATTGCGTAGCTTTGAACATTTAAGAATTAGGTTGTGCTCGAGACATTGAAGTTGACATTCTAGAGTTACCGAACTCGACTCCGATAAATTGTAAACCATACCGTGCGAGCGTCAAAGAACGTGAGAAAATGAGGGAAATTTTAAATGAATGGTGTCAAGCGGGTATAATTCGCGAAACTTCGTCACCTTATGCAAGTTCTGTAATGTTAGTTAAGAAAAATAACAATGAGTCGAGATTAGTCGTAGATTTTCGAAAACTAAATACTCAAATACAGCGACTTCATTTTCCCTTACCGGAAGTAGATGAACATTTATGAATTATAAGTGATAATAATTTGTTTATAACCCTAGATTTGGCTCATGGGTATTTACAATTACCGATTGCAGAACACGCTAAACATAAAACTGCTATCATCACCCCTGATGAAACCACGGAATTTAATCGTTTAATATTTGGTTTAATGAACGGTCTCACATATTTTTCGAAATATATGTATAAACTCCTAATGCCGTTACGTAAACAACTAGTATTATTTTTTCTCGATGGTATACTAATAGTAGGTAAAAGTTGGGACGACTTACGAGTAAAATTAATAAACGTACTTAACACGTTACGCGAAGCGGGTTTAACAATAAAAATCTCTAAGTGCCAATTTCTTAAATCTAAAGTTACATATCTAGGCTTTGATATTTCATTGGAAGGTATTCAAGCCGGAGACCGAAAAAAAAAAACCAATTGTCGCTTTCCTAACACCGAAAAATGTACACGATGTCAGACGTTTTATCGGTATGAGTAGTTTTTTCCGACATTTTGTCCCAAAATACGCGGAAGTCGCAAGTCCCTTATACGGTTTATTAAAAGAAAAACCAATTTTTTATTGAAATCAACGCGAAGAAAACTCGTTTCAACAACTGCGTACCGCATTATGTAATAAACCGATTTTGCAATTATTTAACCCGAATCGAGAGACGGAATTACACACAGATGCGAGTTCCCATGGTTTAGCCGGTATGTTATTGAAACGTCATGATGAAAAACGCTTACGTTTAGTATACGCAATAAGTCGTCGAACTAACCAATCTGAACAATTTTACCATTCCAGCAAACTCGAGTTGTTAGCTATTGTATGGGGAGTTTCAAAGTTACATCAAATCCTTATTAATATTCCGTTTAAAATTATCACCGATTGTCAAGCTCTTGCCTATCTGAATACGCATGGAATTAAAAATCCTCAAATTGTACGTTGGCACCATTTGTTAAGCGAATTTGATTACGAGATTGTACATAAAAAGAGTGATAACTTAGAACATGTAGACGCCTCAAGCCAAGCACCTATAAATGAACAAGATGAAAATACTACAAACCTAGAGGATATACGTGATGTTATGTATATAGTTAAAGAGAATGTAAATGTTAAAGATGAAAACCACACGAGGGATGAAAACACGGTTTACACTTTAATTGTTGAAAATGATGAGATTATAGCATATCAATTTCACGATGAATTAATTAATCGTAAGCGCGATATTTTGAACAAACCTGTAAATAAACGAATTGATGTAGAAAAGGATGAACTTGAGAACTATAAGCTCATCGACGGAATTTTGTATACGACAAATTGTATTACGTTGTTCCAAAATTAATGCGAAAAACTCTAGCCGTACGTTTTCAAGATTTCAGTGGACTTCCAGGAGTAGAGCAAACTCTTGAATTGTTATCAAGACGATATTATTTTGCCGGAGTGCGCCGATACGTGAAACAGCATATCAGATCTTGTTTTCAATGCTTAGCAGCCAAGACGCGCGCGGAGAAACAACCAGGCGTTTTACACCCAATTCCACCCTTCCATACCATTAATATTGACCACGTAGGTCCGTTTATTACATTAAGCAAAGGCAACAAATTTGTATTCGTCGTAATCGATAATCTTACTAAGTACGTTATTTTGAACGCAATGCGTAATACAAATGCTAGTAAAGTAATTAAAAGTTTAGAAAATATCTTTTTAGTAAGTTAATAAATATAATTTCGGATCGAGGTACGTGTTTTACATCGGGACTGTTTGAAAACTGTTGTAATACGCATGGCATTATGGGGATGTCGGAGCTATAGACTCCATCAAAAGCCGCTCGATCTCGCGGCTTCGAATGGCGCTGTAATCAGGTGTCGATTTCTACGATAAACGTACTTAAAACATAAATTATAAATTTTGCAGTTACATAGAGCTGTTGAAAGATACTTTCCCGCCTAGCAAATGTTTATTTTTTTAAAGAAATGTGAAATACGTTACGTGTAGCATTACGGCAGACATAGATTCATTGAATATGAGACGTATTTCACATTTCTTTAAAAAAATAAACATTTGCTGCCAAGAGTAATATTACAATTACCTTAATTTTAGTTATAGTTAGGGGGGAAAGTATCTTTCAACAGCTCTATGTAGCTGCAAAATTTATAATTTATGTTTAAAGTACGTTTATCGTAGAAATCGACAGCTGACTACAACGCCATTCGAAGCCTCGAGATCGAGCGGCTATCAACGGAGGCTATGGCTCCGACATCCCTTTAAACATAGTCTAATTTCACCCCGACATCCACAGGCCAATGGCCAAGTCGAGAGAATAAACGCTGTACTCATTCCTATTATGCAATCTGCAATCGAAAACTCAAATTGTAGAGATTGGGACTTAAAAATTAAGTGCATACAACGCGATTTAAACGAAATGAGAAACGCTACAACGAATAAGTCACCTTTCGAATCCTTGTACGGAAACCTCCCTAGTCACGATGAAGGACTAATGCGAAAATATACGCAAATTAGCGATAACTATGACCCCGAACATGAAAAAAGACATGCGAAACTTGGCGATACAATTTGTAAAAAACATAATTTAGTTAAAGAGCGTTACGATGTAAACCGAGCCAAAAATGTTAAATTTCGAGTGGGCGATATTGTTTTCTTAAAAACTAATCCGATTCAAACGGGAGAATCGACTAAATTACAACTTAAAAACCGAGGATCTTTAGCAATCACATCGGTGCTGTCCAATGACACTTATAACGTTGCTCAACTCGCGCAAAATAAAAAAGGTAGACGATACTCTACTACCACACACGCAAGTCAACTTCGACTGTGGTCAACCCCTACAGACGCTTACGATGAAGGAGATTGTCATATAGAACCAAATGATAAACCGACGCGACCGAAAAGAAAGTGTAAAGCACCCGATCGTCTTATGTATGCATAAACAATTTTTTTTACAGTTATAGTATCTTTCCAATGGTTGAGAAATGATTTCTTGAAGATACAACCACTTGAAGAAGTTCTCTCTAATCTTTCTGTGTCTGGTCAAGATACTCATCTGTAAACTAGTTACAAAAATCGAGGTCGATCTATAATAGGATGGCCGTGTTAAAGGCAGTCATATTGATATGTGCGTAGCGAGGCATCCGATGGGTAGTCGTGAGCACCGTCGAACCGACCTCACCTCTTGCGAGGCGTCACGAGCGCATGTCAAGACGTCGCAGATCGAGATTGTTCAGTATATTAATTGTCTACTAATTGTTCCTAAATATATTTATTTTGTTGTTCAACCACCGTTAAGTTATTGATCGAAACCTTCCTGACAACCGTATGCCAACTATAGTTAAGGAAAAGATTCTTAACAACTATTATATTGTATAAATATATTTTTATAGATTTCGTCTTTTTTTACTATCCATTTCGTCTCCTTTCACGAAAGTGAGGCTATATACTTTACATACGCCTCTCAGTTACGCAATCTTATCTTTCCAGTTGTGAACATAAGGATGCATGATGTCTGTTCTTTTACTCGGACTGACGCATTCAAAGATACTTAACAAACCTACGAATCTACTGTCATGGCCTATTTTTTTAAAGAAAGTATCCAAATTTTTAGATATTCATCGATAAACACGTTATTTACGAGTAACAATACTCAATATTTTAAATAAAGCGTTGAAAATACAAAATATTTTGTATGTCGGGTATGATCAAATTGTTTATAATAATAGCTATGGCGGTCAATTAGTTTGAGTTTGGAATAGTCGAAAATTTACTTTACTCGTATAATCTGTATCAGATACTCGAAAGTGTCACATATCTGCAGTGCCCCCATTTTATGTGGTCAACTTAAGAAACTTAATTTAGTTTCCCCTTAATAACAAATCATTTCCATCATTATCATGCGTATTCTCCATACTTATAAGGTATTTATTAATAATACATAGATTTTTTAAATTATACATCTTTCGTACATGTAATTATAAAACAAAATAAATAAAATTTTATCAATCTATAAGTTTTGGTGCAATCTTGTATCACGGTTACTAATAAAATAGTTCAAATGTTTATGATACTTGAACGTAAATTTAGACGTAAATAAAAACTACTTTAAAATAATTAAATGACTTTACTCGTCTTACTAAAATTATTTACATTAATACATAAATTTTTTAAAAAAAATGAAATAAAGATAATCTACGTGCAAGGAAAGTACTATATTTCCAGAAACGGAACTTTACCAAATCTAAGATATGGTTACTACTATAAAAACATGAAGAAAGCCGAAATTTTAGACTCTACGCTGTTAAAAAAATTCACGCTGATTCAGTACTGATTTCATATTGAAATCAATATGAAATCATCATTGCATCAATATAACATCATCACCGAATCAGAGTAAAATCAGTACTGAATCAGCAGCAACTTTTTCCCAAAACGCAGAATGGAATTGGTACAGAATCAGTACAAAATCGGTATTGAATGTTTACTGAATCTGCGATGAATCAGAGTTACACGCAGAGTAATAAAACAATAAAAGTTTATTTATATGTGATTAATAAAAGTGATTAATCACATACCGTAACACGTGTTTAATCACATGATTTTTAACATTGTATTCGACTCGAAGTATAGTTTCAAATGATATTACTAACAATATAACAAAACGTCTTATTTCAATATTCTTATATACGATTAATTAGATATTATATACGACTACTTAGAATATAATGTTAAATAATACTGTATACATTAAGCCGACCGATCTCAGAAATGTATCAAGTTATATAGTTTACTTAAGAAAACACGAACGGAAAACACTTATTAAGAATGTGACGTCAATGTAAGTGTATACAAAAATTTATATGTATTATTATTAACTGTGTTAATTATTTATAAGATTTTTCAATTTATTTAGTACGTTGGTCGTAAGAAATACATTAGTTTATTATAAAAATTGTAAAGAGTGATTAATAACGACGTAGTCAATTAAAGATCGAACAAATAATACATTTTTAAAACTGTTAATTTTATAGATATTTCCATTAGAAAATTTAAATACTTCAAGCTCTCGCCGGGAAAATTATGCCGTGCTGTGCCGGGAAAATAGTAGATTTTCTGATTCAGAAAGTGATTACATCTGAGAATATGCCGTACCGTGCCGGGAGAACGCAAGTTCTCGAAACGAGACTCTCAGAGGTGGGGCTTTCTTTGCGGAAAATTTACGGATTTTCGAAATCCGATCAAAGTGAGCTTTTTATGTAAAAACCTCACAGAAAGTTGACTAAAAAATTAGTCAATGACGCGCCGAGAGGTCGCGAAAAACAAGCGAGAGTTTGGAGGGCCGCGCGAGTGAGCTTATCGCTCAATTCGAAGAAAATTTGGCGCGAGGGTAGGGCCACTGTTTTAAAACGGGCTAACTCGAGCAGTTCGTATCAGTCGTTCTTCTATCACTCTAATAGGTAATATGTACTTTTTACTTTTAATAAAGAATTATTATTTGATACATATATTTATTTTTATAATTTGATTTATCCTAGCTAGTTGAACTACAATTTGGTGCCGAAACCCGGGATACATTTCCGGAATAAACTGGGATTTAAATCAAATATTTTGATTTTTGGAACAAATCTTCAAATCATTATTGTTTGATTGCTGAGGCCATGCCACCGAAAAGAAAGACCGTTGCTTTGGTACATGCAGAGCCTAAAAATCGGAAGACTTCGAGGTCCAAAGATGCTGAGATTGCAAATGCTTCAACAACAACAAAAAAAGCGAGAAATTCGACTAGGCGTCAAGTGTCAACTTCCAGCAATGGTACCACCCCGATCGACCAATATCCATTGGATGCAATCATCGAAGATCCAGATCATCTTGACGATTCATCCCATTCAACCTACGAATTTGACGATGACAACGAAATCGAGGATCCGCCTCTGCACAGCACGAGTTTACCGGTGAGATCGCAACAAATAAATGTTAATAATGATCCGGTTTCTCGATTTGCGGAAATGTTAGAAAAAACATTAAATACTGTGCGTGAAGCGTCTCTGAACGAAGGAAATTCGCGACTTGTAAATCGTTTAACAACTGCGAAAAGTTTGCCAACTTTCTCAGGTGAGCCTTTAGAATGGTTACATTTTAAAGAAGCTTAGTTTTTGTCATCGGAATTAGGCGGATATAGTGATCGCGAGAATATGAATCGATTGTTTAATTCATTAAAAGGCGAAGCCCGCGAAACTGTGCAAACTCTTTTAGCAACGAGTCGTGATGCAAACGAAGTTATTCGTACTTTAGATTTGCATTATGGTAATAAAAAAGTAATTGCCGAAAAGATCGTAAATGACTTAAAAAATTTGCCGTCTATAGATTCGCGAAAAATTACTTTAACTCAATTTGCAACAAAATTTAGAAACGCGATTAGTGCATTTAAATCTTTGAATTTAGTAGGTTATTTACACAGTCCTGAAATAAGTAAATTAGTTGGTAGCAAGTTACCTTCGGCTTTAAAGTATGCGTACAATAGACATGCTGTTAGTGTATCAAGTGACGTATCGGAACTAGAAAAGTTAAGTGACTTCTTATATAAAGAAGCCGAACTTGCAGCGGCTGCTGGGTTATTTGATAACGATGTTGCTACAACATCAACAAACCGACGTTACGAAAGTAATAGAAAGGATAAACGCGATGTACGCGCGGGCGCCGTGTACAATACTTACCATGAAAACGAAGATACTGAAAAACGTGCGAAATCGAGTAATTTTAGGGCTCGTGATTGTCTTATTTGTAAACGAGGCAAACATTTCCCGTCGGAGTGTCAGTATTTTATTCGTCAACCTATAAATAAGCGATGGTCTATTGCAAGAAAATTTAGATACTGTTTTGTTTGTTTGAAAACCGGACATCCTAAAGACGAATGCAGATTTAATAAATGTCCATCTTGCAACAAATTACATCATAAATTATTACATGATGATAAATTTAATGGTAATTTACGTGAAAGGGTCTCGAATAAAGAAGTCGAAAGTGTTAACGTGGCAAGTATATCGAATAACAGTAATTCGAATATTTGACTAGACCGAACGTTTTTAAAAATATTACCAGTACGTATATTAGGTCCAAAATGTCATATAAATACGTATGCTCTGCTTGACGAAGGATCAACTATAACGCTAATTGATCGAAATATTGCTCAAATATCCGGGTTACGAGGAGTTCAAATCAACGTTTCATTAGAAGGAATAAACAATGAAAAATTGATAATGCAAAATTGTGAAAAAATAGATTTTTATGTTTCCGGGATATTCGGAAAAAATAAAATTGAACACGCGGTAACCGTAAAAAACTTAAAACTTCCTTCTCAAACAATAGATAAACAACTAACAAGTTATTTAAATCAAATAGAAAAAAATGTAAAAATTGAATCTTTTTATGACGCTCAAGTTAAGATTTTAATAGGTCAAGATAATTGGCGATTAATAGTTACTCGTGAATTAATAGAAATAAAAAATACAAACTTAGCGCTCTCTCGCTCTCTACTCGGATGGACGTTACATGGTTATACAGATCGTATTTCATTGTCGACGCATTCGGCGTTAAACGTAATAAAATCTAACAACGAAACTCTTGAAACTAAGAGACTTAGTGACGCCGAATTTCGTGAAGTGGATAGCTCGCTTGATCATATGATTAAACAATATTTCGATATAGAATCTATCGGTATAAATGTAAATTTAATGCAAAAAAGTAGACACGAACGCGCTATAAATATACTTGAAAAAACTACTCGTAAAAATGGGCAAATTTGGGAGACTGGCCTGTTATGGAAAAATGATAACGCGCTAAATATTGACAGCTTATCCACTTCTCAAAAACGTCTAAATTTGTTAGAGAAAAGATTAGATCGCGACGCAATATACGCTAAGTTATATTACAAAGAAATGCAGCGTTTCATAGATGCGGGTTACGCCGTAAAAGCCGATTTAACGATCAAACCAAATAGAATATGGTATTTACCCCATTTTGGAGTTTTTAATAAAAATAAACCGGATAAAGTGCGATTAGTTTTTGATGCCGCAGCAAAAACTAAAGGAATAAGTTTGAACGATCAACTTGAAGCAGGTCCCGATTTATTACAATCACTTCCCGGCATATTATTACGATTTAGGCGATTCAAAGTAGCTTTGAAAGCTGATATATCTGATATGTTCTTACGTGTGAAAGTGATACCGAATGATCGCGCAGCTCAAAGGTTTTTATGGCGCGGAGAAGAAAGGAAAAAACCACCGGATATTTATGAAATGTCGAGTTTAATTTTCGGTTCGAAATCATCTCCGTGTAATGCAATTTACGTTAAAAATAAAAATGCAGAATTTTTTAAAAACATATTTCCAAATGCTTCCGAAAGTATTATTAATGATAGTTATATGGATGATTTTTTAACAAGTATAAAAACGATTAAAGAAGCTACAAATATTGTTCAAAATGTCATTAAAATAAACTCGGAAGCTGGTTTCGAAATGCACGGATGGGCTAGCAATTTTCCTTCGATTTTTCAAAAGAGTTCGAAAAATAAACAACTTAATGATAAACAAATGATGCGGTTATGCGATCGGGGAGGAGAGAGAATTCTAGGTTTATTCTGGGATACACAAACGGACGATTTAAAATTTAATGTAGAATTAAAAAAGATACCTGATGAAATTATTAACGGCATAAAAAAACCTACGAAACGTGAAATTTTACGAGTTATAATGTCGATTTTTGATCCTCTCGGCCTTCTAGCTCCATTTACTTTAAAATCGAAATTATTGATGCAAAATATATGGAGAAGCGGTATACATTGGGACGATAAAATCAGAGAAGAAGAATATACGACTTGGTTATCGTGGATTAAAAATCTGGATTATTTAAAAGAATGTAGTATACAACGTTGCCTTTCAAATTTGAACGATAAGAACTCGGTAGTTCAATTACATGTATTTTGTGACGCTAGCTTATCTGCGTACGCAGCAGCGGCTTATTTACGAGTCGAAAACAATATCGGTGAGATTCAAGTTTCGTTACTGATATCGAAAAGTCGAATAGCGCCTATTAAGCCTTTGTCAATACCGAGATTAGAATTACAAGCGGCGTTAATCGGAGCACGGTTAATTAAATTTGTTCAATCTGAACTAAAAATTGAAATCTCTGAACGATTTTTATGGACAGATTCTGCGACTGTACTTTGTTGGATAAGATCTGAACCGCGTATAAGGCAAATATTCGTATCGCATAGGTTGGGTGAAATAGCGGAATTAACACGCGCTTCTGAATGGCGTTGGGTTCCTACGAGCCAAAATCCCGCCGATGATGGTACGCGTGAAACAAAAGAAACAATTAATAATAATTATCGATGGTTTAATGGACCAACATTTTTGCGACAACGACAATCCGAGTGGCCAGTAGAGAAATCGTTAAGCCGCGAAGAAAAATCTTCTATCGAAAATCTTGAATTAAGAAAAGCTAATGTTTTCACAATAACGATAAACATGACAGATATACCTATCGCGATAAGGTTACTAGGCTGGAGAGGTTTACTCGTTCACGCACGCCGAGTTTTAAATTCATTCAATCTCTGGCAGAAAAAATCTGTCACAATTAATTCAATTGATATTTTAAATAAATGCGAACAATATTGGTATCGTAATATACAAAATGACTATTTTTACGCAGAAATTAATGCTTTACGAAATAACAAAGAAATAAATAAAAATAGTAAATTAAATCCTTTAAGACCGTATTTAGACGATTGCGGAATTTTAAAGGCAAATGGACGTGCGACTGTAGCTAACGCAAATAATTTTGAAAACAATCCTATAATATTGGAAAGTAAACATTTTGCAACTAAATTTTTAATCGCTGATTATCACAGACGCTATTATCACGGCAGTAATAATACTGTTATTAATGAACTGCGTCAAAAATATTATATTTTGGTCTTAGAAATGCTTTACGATCGTTAGTAAGTCGATGTGTTGTTTGTCGAATACAAAGAGGTAAGCCTCAAAATCCTTTAATGGCCGCGTTACCCGCGGGACGCTTAGCTTTTCGTCATCAACCGTTCAGTCACTGCGGTTTGGATTACTTCGGCCCGATGCGTGTAAAAATTGGGCGGCGTATTGAAAAACGTTGGGGTGTTTTGTTTACTTGTCTTACGACAAGAGCGATACATTTAGAACTTGCTCACAGTTTAAGTACGAGTTCCGCAATTATGGCTATACAAAGAATGTCTGCTCGAAGAAGATCACCATTAACGTTATACTACGATAACGGAACAAATTTTCGAGGAGCAAATAAAGAATTAAAAGATGCGATTAATGATATCGATAATGACCAAATTGCGGGATTCGCCTTAACTAGAAGCATAGAATGGCGTTTTAATCCTCCGGATGCTCCACATATGGGTGGAGCGTGGGAGCGATTGATACGTTCGGTAAAAACTTCTTTATATTCAATTTTACGAGAACAAAATCCTAACAAAGAAGTGCTGATTACATTATTGACTGAAATAGAGCATTCCGTAAATTCAAGACCGCTTACACATGTTTCATTAGATCCACGCGATAACGAAGCATTAACTCCCAATCACTTTTTAATCGGGACTTCTTCAGGCTCGATGGAATTAGGGAAATATGATCCTAAAAATATATGCTTACGTAAACAATATAGAATAGCACAAAGTTTTGCCGATGCCTTTTGGAAGCGTTGGATACGCGAATATTTGCCCACGTTAATACCGAGACAAAAATGGACAAACGTAGATTTACCATTGAAAGTAGATGATATAGTTTTAACAATAGATCTGCAAATGCCAAGAAATCATTGGTTAAAAGGAACAATTATCAAAGTTTATCCTAGTTCAGATGGACAAGTAAGAATGGCGGAAATACGCACTCCAACGGGAACCCTCGTACGACCAACGCGTAAGTTAAATAAACTCTTAGGTAAAAATGAAGTACAAAATTAAACAAATTTTGTACGGGGAGGAGGATGTATTCGACTCGAAGTATAGTTTCAAATGATATTACTAACAATATAACAAAACGTCTTATTTCAATATTCTTATATACGATTAATTAGATATTATATACGACTACTTAGAATATAATGTTAAATAATACTGTATACATTAAGCCGACCGATCTCAGAAATGTATCAAGTTATATAGTTTACTTAAGAAAACACGAACGGAAAACACTTATTAAGAATGTGACGTCAATGTAAGTGTATACAAAAATTTATATGTATTATTATTAACTGTGTTAATTATTTATAAGATTTTTCAATTTATTTAGTACGTTGGTCGTAAGAAATACATTAGTTTATTATAAAAATTGTAAAGAGTGATTAATAACGACGTAGTCAATTAAAGATCGAACAAATAATACATTTTTAAAACTGTTAATTTTATAGATATTTCCATTAGAAAATTTAAATACTTCAAGCTCTCGCCGGGAAAATTATGCCGTGCTGTGCCGGGAAAATAGTAGACTTTCTGATTCAGAAAGTGATTACATCTGAGAATATGCCGTACCGTGCCGGGAGAACGCAAGTTCTCGAAACGAGACTCTCAGAGGTGGGGCTTTCTTTGCGGAAAATTTACGGATTTTCGAAATCCGATCAAAGTGAGCTTTTTATGTAAAAACCTCACAGAAAGTTGACTAAAAAATTAGTCAATGACGCGCCGAGAGGACGCGAAAAACAAGCGAGAGTTTGGAGGGCCGCGCGAGTGAGCTTATCGCTCAATTCGAAGAAAATTTGGCGTTAGGGTAGGGCCACTGTTTTAAAACGGGCTAACTCGAGCAGTTCGTATCAGTCGTTCTTCTATCACTCTAATAGGTAATATGTACTTTTTACTTTTAATAAAGAATTATTATTTGATACATATATTTATTTTTATAATTTGATTTATCCTAGCTAGTTGAACTACAAACATGTTAAATAACGTGATTATTTCGTTGTAAATTTCCAAGAGAAAAGTATGTAGTATAATTCTCTAAAAAAAATTAGGTAAAAACAAATAAAATTGTCAAAAAAACATAAAATAGATAAAAAAAAGTATTACACATTTTTCTGTTTATGTTAGTTATTCACCCATCCACTTATTAACCGCGGTCAATGCTGCTTAACTTTCAGGATCAATCATTTCTCAGTCTATTCTCAATGCTACATTCACAAACAGTTACAAAGATAATAAAAACATATTTGTAGACATCTCAAAAAGCCCAATTAGAATTTATTTTAATGGTATTAATTTTAATGGAATAAACATATTTTTAAAAATGTGGACCATTTCATACAAGTTAAAATTTTAATGCACACATCGGTACCATATTAGAAAAACAATATATATTTAGTAAAATATTGAAGCAAATTCATATTAATTGTAACTAGGTTTTTTGAAACGTCTACAAATATGTTTTCATTATTTTCGTAACTGTTTGTGAATGTAGCAGATAGAAGATAGTAAATCAAACAATAAAAATACTAAAATCAGTATGCATGGAAGTAATAACATCTCTTTAAGATTATATTATTTAACATTTCAAGTATATATATTTCATTAATCCAATTGTTAAATATCAAAAACACCTTCTACAAAGGTGTAAAAATTCGCAAGTATGGTGTAATTTCAATCACACTTTTAAAATTGTTATCTAATAGTTTAATATCTTTAATTTATCGCAAATCCTTTCCTACTTAAAAATTACTAAAAATATTTTTTATTAACAAATAATTAGGTATATGATTCTTACAAAGTTTCTGCTACAGAAATTACTAAAATTAAAATAAAAACGACAAGTATTTTGTAGCATATAATAAATCTAATTTTAATTAAAAATTTATATATTACTGAAACATTATAAAAAGTTACTGCAATAGAAATAACTGAAATCAAAATAGAATCGTCAAGTATTATAGTTGACAAATAAACATTTTTTCAGCAAAGTGCCCTACATTATTTGGCCTAAAATTTTTGTTGTTTTGCTAAACAATCTTTTGTAATACATAATCCAATCGTTATACAAAAGACTCCTTCTGCGAAGGTGTAAAAATTCGCAAGTATGATGTAATTTCAATTACACTTTAGCAATTCTTATCTTACTTTATAAAAACTTACTGCAACAGAAAGTAATGAAATCAAAATGGAATCATCAAGTTTTCTGCTGAAAAATTTAGTACATTTACTCAAGAAGTATACTACACAAAATCAATAAATAAACAATATAATATTAATAAATATATTCATTTGTGCATTTTAATTTCTCCATGTGTATTAAAACGTAAATATCTCTTTTTTATTGGATTAAAATTATTTTTTCTATTTTTTTTAAACCAATAAAATAGAGATATTTACGAATATAATAATATCGGCCTCTCACGAACTAAATCCTTTACTTTTGAATAAAGCAGGCACATTGTACTCTGTGTCCACTATGGTTGGTGGAATTTTCCAGAGCACGGTCTTCTCAAAATAATTAAAGGCGTTTCATCCTCGATCTCCAGCTTGGACTCCTCAGTAAGGAACTGGAGATTCTACCTTAGACGCCTGTCGCAAGATGATCTGCGACGCCAGCAAGATGTTCTGCGGCTATATATATAGAAAAGAGACGACGATCTCTCCAACGAGTGTGGAGAGATAGTCGTCTCCCTTTGGTGGTGGGAAAAACCACCAGCCAGAGTGCGACGTGTTAGACCGTGTCGCGAGTTATATGATACAAAATTTTATCGTTCGGCAATATGTATATGAATATAGAGATATTTACGTTTTAATACATATGGAGAAATTAATATCCTACAAATGAATGAGTATTATACTTCCATACTGATTTTAGTATTTTTACTGCACGATTTACTATTTCTATCTGCTACATTCACAAACAGTTACGAAAATAATGAAAACATATTTGTAGACGTTTCAAAAAACCTAGTTACAATTAATATGAATTTGCTTCAATATTTTACTAAATATATATTGTTTTTCTAATATGGTACCGATGTGTGCATTAAAATTTTAACTTGTATGAAATGGTCCACATTTTTAAAAATACGTTTATTCCATTAAAATTAATACCATTAAAATAAATTCTAATTGGGCTTTTTGAGATGTCTACAAATATGTTTTTATTATCTTTGTAACTGTTTGTGAATATAGCATTGAGAATAGACTGAGAAATGATTGATCCTGAAAGTTAAGCAGCATTGACCGCGGTTAATAAGTGGATGGGTGAATAACTAACATAAACAGAAAAATGTGTAATACTTTTTTTTATCTATTTTATGTTTTTTTGACAATTTTATTTGTTTTTACCTAATTTTTTTTAGAGAATTATACTACATACTTTTCTCTTGGAAATTTACAACGAAATAATCACGTTATTTAACATGTAAAAAGTCATGTGATTAAACACGTGTTACGGTATGTGATTAATCACTTTTATTAATCACATATAAATGAACTTTTATTGTTTTATTACTCTGCGTGTAACTCTGATTCATCGCAGATTCAGTAAACATTCAATACCGATTTTGTACTGATTCAATCCTGATTTTGCACTGATTCTGTACCAATTCCATTCTGCGTTTTGGGAAAAAGTTACTGCTGATTCAGTACTGATTTTACTCTGATTCGGTGATGATGTTATATTGATGCAATGATGATTTCATATTGATTTCAATATGAAATCAGTACTGCATCAGCGTGAATTTTTTATAACGCTCTTTTTTTACAATGGATAAGCAAATAATGATACATTTCGCCGGAAAAACCCTTGACATTGATCGACAATCGACATTCTTAATGTAGTTTTTCTGTCATAAATTTAGACCAAATCAAGTTTGAAAGCAAACTCAGAGTAAGTAGATTGAATTTAAAAAGAAGAAGTCCAAATATCTTAATTTGATGACAATTTTAAATTAAAAAATTTACTGATATCTTAAGGTCAAATCAAGATATTTGGGCTTCCTTTTTATTAAATCCAATCTATTCGATCTCAGCTTCCTATCAAACTTGAATTTTAGTATTTATCTTTATTTGTTTTTGAGTTATAAGCGATCAAAGTCAAGGATTTTTTCACAAAATTTTTTGTTATTTGCATTTATCTATCGAAGAAAAGAGCGTTAGAGTCTAAAACTCCGGCTTTCTTTATTATATTCTAGAGTTTGGTAAAAATCCGTTTTCCGGAGTTGTGAAACTCTCCTCGTTAGTTATAAATATAGGATTTAACTAATATTGTCATTTATTTACTATAATTCAAATTTTATGAAATTTTATGAAATTTGAATTATTTTTATTAGTAACCGTATGTAGTACAAGATTGCTCAAACTCGTGTAGATCGACTACTTTTATTTGTTTAATCTGTGTTGTAATATGTTCTTAAATTACTTATTTATTTATTGTTAAATAAATAAGTGATATTGGTTCTGAAATATTCTGCGAGGTCAGATAACTATAGTTACACATAACCTCAACCTTTATGCAAACCAAAAATAATACATTTTTGTTTTATCTTGTTTTTTAACTATAGTGTGACGCAACAAAATTGCTATAAAAAACAAAATTGCTTATATTAATGTACATGACAAAAGTAGTCAATTCTGAATATTTATGAGCAGATAATGTATAGAATAATTTATGTATAAAAGATGTATTATCAAAAAAAACTGTATAATATTAATAATAATTATAGAGCTTTACGAGGACAGTGCATTTCCATAGAAATATCGCCGCATAATTAAATGCACTACTCATTGACATCGAGTGAAAACCTCCTTCAAATAAGAAACTGCATGGACGGAAATAACAAACAAATTAATAATTTTGAAAATTTTACACACGTCTTTGACGAGGTCTTTAGGATTAGTAGTCTTAGGCTCGCAGTCATTGCTGTTAAGATTAATATGCTGTTTATTAATTCTGTTATTACGCATCTGCTGAGCGGTGTCAAGAATAATAGTTCCATTTCCTTCAGGTTTAACTTCTTCAGTGAGAACAAATTCAACAATCTTTTGTTCGTCCCTTTCGAGCACTTCAAACATCCTTGTTTCCTCGGTGGATCTTGCACTTACAGGTGAACTCATGTCACTGCTTAAATTTTCACCGCGACTTCGTCGTCTTTCATGCTCTCGGACTGCTTTTGCAAGATCATGGTTATGATAATCGAGCGAGGATTTTTCTCGACTCCCTTTTCGACTTCCTGGATAGGACTTTCTTCCTGAAAGAGGCGGTGGAACATTTCCCTCTGTCGAAATTTTAAATTTAAGAGTTTTTTCACTGACTTCGACTTCAGTCGCCGTCTCAGGATCACTGCTTTCAAAATCAAGGGTCTCTTCTATCATAAGTGTATCACCTGCCTCATCCTCGATTGACCGTGAACGTGAATGAAGGGTGGAGGTCGATCGTTTTGATCGCATGCTGTGACTCGATGTTGACTTTACAACAGAGCTCGATTGACCACTGATCGATACTGGAACAACAATTGCTTGCTGTTGCTGCTGAACTTGATGTCCGAAGTTCGATGATTCCCCGATATCAACCACACTTTTCCTTTGGTGTCGCTCGTCCTTTGCTGCCTCATTTAATCGTCTGTAGTACTCAAGGGCATATCTAACAGGCTCAACGATAAGTTCCTGTAACCAATTAAAATTTAATATAAATAATATTTTATTTTTATTGCGTCAAAATCTTTGATAAATCTCATTTCATGTGTAAATGATAAGAGTAATGGTTTTTTTTATATAATAACAAAGAAACATTAATTTATTCAATAATAATATGACCTATCATAATTACTTATATAGTATATATTATATATAAGTACCTATATATATTTGCTATAAGGTTGTGTGAAGGTAATTAATCATCAACGAAGTAGACTTTTCAATGGCTAAAAATAATTTTTGATCGCACAACCTTTTTTTTAACTATAAAGGTTTTTATTAATTATAACTATAATCAATGTTTTAAACTAATATAAATAAAATATTTCAACAGATTCTTCTTAAAATTTATAAACTTTTTCAAATTTAATGTATATACGAAAAAATTGTTAGATTTTAAGTTTTTAAGTGATAAAAATAGCTAAAAAGTCATTGTTTTAAAATTCAATTTTTCGATTGGCTACAGCTCTGGTACAAAATGAAATTCAAGTCTAAAAATTTAGCTACGCTCTATTCAAGCAGTTTTTTTACTGATTCCATACATTAAAACAAAATTCTATGTTTTAACCCGTTTCATACCATAGTGGCATAAATTTTACGTTTTGAATAGACCTTAAAGTAATATTGAAATACTCTTTTGATTTCATCGAAACATGGTATTTCAAGGTTTTTAGATATACTCTTTCAGAATCTGACGTTAGTTCTAACATAAGGAGTCGCCATTTTGAAATAGAGTCTAATTTTCACAAAAAAATTCGCAAAATTCAGCTAAATTTTTTACCTTTGAGAGACTGTATCGGAAAAAATTTTCCCCCATTTGCAAAGTAATATTTCCGGTGGCATACAGATCTGTACTAACAAACCCCACCGTTTATTTTTACAAATCCAATATAGCAAATCCAAGATGGCGCCATTTTTAAAAAAAAAAACTATTTTTTCCCCTTTTTTCGCATGAAAGAGAATCTATACTTAAATAAAACTCTTCTAGGATTTTAAAAACATGTATTTCATTATACGTAGGTATATATTTAAAGAATACTTTGCTTTTCTCCCGTAAATTTGTAATGAGGGATTAAAAATGGGACCATTTCCGAAAAAATATCCAATTTCTACACTACTTTTCTCAACATTTACATTATTTTGTAAAACTGAGATTATGCGAATCTCGAGCAATAGTGATTAGGGACTTTAAAGATGTGATGAAGAAAATGTAGCATCCTAAACTCAAAATTTCCCATTTTTTTTTATTAAAAACCATGGGATTTAGGTCTAATTTTGCCATTTTTTCAAATTTTGTAAAACTTCAATTACTGGGAGGGTTTAGAAAGACGTAACTTGGTAAAATTTTTGGCCCAAAAATAAATCACTTCATTGAAATATACATTTAAAACTCTACAAATTTATTTTTAATTTTATCATGAAATATCTACATTTATCTACAGTGTTCAATGTTATATTTTTAATTAGCGAGAAATGTGAATAATTTGTGGAATTCAGCATATATAATGTTGTTACATTTATTGTATGTACTCTTCCTTTCATGCTTACAAATAAGCCCAAAATAATATTTGAATTTTAAAATTCATCATTTCGTTCATGATCTGATAATAAAAATCTAACATCTAAATCTGTACATTGCCGAGACACTAAATCTATATTTTCTTGCAATTCGCTGATCATTCGACTATATAAAATATTGTATTATTTTTTCATTTTATAGATTTGAAATTTTTAACAAATATAAAATAATTTAAGTGAGTAATATTATAAATGAATATCATGAATCATTTTATTCACCGTGAAACGTTCTGAATGACTCATAAATGAAGTAAAAGTATTGAGTAGGGTCAATAGCTGGTTTTCTTAAAGCTAACAAATTATTTACAAGGAGAGGTCACACCCTCTGGAAAACGGATCCTTACCAAACTCTAGGATATAATTTCTACTATAAAATCATGCAGAAAGCCGCAGTTTTAGTGGCCAATGCCCATTTTTACGATAGATATAAGCAAATAATAAAAATTTCGCCGAAAAAACCGTTGAGTTTGAATGCTTATAACTTAGAAACAATTAAAGATGTACGTATAAACTAAATTTTAAAAGAAAGCTGAGATCGAGTAGATACGTTTTAAAAAAAAGGAAGCTCAAATATTTTAATATGTTTTAAAGTTATGGGAGAAATAAGAATTAGACGAAATTTTTGGCTAAAAAAATCATTAAATTGTAACTTTAAATTTTCGATAAAATTTTGGCTAATTCTTATTTCTCCCATAACTTTTGACCATATTAAAATATTTGAGCTTCCTTTTTTTTCAAAAAGTATCTACTCGACCTCAATTTTTTTTTTAAATTTAGTTTATACGTACATCTTTAATTGTTACTGAGTTATAAGCGTTCAAACTCAACGGTTTTTTCTGCGAGATTTTTCATTATTTGCTTATATCTATCGTAAAAATGGGCATTGGCCACTAAAACTGCGGCTTTCTGCATGATTTTATAGTAGAAATTATATCCTAGAGTTTGGTAAGGATCCGTTTTCCAGAGGGTGTGACCTCTCCTTGTTAGAGCGGAATCAATATTTTTTTCTTCATATACAAACTATCTCGTCAAAAGAGAATAAAAGAGAGTAACACAAGAAAGGTTGCAAGAGATGAAGGAGATGAATATGAGGAATTCATTACAGGATCTCATAACGACGAATTCTGCAGATTCAGGGGAAGATAATTCATACTCGGAAGATGATGATTAGGAATATGAGGCACATGTATGATAATTATTCTAATACCCAAAAAAATGAGAGCCGGATCATATCTACAAATGGGAAGAAGGAAAAAAAGTCTATGCTGAAGGAATTCAGAATGAAATGATACTTCTCCGACGGAAATGTTTGAATATTTCTTCTCTGATTCCATCAAGAGGCTTATAATTGATGCTACTAAAGCTAGCGGTCTCGAAATCAATCAGTGCGAATTGGAAACCTTCATTGGAATACTAATTCTATCTTCCTCCAATATTAGATCAGATCAAAAATAATATTGGTCTAAAAAACCGATACTCAAATGTGAAAGTGTCTGCGATGAAAATTTTTTTTTAATTTAAATAAAAAATAAAAAAAATTTTTTAATTGAAAAAAAAATAAGAAAAAGAAAGACTCTCCTTCACTGTCGACCTCCACGATGGTGAGAGTTGGATAACGCGTATATACGGCAAACGAGTGGTACAGTTTACAATAATTTACAATAATTTTAGCTTGGAGTTAGATATGAAGCTCGGTTATCAGATAAATATGTGGAATTATCAGTTATACTATATGATGAAAATGAACGAGATTTTCATATATATATATATGTTCTATAAAATAGAATGAGTTATCTTTTAACATTATATTACAATGGAATGAGTTCCAATTCACGAAACTCAGCTATGAACCTTTTTAGTAATTATAGTGTTATAAAAGTTATAAAATTCTTCAAAATTGGAAAAAAACCGACAAAATTAGACCTAAATCCCATGGCTTTCAAAATAGTAAAAGCGAAATTTTGAGGTTAGGATACTACATTTTCTTCATCATATCTTTGAAGTCCCTAATCACTATTGCTCGAGATTTGCATAATCTGAGTTTTACAAAATAATGTAAATGTTGAGAAAAGTAGTGTAAAAATTGAATATTTTTTTGGAAATGGTCCCATTTTTAATCCCTCATTACAAATTTACGGGAGAAAAGCAAAGTATTCTTTAAATATATACCTACGTATAATGAAATACATGTTTTTAAAATCCTAGAAGAGTTTTATTTAAGTATAGATTCTCTTTCATGCGAAAAAAGGGGAAAAAATAGTTTTTTTTTAAAAAATGGCGCCATCTTGGATTTGCCATATTGGATATGTAAAAATAATCGGTGGGGTTATTTTAGTACAGGCCTGTATGCCACCGGAAATATTATTTGCAAATCAGGAAAAATTTTTTCTGCAAGTTACAGCCTCTCAAACGTAAAAAATTTAGCCATTTTTTAAGGTCTAAACAGAACGTAAAATTTATGTCACTTTGATACGAAACGGGTTAACTGAATCACTTCAGATGGAAACTTCCATATATATATATATATATATACACTAGAGGGGCTTCGCCCCCCTGCGCGCTTTGCGTACCAACCCTCTCTTTTTTAATTTCGAAAAAGGTTTTCGGTAATTAATTTATTTTTAAATATTATTATAATTTACAAATATAAAACTTTTATCGAAATTTAGTGTAATGAATTAACTTTATTAAGTGAAATTTAGTGTAATTGAATTATTAAATATTAACTTTAAATTTAAAACTATATGAATTCTTTTAAAATTTAAAATTATATTTTAATAATTATAAATGTTAATAAAAAATTAACTTACCAAAAATAGTAAAGTGCATATACTTACTAAATTGTAGTATTTAGTAACTACTTATTAAAATTTTGGATTATTTTAAACGAATCTAAATAGAACTTGACCTCCTAAAATTAATTTATTTAATTGCGAATGGTCATCCGCAAAAAGTTCTATGTCATTAATATTTTGTACTTTAACAGTAACAAAACTTTCTTCTTAAATAAATAAAGTTTTGTATTAATTTAAAGAACTATTTATAACATTTTAGCGGCATATAAATAAAAACCTGTTTCTTCCATTTCTACCATAATTCGTAGTTTGCATCCACTTTCAAAATTTGCGTTTTAATCCATAATTATATCCAATTTATTTTTCCCTTTAGTTACAAAGCCCACATATGTATTTTGATTATTATAAACAAATTCATTCCTTAAATAACCTTCTGTTACTAATAAATACATACTTGTTACTTAAAATATTGTGTTATATAAATATACATTGTGACGTGGTATTCGCGTACCCGATCGAATTAATTATTTTTAATAATTAAATTAACCGTTGGGCCGCGTTGCCCAATACCTCGCACACAATTAATTTATTTATTTACCGAACTGCGGCTGTCGCCAGGAACGCGAGTTCGGTGGGACGAACGGTGTGGAGGATTCGGGCGATCCTCCTTGCCTCGACACGATTGTTTTAAATTAATGAACGTCGGCGGGAACGGGGAGAATAAGATAACACAGTTGATTAAAAATAAAAATAAAAGAAATATTTATTTTAATTTAATAATTAACAGAATGGCCACTCAGGCCATGTGCCGCGACAACTGTTGCTTCGCGCGGGCAGAAGTCCCGGAAAACCTGACGGATCGAGATCCTCGCCTGCGACAGGTTTCACTCCCAGGAACCGCTGTTCGAGTACCGTTGTACTCGAACACACTCCCGATGTACATACACACACAAGGGAGGGGGAGGGTCACGATAGTAAATTTAACGCTTACCGGTGACGCTCCTCGGGGATGGCCCAGCCAATCCTCGGTCTGGTCGACCTCCTTGACACGGGGACGACCGGTGGTTGAGGTGGTGAAGGCGGCCCTTGCCGCGGCGAGTGAGTCGCGATCCGCGGTATCACCCGCGCACGACCCCTTCCTTGATTACACACACACACACACAAACACACACAAAACTATACGGACACGCGTTTAAGTCCACCCGGGTCTCCGCACTTAGCTCTGCTCCGGAACAACCGTTCACAGAGCTTAATGCAGAAGGGGGGGGTGGGGCGCACTCTCGGCACTCACGAGTAGCACGCGATCACGGTCAAACAATAATCCGTCTTGATCGACGGATTATTCCACACTGATTAGGCGATCGCCTAATTTCTCGAAAAAGGGATGAGAGTGGGGAAACACTCACTCTCGCGCTCTCATCCCTACGTACTATTGCGCGCGTAATTGTACACTTGTAGAAAAATAAACAAGTGTGCTAAGGTCACTAGGCATCCCAACCTTCTTGCAAACCAACTGGTGTCCTAGTATATATATATATATATATATATATATATATATATTGTGACGGGGTACGGATGGGTTTTTGAGTTGGCGCCATTGTATTGGGGTACGGATTGAATATGAGGAATAAAAAAATCAACGAAGATATCGGGGCGAGAACCCACGATCCCGGGAGCGCGAGGCAGAAGGCTCACCACTGCGCTACCATTTGCAATTATTCCGGATAGTCGACGTGGTCTTATTGACGATCGTCGCCGATAATCTAGGGACCTACCTGCGCCGATACTCGAAATCCGTACCCGCTATAATATATATATGGGTGGTTCTCTGTGACATCGAAGATGAAAAAAATAAATATTGCCATAACTGTGGGAATATATTTTAGAGGTATCCAGTAGTTCTCCTGAATTTTTTCAGATTTTTTTGTGAGTGTGTGTGTGCGGCGGAATATTTATTTAATATATATGTATATATATATATATATATATATATATATATATATATATATATATATATATAATTTTAAATATCGGGGTTTATGACGCCCATGACAGAGAGGGAAGATACTACTTTAGTACGATAAAAAGAGACAGAAAAGATTATGGAGCCCCGGCTCCATAAACCTGCCATATTAACAATGAGTGGGAAAGGGATAGGGTTATTGGGATTTAACACATGAGGCTCCATAACCCCCTGTTTAGAAATGTATATATATATATTTCAAAATTGTTTTTTCAAGAATAGATAACCCAGGTAGCACTGTCCGTCTCGGAGACATTTTTAAAACTTATTAAGCGTTTTAAGCGTTTTAAAAACGTCTAGAAACGTCTTAAAGACGTTTAGTGCTGACTGGGAATATATGTGTTTTTCCCGTGCGCAAAAAAAAGTTGTGAATATAATTTAAAAGAATGTGTATTAGTTTACTCATTCCTCATAAAACTCAAAAAATTTTTAAATATGTACTTAATATTAATAACGGATCTAAACCTCAATGTAGTGCTTTAAATACAGATACAAAATTATTTGAAGATAAAATAAATATTGATCAAGTATATTATACACTTTTCTAAATATCCATATGATGATATATACAATGGGTTAAAAATTATATACATTAATTATTGCATTTTTAGCAGCCTGACATCTTCATGATTGTGAAGACAGGGCTGAAGAACGTAGACACTCTTGTACGGGAGTTCTACGGGAAAACCAAGAAGATGTTTTCGGCAGTCGACGATTACAAGTGTCAAGTCGAGGATTATCGAGTTGGTCACGAGAATCGTCGGCGGCCTAAGAGAAGAGGCATAATAGCTAAAGCCATCTTTACGGCTACAGCTAGAATGCAGGCTCAAAAGAGAAGTAGAGAGGGACCCAAATGCCCCCCCCCCCAAAGTCTCTAAGAGCCGAAAGAAGAAGAAGCCTCGAAAGGAGGTATCACCACGTGGTATGGGCAAGGAGGAATCCAAGTCCGCGTCAGTGGTGGGAAAAAAGTCGTCAGTCAAGTCGGTACAGGAGCTTCTTGATAGGAGAAAGCGCCACATGGCGCCGGTATCCACCCTGGTGGTCACTATCGCGAGGGACCGTACGTTTGTTGAAGTCTTGGGGAAGCTCCGAAAGGAAGTCAATCCGGACGACAGCGGTGCCCAGTTTCTGAGCGTACGGCCGACAGGGCGGGGAGATGTCCTGCTCCGGCTGGGCAAGAAGACGGACGCAGCAGCATTCGCGGAGAAAGTCCGCATGGTTACTAAAGGTATGGGAGAAGTTAGGATCCGAGATCGAAGGGTGACCCTGGAGATCAGAGACCTGGACACTCTCACAACGAGGGACCAAGTGGTGGCGGCCCTAAATAAAGTTCTCGCGTTTCTCTCTGAGAGCCGACAGGTTCCAACCGCAATCAATAAAAGACAATCATCGTGAAGCTAGATCACGAGACCGCTGACAAGCTAAAGTCGATGCGACATCTTTGCGTCGTCTTTGTAAGCTGTCGCGTTCGGGATCGAGTTTTGGCGGAGAGGTGCTATCGGTGCCTAGACTTCGGCCACACGAAACGAAAGTGTAAAGAAGTGGACAGGTTCTCGTCATGCTACAAGTCCGGCGAGCCTGGACACAAACTTAAGAATTGCAAGAATTAAGAATTGTTCCCCAATGTTTCTTTTGTCCATCAAAGGGTGCTCAGGGAGTATCTCACATGGCGGGGTCCGGAGCCTGTGCAATCTTTTGGCGCGCGCTCGAAACCACAAGGAAGGCTGTTTCACGATAAGTGGCAGTCTCAACGTGGGAGGATAGAATTAGAAACGAATGATGCATGTCACAGACACGCCTCCCAGCTTGAAGTAATGTGAAAAACAGTTACGGGCTGGGCAGGTGAAAGCGTTGGGTTTGGAGTTTTAGCCGGTAAGAATCCGGCACTGGCGACGAGTGCGGACCCTCGTCGTCGTCTTATGTAAGATTTCTTCAGATTCTCACGAAAAAAAAAAAAAAAACAAAAAAAAATTATTGCAATTTTAAGATAATTCTATTATAAACAGTAATGGCAAAAAAAATTCAAATTTTAACTGTGGCAATATACAGTGTGTGAGTAGATAATGTTGTGACGGAAATCGTCACACAATCTATTCACGACGAATAGAGTATTTAAATTCGCGAATTGTAAGGTGACGGAAATCGTCACACAATCTATTCACGACGAATAGAGTATTTAAATTCGCGAATTGTAAGTTGTCGGAGCCTTTCGTATGTCAAGGCTAACCGACGACACTTGTTTATTTTTCTACAATTGTACAATTACGCGCGCAATAGTACGTAGGGATGAGAGCGCAAGAGTGTGTGTTTCCCCACTCTCATCCCTTTTTCGAGAAATTAGGCGATCGCCTAATCAGTGTGGAATAATCCGTCGATCAAGCTACTCGTGAGTGCCGAGAGTACGCCCCACCCCCCTTCTGCATTAAGCTCTGTGAACGGTTGTTGCGGAGCAGAGCTACGTGCGGAGACCCGGGTGGACTTAAACGCGTGTCCGTATAGTTTTGTGTGTGTTTGTGTGTGTGTGTGTGTAATCAAGGGCGGGGTCGTGCGCGGGTGATACCGCGGATTGCGACTCACTCGCCGCGGCAAGGGCCGCCTTCACCACCTCAACCACCGGTCGTCCCCGTGTCAAGGAGGTCGACCAGTCGCCGAAGATCGGCTGGGCCATCCCCGAGGAGCGTCACCGGTAAGCGTTAAATTTACTATCGTGACCCTCGCCCTCCCTTGTGTGTGTGTGTACATCGGGAGTGTGTTCGAGTACAACGGTACTCGAACAGCGGTTCCTGGGAGTGAAACCTGTCGCAGGCGAGGATCTCGATCCGTCAGGTTTTCCGGGACTTCCGCCCGCGCGAAGCAACAGTTGTCGCGGCACACGGCCTGAGTGGCCATTCTGTTAATTATTAAATTAAAATAAATATTTCTTTTATTTTTATTTTTAATCAACTGTGTTATCTTATTCTCCCCGTTCCCGCCGACGTTCATTAATTTAAAACAATCGTGTCGAGGCAAGGAGGATCGCCCGAATCCTCCACACCGTTCGTCCCACCGAACTCGCGTTCCTGGCGACAGCCGCAGTTTGATTAACAAAATAAATTCGTTCCAGCGCGGGATCTAATTTATATTTATGTGTGAGTGTTTTAAAATTAGATCCTTTCGGGATAGGTAGCTGCCCCACCCCCTCCCTTTTAAAGAAAATTTCAAATAATTTAATTTATCTTTATATACGGGACGCGGCAATTTAATTTGTTTTATTGCGTGTTCGAGAGTGAAATTTTTCTTGCTATCTCCCCTCCCTGACCCACATATATTATTATATAGTAATTATAATTTAATAATTGTGTTTATAATTTATTACTATTTGTTTATATAATATATGTATAAATTTTTGTGTATATAAAATATATTTTACAACTATTGTTAATTATTTAGACTTGTTTGCAAGTTAAATAATTAACGTTAAGTAACTTTGTGTGAATCAGCCGCAAAGTTACAATAGTTGTAATATTAATTATTTAAACTCGTGTGTGAGTAAAATAATTAAAATTATGTCTTTATTGCAATTATCTGATAGTGATTACTTAATTTAATGTTTTATATTTATTAAGTATTACTGTTCGCGATACTTGTAATATATTTTTCAAAATTTTTGAGTGTGAGAAAATTTTTTTTTTTTATAACTCGTGTTAATCGTTTAGACTTTTTGCAAGTTAAACCATTAATGTTAAGTATCTTTGTGTGGTTGTTCCGCAAAGATACGAGAGTTATAATATATAATTATTTAGACTCCAGAGTTAAATAATTGAATTTTTTTTGCATGTATTTTAATGATCGGCATCTAACCTAATATTTTGTATTCGTTATTTGCTGTGAAATTTTGATATATGAAAAAACTTTCTTTTCTCTTTTTGTGTGTTTAAATTATATCTCCACTCATTTTTACCAATTATTTAGACTTGTTTGTTAGTTAAATAATTGGTTATAATATTTTTTTTGGTGTGTTTGAGTAAAATAATTCGGTGTATAAATTTAATTGTTTAGACTTGTTGGCAAGTTAAATAATTAGATTTTCATTTCCTTTTCGTTCAATTTATTTAAAAAAGGAAATATAAATTATTTCAACTTGGTAGCAACATGAATTATTTATTTAGTTCTTCTCAGGATAAAAAAATATATTTCGCTGAAAAAATTGTCGTTTGGGACGACGATTAGTGACATAATTATTTTGTTGCAAACCATACGGGATTTACAACATTTCGTAAATACCCCTACTGTTGAAGTAATTTAATTAAATTTGTGTTTGTAGAGTAGTGTAAATTATAAAGAAAAAATTTTTTTTTGTTTTGGGCTTGGAAAAGCAAAAATAATAAATAGTGTCTTGGTGTGTGTGAGTCACAAGACACTATTATAAACATTAATTATTTAGACTTGTAAGCAAGTTAAATAATTAATTTTAATTTGGTGCAAGTGTTAAGTGTGTGATTTGCCACAACTTTAACCAACAAAATGTAATTATTTTGTCCCTCTAAGGACGAAATAAATATTCGTTAAGGAAAATCTTTTGGATTATGATTAAGTGAATTAATTTTGTTGGTACACTAGTCGGTGCATTTTTACAAATTATTGTAATTAACCGACACCAAAATTTTTTTTTACTCGTTGGGAGTAATAATTATTTTATTGTGGTGAGTCCAATAAAATAATTTCCAACTGAAAATTGGATACCGAAGTATTTGAAACACTAGGGATTTCAGATGAGATTTCGGTTGAGAGTACTTCTCCCGACGTAACACGTCGGCTGCTGCTGGTCAAAAAAATTATGGCCAGCAGCTATGAAGCCCGAATGGGATATTCGTCGAGAAACGAAGAAGCTTCCGATAGAGGCAGTGTATGCCCAATTGGAGCATCTGAGTTTAAACGCAAATGACGAAGAGGCGGAGTGCCGCGAATGCCTTTTGCGTCACCGGATAAGATGTGTAGACATTAATCTGGAAATACCATGGTTCCCTGAATACGATGAGAATGTAAGGGCAGAGCCTGCACATAAACCTCTAGTATGTCAGGAACTATGGGAAATTAGGAAACCTCGTTCCAGGAAAGGGAGTGTGGTCCCATCAGGAACGGAAGTTTCCTGCGAGTCCGAAATGTCGGATCGCGAAAGGGTTGCTAGTGACAGAGCACGTATCCCTGAAGAAGATGGAGCTCAGTCACCAAGTGGTTTGTCTAGAAACTCGCCAATGAATACTGCACAAAGGCCAAGGTTGGCATGAACAGGTGCTAAACCTAAACGGTTTGGTAAAGTACTGGGAGCAAACATGACCACGACTGCAATCTCTTATGTTCCTGTTTCGGTGGCTGCAACCTCGTGCACAACCACTACGTCGACGGTTACGACGGTGACGACTGCTCAACTCGGAGGTTTTTATGTACCCGCACATTACCTTCCAATTGAAGAGCAAAGAAACAGCGGACATCTTGGCACTAGAGAGAGTGAAGTGCCAACACAACATTTTGACTTATGTTCGCAGACGGAAGCCGACCGTCGTACGTCACGAGGATACACCTCCAGACAATACGACAACAGGCAACCCGAGGCTAACACAACCGAACGTCAATTTGTTGATGATAGGAACGGATATGACCTTCCTAACGACGTCAGTGTTCAATCTTATGATAAACCGAGGTTTGAACAGAGACGTCGTGAGACCTCTTCTAAGACTTGTGAGGGACAAGATAGAAGAGAGAAGCGTGAGTACACGACTCCAAACAGAAAACCACGATACCATCGTTCTGCGAGTAGAGCCTCAAGCAACGATGAACGTCGTGATAGCTTTTCGGAGAGACGTACTCAGAAACGTCAGTCCAACCGTAAACTCGACGACCGAGCACAGCCGGAAATTCCGGAGCAAGGTCACAAAGAGAGGTCGGATAGACGTAGAGAAACGCCTCGAAAGAAACGTGCGGTGGCCACATGCGATCAGTATACTCAGACGGATTCGTCCGATGGGTATCAGTCTGATCGCGAACCTACTCGTAGGAGATCCGATTCTCGTAGGGCGGCTGAAGGCCGACAAGAGAATAGGAATCCTTCTACCAGTAGGCGTAGGAGTTCCCGGACGGATAATAGAGACGACCGTCGGGAAAGAGAGTCCTACGAAGCCAGGTGAGTATGGCCGTATAATAAATGACGAAGATTTACTCATGGAACTTCGATCAAGAACACAAAATGAGGGAGAAAAGGCTACGACGTTCTTGAACTGTTTCAGAGCGATCGTAAATAATTTAAATGCCCTCCCTCATTAGAACAACAGGTGAAGATGGCCTACTCGCAGATGAGGCCAGATTACCGTAGGTACATACCAGTACGACAAATCAGGAATTTCTCTGATTTGACAAGCTACGGTAAAGAGTACGAGCAGCATTTAACATGGGACACGAAATTCTCCAGTTCCAACGTTAAGCGCGAGAAGCTCGTACCAGAAGCTTTTCCGAAACAGAGTGGTGCAGCACGAGTTTCGGGTAAAGTGGCGACTGTTACCGAAAAGAGTAAGGATGAGTCTTCTCATTCGGATAAACAGTCGTCTAAGAAAACTATTAAGAAGAAGAGCAAGAAAAGTGCGAAAAACTCGCCAAACTCTTCTTCAAGCGAATACGAAGCAGCCGCTAGGAGTTCCCGGACGGATAATAGAGACGACCGTCGGGAAAGAGAGTCCTACGAAGCCAGGCCAAGTTATCGTGAAGACGATAACCGAACGCACGATCGGACCGGACAGGGTGCGCACGAGAGCTGCGTATCTGGAACATGTCCTTTGATGGTGAGACCAAAAAGGACGCGGAAGAGTTTCTGAACCGTTTGTTCAGTGCCCTGCGCAATGTGTTCTCAAAATCAGCACTGTTCTGGTATAGAACAGTTCAGCCATCTCTACGAGATTGGCGTGATTTTGAGATCGATTTCCTAAATGAGTATGGCCGTATCATAAATGACGAAGATTTACTCATGGAACTTCGATCAAGAACACAAAATGAGGGAGAAAAGGCTACGACGTTCTTGAACTGTTTGAGAGCGATCGTAAATAAATTTAAATGCCCTCCCTCATTAGAACAACAGGTAAAGATGGCCTACTCGCAGATGAGGCCAGATTACCGTAGGTACATACCAGTACGACAAATCAGGAATTTGTCTGATTTGACAAGCTACGGTAAAGAGCACGCGCAGCATTTAACATGGGACACGAAATTCTCCAGTTCCAACGTTAAGCGCGAGAAGCTCGTACCAGAAGCTTTTCCGAAACAGAGTGGTGGAGCATGAGTTTCGGGTAAAGTGGCGACTGTTACCGAAAAGAGTAAGGATGAGTCTTCTCATTCGGATAAACAGTCGTCTAAGAAAACTATTAAGAAGAAGAGCAAGAAAAGTGCGAAAAACTCGCCAAACTCTTCTTCAAGCGAATACGAAGCAGCCGCTGTGTACGGTACTTCCAACGTCGTTAATTGTTTTCAGAAACGACACGGCAAATCGAATAATGGAGTGAGTGCTCACAATTCGAAATCCGTATCGTACGTGCCTGTTTCTCAACAGTCACCTGGGCAACAAAAACAGAGCTCGGGTAAAAGAGGAAGACGTGCTTTGACGAATTCTCAACTGCCCCAGCAAAACGTTTTTGTCCCACAAATGGCACAAAACCTGGTGAGGTATGTGCAACCACAGGCGACGGCAGTAAATCCAACGAACCTGAGCACCAACTTTGTCGGCGTGTGTTTCACATGCCAAAAAGTCGGTCATAGGTCGTCGGATTGCCCGAGCTAAACATGCTACCGATGCGGAAACATTGGGCACTCCGCTGAGCAGTGCTCTACCGAATTGGTAGCAAAGGAGTGCCAGCTGTGTGGAACTAGTGGCGTTACACTCCAAAAATGTCCTAACTGCGTCAGGTTCCTTCAAAACGTGGGAAACCTGAACGCAGGGCACCCGAGCTGCCCCTGGCGCCCTGCAGTGCAGTAAGTAAACCGCATGGTTTACAAGGGCAAGAGTTTAAGGTTGGAGAACCCTCTAAACTCTTTAAGAAGTCTAGCAAATCATTTGCTGACTTCTCTAAAGTCCTTAACGGAGATCAAATTCCCTCTCAGACCGAAGTTGGTGTTGAAAGTAAGTCTGAGTGTAAGGATCCTAAACGTTCTGGGGATTCGACAGATGGGAAAGTTCTTAGAACACAACCTGTCAATCCTACCCGAGCTTTGCAAGGTAAAACAGAACAAAGAACCTTATTAGACCAACAAAAGCGTGAGGCTAAAGATTGGTCTAAGGAACTCCAAAGGCAAATATACTTTGATAGCAGAGATATTATTGGTGAAGAAAGCGTAAAGAGATCATTATCTCAGCCGCTTAGCACCATCGGAGTGAACGACCTTGGTTGTTGCTCATCGTCACCCCGTTGTGACACACCTAGTAAAGAGGACAAGAAGCCCTTGGTGGAGAAGGAAATTGTCCTCAACAACGAGCCCTTGGTGGAGAAGGTAGTTGTCGATGGTGTGCATAACATGAACCGTACAAACTCGTTGCCGAGAATGTACAGTTCAGGGGGGGGGGGCAGTTGCCGTACCAAGTACGTCTAAAATGACGCACACGACATCGACTCCTAACGACAGTAGTCAAACCGATCAGATAATTGCTGGAATCCAATCGGATAACCGGCTATTCTTTTCGGTACTGACTCGGTGGAAAGGACTTTAAAGCACTTTTCGATCCTGGCGCCATGGTTTCTCTTGTACGATCAGATGTTGTCGAACAGTACAAGTTTAAATAGAGACCTGTCAAGGTTATCGTGAAAGGTGTGGCTGGACTAGCACTCAAAGTCCTTGGCCTTATCGACATTCTATTCTGTGTAGAAGGCCTTGATGGCAATATCCAACTGAGAATTGTAGAGAATATTGAGCATTCCATCATTCTCGGTATGGATTTTCTACAACATTGGAATATGGAAGTCAAACTAGGCGAAGCTATTTGGCGTATTGGCGAGAGTGATTGGAGACACTTTGTCAGAGATACAGCTCATGACATCGATACGAGGATTTCCGCTGAATGTGCTGGTATAATTGAGATACAGAACGACCAGCGGAAACAAGTCAAAGAGTTAGTTGAAAGCCTACGCTTGCCCTCGGGAGACGACCATGGCTTTACGACGTTAACGGAGCACCATATAGAGGTTGAACCTGGTGCAAGACCGGTTCGTCATAAGCCAAGACGTATGTCTCCCAAGGTCCTCGAATTTGCCCAGAGTGAGGTCAAAAAGATGTTTGACAAGGGCATTATTGAACCGAGTGCGAGTGATTGATCAGCTGCTCCGGTTATCGTCTGCAAGAACGAAGGAAGTTATCACTTCTGTATCGATTTTCGAGACCTTAATGCAGTCACAAAACGTGATTCTTATCCAATTCCTAATATGGATACCATATTGGATAAGCTGCATAATGCAAGGTATATATCAAAAATCAATCTTAAGAAAGTTTACGTCCAAATATTAATGGCCAAGGCGAGCCGGCATTATACTGCATTTGCTGTACCAGGGTCGGGGCTGTGGCAGTTCACGAGAATACCTTTTGGCCTCATGAATGCTCCTATGACCTTTGCACGGCTTATAGATGCAATTTTCGGGCCTAATGTGGAACCTCATGTGTTTGGTTATCTAGACGTCTTGATCGTCATTACCGAAACTTTTGAGGACCATCTAAAATGGCTCGAATACGTAATAAGGACGTCGAATGACGCTGGACTCGAGGTGAATCGAGAGAAGTGTGAGTTTTGTTGTTCCAGTGTAACGTTCCTTGGGTACAAATTGGACGCGGACGGCTTGAGGCCTGATGAGGAACGAGTCGCTCCAGTCCTTAACTACCCTACCCCTCGTAATGTCAAACAGCTGAGATCCTTTCTCGGGATGGTAGGCTGGTACTCTCGATTCATTAATCGAGAAGCTGACATTAAAGCTCCCCTTACGAAGTTGCTGCGTAAAGACCGGGCTTGGGATTTGGGCGAGGAGCAGGAGGAGGCGTTTTGTCAGCTTAGAGTTGCGTTAGCTGAAGCGCCTGTATTAGCCCGTCCAGACTTTGCTAAGCCATTTACCGTCCAAAGCGACGCTAGTGACTTAGCAATAGGTGCGGTGTTGACGCAACTGGACGACGAGGGTTTCGAGCATCCGATTGTCTACGTCAGCCGAGAATTAAATCGCGCTGAACGTAATTACATGACAACGGAAAAGGAATGCTTGGCTCTCATATGGGCTATTAAGAAATTGAGACCATACATTGAGGCCTATCGATTCACGGCTGTGACCGACCATAGTGCTCTCATATGGCTCAAAGATCTCAAGGAGCCGTCGGGTAGGTTGGTACGATGGATACTTGAAATGCAGCAATGGGACTTTGAAATAGTGCATAAGAAAGGAGCCTTGCACTATGTCCCGGACGCGGTTTCTCGTGCCATCAACTCAGACCCCGACGAAGAACAGATTGCCTCGTTCGAAGTAATTACAGACCCATGGTATATTGCTAGATTAAACGATGTACGCTCATGCCCTCGAAGATTTCCGGAGTGGAAAATTGAGGATGATATGCTATATCGTTTTACAAGCGGTAAAGTCCTGGACTCTGTATCAGAACAGCGAGCCGGCATTATACTGCATTTGCTGTACCAGGGTCGGGGCTGTGGCAGTTCACGAGAATGCCTTTTGGCCTCATGAATGCTCCTATGACCTTTGCACGGCTTATAGATGCAATTTTCGGGCCTAATGTGGAACCTCATGTGTTTGGTTATCTAGGACGTCTTGATCGTCATTACCGAAACTTTTGAGGACCATCTAAATGGCTCGAATACGTAATAAGGACGTCGAATGACGCTGGACTCGAGGTGAATCGAGAGAAGTGTGAGTTTTGTTGTTCCAGTGTAACGTTCCTTGGGTACAAATTGGACGCGGACGGCTGAGGCCTGATGAGGAACGAGTCGCTCCAGTCCTTAACTACCCTACCCCTCGTAATGTCAAACAGCCTGAGATCCTTTCTCGGGATGGTAGGCTGGTACTCTCGATTCATTAATCGAGAAGCTGACATTAAAGCTCCCCTTACGAAGTTGATGCGTAAAGACCGGGCTTGGGATTTGGGCGAGGAGCAGGAGGAGGCGTTTTGTCAGCTTAGAGTTGCGTTAGCTGAAGCGCCTGTATTAGCCCGTCCAGACTTTGCTAAGCCATTTACCGTCCAAAGCGACGCTAGTGACTTAGCAATAGGTGCGGTGTTGACGCAACTGGACGACGAGGGTTTCGAGCATCCGATTGTCTACGTCAGCCGAGAATTAAATCGCGCTGAACGTAATTACATGACAACGGAAAAGGAATGCTTGGCTCTCATATGGGCTATTAAGAAATTGAGACCATACATGAGGCCTATCGATTCACGGCTGTGACCGACCATAGTGCTCTCATATGGCTCAAAGATCTCAAGGAGCCGTCGGGTAGGTTGGTACGATGGATACTTGAAATGCAGCAATGGGACTTTGAAATAGTGCATAAGAAAGGAGCCTTGCACTATGTCCCGGACGCGGTTTCTCGTGCCATCAACTCAGACCCGACGAAGAAACAGATTGCCTCGTTCGAAGTAATTACAGACCCATGGGGCGTCTTGTGCTACCCTTAGAGCAGAGGAACCGAGTTCTAGTAGATTCTCATTTCCACCCAGCTATGGGTCACATGGGAATTGAAAAAACTTACGAACGCGTTGCAAGAGATTACTATTGGCCAGGTATCTACCACGATACCCACCAATTTGACTTACGGTGTCTGATATGTCAGAACTATAAGATGTCTCAAGCAGGTCCTCAAGGCTTATGATTTAAATTGGCCGTACACTTTCCTAAGGTGCGTAAGGCATGTCTGCTAAACTGGCACCAAATTATGACAGACCCTTTGAAGTTAAAGAAGTACTACCTCCAGTAGTTCTGAGACTAGAAGAGTCTGGTCGGAAACGGAGCGAAGTACACGTATCCGATGTGAAGAGATATGTACCACCTCGGGTTGCCATGTAAGCGGTAGGGAACACGTATCGGCGTACGTGAGAACAGTCAGCGAAGGCTGGGCTTGGTGACTGTATGCCACGTCAATATCATACGAATCATGAAGAATCATTGAAGCAGCCTCCAATTGAAGATAAGAAGAGAAGCGTACAGTGCGCAGTCGTGGATAGATTGTGCCTTTCTTTCGACTCGGCCTTCCCGAGGGAAGTGGAGTCTATGGGGGCTTTGTGACGGAAATCGTCACACAATCTATTCACGACGAATAGAGTATTTAAATTCGCGAATTGTAAGTTGTCGGAGCCTTTCGTATGTCAAGGCTAACCGACGACACTTGTTTATTTTTCTACAAGTGTACAATTACGCGCGCAATAGTACATAGGGATGAGAGCGCGAGAGTGTGTGTTTCCCCACTCTCATCCCTTTTTCGAGAAATTAGGCGATCGCCTAATCAGTGTGGAATAATCCGTCGATCAAGACGGATTATTGTTTGACCGTGATCGCGTGCTACTCGTGAGTGCCGAGAGTGCGCCCCACCCCCCCTTCTGCATTAAGCTCTGTGAACGGTTGTTCCGGAGCAGAGCTAAGTGCGGAGACCCGGGTGGACTTAAACGCGTGTCCGTATAGTTTTGTGTGTGTTTGTGTGTGTGTGTGTGTAATCAAGGAAGGGGTCGTGCGCGGGTGATACCGCGGATCGCGACTCACTCGCCGCGGCAAGGGCCGCCTTCACCACCTCAACCACCGGTCGTCCCGTGTCAAGGAGGTCGACCAGTCGCCGAGGATTGGCCTGGGCCATCCCCGAGGAGCGTCACCGATAAGCGTTAATTTACTATCGTGACCCTCCTCCTCCCTTGTGGTCTACGTCAGCCGAGAATTAAATCGCGCTGAACGTAATTACATGACAACGGAAAAGGAATGCTTGGCTCTCATATGGGCTATTAAGAAATTGAGACATACATTGAGGCCTATCGATTCACGGCTGTGACCGACCATAGTGCTCTCATATGGCTCAAAGATCTCAAGGAGCCGTCGGGTAGGTTGGTACGATGGATACTTGAAATGCAGCAATGGGACTTTGAAATAGTGCATAAGAAAGGAGCCTTTGCACTATGTCCCGGACGCGGTTTCTCGTGCCATCAACTCAGACCCCGACGAAGAACAGATTGCCTCGTTCGAAGTAATTACAGACCCATGGTATATTGCTAGATTAAACGATGTACGCTCATGCCCCCGAAGATTTCCGGAGTGGAAAATTGAGGATGATATGCTATATCGTTTTACAAGCGGTAAAGTCCTGGACTCTGTATCAGAACGAGAGGAAGGCTGGCGTCTTGTGCTACCCTTAGAGCAGAGGAACCGAGTTCTAGTAGATTCTCATTTCCACCCAGCTATGGGTCACATGGGAATTGAAAAAACTTACGAACGCGTTGCAAGAGATTACTATTGGCAGGTATCTACCACGATACCCACCAATTTGACTTACGGTGTCTGATATGTCAGAACTATAAGATGTCTCAAGCAGGTCCTCAAGGCTTATGATTTAAATTGGCCGTACACTTTCCTAAGGTGCGTAAGGCATGTCTGCTAAACTGGCACCAAATTATGACAGACCCTTTGAAGTTAAAGAAGTACTACCTCCAGTAGTTCTGAGACTAGAAGAGTCTGGTCGGAAACGGAGCGAAGTACACGTATCCGATGTGAAGAGATATGTACCACCTCGGGTTGCCATGTAAAGCGGTAGGGAACACGTATCGGCGTACGTGAGAACAGTCAGCGAAGGCTGGGCTTGGTGACTGTATGCCACGTCAATATCATACGAATCATGAAGAATCATTGAAGCAGCCTCCAATTGAAGATAAGAAGAGAAGCGTACAGTGCGCAGTCGTGGATAGATTGTGCCTTTCTTTCGACTCGGCCTTCCCGAGGGAAGTGGAGTCTATGGGGGCTTTGTGACGGAAATCGTCACACAATCTATTCACGACGAATAGAGTATTTAAATTCGCGAATTGTAAGTTGTCGGAGCCTTTCGTATGTCAAGGCTAACCGACGACACTTGTTTATTTTTCTACAAGTGTACAATTACGCGCGCAATAGTACATAGGGATGAGAGCGCGAGAGTGTGTGTTTCCCCACTCTCATCCCTTTTTCGAGAAATTAGGCGATCGCCTAATCAGTGTGGAATAATCCGTCGATCAAGACGGATTATTGTTTGACCGTGATCGCGTGCTACTCGTGAGTGCCGAGAGTGCGCCCCACCCCCCCTTCTGCATTAAGCTCTGTGAACGGTTGTTCCGGAGCAGAGCTAAGTGCGGAGACCCGGGTGGACTTAAACGCGTGTCCGTATAGTTTTGTGTGTGTTTGTGTGTGTGTGTGTGTAATCAAGGAAGGGGTCGTGCGCGGGTGATACCGCGGATCGCGACTCACTCGCCGCGGCAAGGGCCGCCTTCACCACCTCAACCACCGGTCGTCCCCGTGTCAAGGAGGTCGACCAGTCGCCGAGGATTGGCTGGGCCATCCCCGAGGAGCGTCACCGATAAGCGTTAAATTTACTATCGTGACCCTCCTCCTCCCTTGTGTGTGTGTGTGTACATCGGGACAGAGTGACCAGTTGGCGATTTTTTTTCCTTTTCTCTCTTACGTATATTCATGTTTATTAAGCAAGAGCAACAAGGAGAAAAAATCGCCATCTGGCAACCCTGCATCGGGAGTGTGTTCGAGTACAACGGTACTCGAACAGCGGTTCCTGGGAATGAAACCTGTCGCAGGCGAGGATCTCGATCCGTCAGGTTTTCCGGAACTTCCGCCCGCGCGAAGCAACAGTTGTCGCGGCACACGGCCTGAGTGGCCATTCTGTTAATTATTAAATTAAAATAAATATTTCTTTTATTTTTATTTTTAATCAACTGTGTTTATCTTATTCTCCCCGTTCCCGCCGACGTTCATTAATTTAAAACAATCGTGTCGAGGCAAGGAGGATCGCCCGAATCCTCCACACCGTTCGTCCCAGCGAACTCGCGTTTCTGGCGACAGCCGCAGTTCGGTAAATAAATAAATTAATTGTGTGCGAGGCAACGCGGCCCAACGGTTAATTTAATTATTAAAAATAATTAATTCGTTCGGGTACGCGAATACCACGTCACAATGTATATTTATATAACACAATATTTTAAGTAAACAAGTATGTATTTATTAGAAACAGAAGGTTATTTAAGGAATGAATTTGTTTATAATAATCAAAATACATATATGGGCTTTGAAACTAAAGGGAAAAATAAATTGGATATAATTATGGAATAAAACGCAAATTTTGAAAGAGGATACAAACTACGAATTACGGGAGAAATGGAAGAAACAGGTTTTTATTTATATGCCGCTAAAATGTTATAAATAGTTCTTTAAAATTAATACAAAACTTTATTTATTTAAGAAGAAAGTTTTGTTACTGTTAAAGTACAAAATATTAATGACATAGAACTTTTTGCGGATGACCATTCGCAATTAAATAAATTAATTTTAGGAGGTCAAGTTCTATTTAGATTCGTTTAAAATAATCCAAAATTTTAATAAGTAGTTACTAAATACTACAATTTAGTAAGTATATGCACTTTACTATTTTTGGTAAGTTAATTTTTTATTAACATTTATAATTATTAAAATATAAATTTGCACTTTAAAAGAATTCATATAGTTTTAAATTTAAAGTGAATATTTAATAATTCAATTACACTAAATTTCAATAAAAGTTTTTTAAAAACCCAATGCACTATAACAGTACCTCCAAGGTGTTGTGTGAATCTGTTTAATGTCTAAGGTGTCCATGGTAGTGAAGAAAGAATACAATTTAAAACATTATTTTAAATAAATTTATTACGAAAAACCTTTTTCGAAATTAAAAATAAGGGTCGGCACGCGAACCGCGCAGGGGAGCGAAGCCCCCCTAGTATATATATATATATATATATATATATATTGTGACGGGGTACGGTTGGGTTTTTGAGTTGGCGCCATTGTATTGGGGTACGGATTGAATATGAGGAATAAAAAAATCAACGAAGATATCGGGGCGAGAACCCACGATCCCGGGAGCGCGAGGCAGAAGGCTCACCACTGCGCTACCATTTGCAATTATTCCGGCTAGTCGACGTGGTCCGATCGTCGATCGTCGCCGATAATCTAGGGACCTACCTGCGCCGACACTCGAAATCCGTACCCGCTATAATATATATATGGGAGGTTCTCTGTGACATCGTAGATGAAAAAAATAAATATTGCTATAACTGTGGGAATATGTTTTAGAGGTATCCAGTAGTTTTTCTGAATTTCTTCAGATTTTTTCTGGGCTATTATTTTTAGTTACAGTGAGTCAAAGTTGACATTTTAGCACTTTTTTGATTATATGCCCATTTTCATGAATTTTTAGCTCCCAGGGGATGCATTTTTCACTAAAAACATTACTATGACTCTTTTTGTAAAATTTTCCGAACTTTTCATGAAAAATACTTTTAAAAACATAAATAGTATACTGTCACACTCTTGTAAGCCATTTAAACCTTAATTAGTAGAAATCAGCATTCTGCTCCGGACTCTGGTAACCTAATACTGTCTAAAAGATGTCTTTTTATAGTCCGAAACTACCTAAAAATTTCCAGAGTGGGTCTAAATCATTAAGATCACTTATGGTCAAAACATCCGGGAAAACTGCCCGAGATATTAATATAAATGCATATTTGTTGCCTTATAACGATGAATCTATTATCATGATCTTTGCAAAAAAATTTATGTACTTACATTGGAGTGGTAGAAAAGTATCTTCACTTGTTTCAGTATTCATCTTATCTCCTGTAAGCTGCTAAAAATAGAAATATTATTATACAAATGTAAAAAAGTATTTTTAAACATTTATAATGCTAGATTTTTAGTTTTACATCCCTTACAAGAATTATAATACTAATCTGAAGGTTTACTATAAAAGTATCAACATTATTATTAATATTATTCAGCAATACATGGTTTGAATTTCACAAACTTGTCACTGTCTTGTTATCATATTACTCATTATAGTTTCAAATCCGATTTATTTATATATTTTTTGTATTAAATACGTATATTCAGTTATTGTGATAATGAATTTGATATATTTATAGTAATCGTTCAGATTAATATTATAATTCTTGTAAGGGATGTAAAACTAAAAATCTAGCATTATAAATGTTTAAAAATTACGTTTTTACATTTGTATAATAATATTTGTATTTTTAGCAGCTTACAGGAGATTAGATGAATACTGAATCAAGTGAAGATACTTTTCTACCACTCCAATGTAAGTACATAAATTTTTTTGCAATGATCATGATAATAGATTCATCGTAATAAGGCAACAAATATGCATTTATATTAATATTTCGGGCAGTTTTCCCGGATGTTTTGACCATAAGTGATCTTAATGATTTAGATCCACTCTGGAAATTTTTAGGTAGTTTCTGACTATAAAAAGACATCTTTTAGACAGTATTAAGTTACAAGAGTCCGTAGCAGAATTGCTGATTTTCACTATTTAAGGTTTAAATGGCTTACAAGAGTCTGACAGCATATATTTATGACTTTACAAGTATTTTTAATGAAAAGTTCGGATAATTTTACAAAAAGAGTCACAGTTATGTTTTTAGTGAAAAATGCATCCCCTGGGAGCTAAAAATTCATGAAAATGGGCATATAATGCAAAAATTGCTAAAATGTCAACTTTGACTCTCTGTAACTTAAAATAATGGCCCAGAAAAAATCTGAAAAAATTCAGGAGAACTACTGGATACCTCTACAACATATTTCCACAGTTATAGCAATATTTATTTTTTTCATTTTCGATGTCACTAAGAACGACCCATATATATATACAAGCTGTCCCATTTTAAATAACGGATGAGAACATCTCAAAAAATATTTGAGATAGAAAAAAACTTTCGATACAAAAGTTGTAGGGTTTTTATGGGGCCAACTGACGGTGATATTAACCAGTAACCTGAGGTCAAGGGTTAAGGTCAGTTGAAGGACAATATGTTTTTTTCAAATAGGAATCACTACTTTTGACCTCGGAAATGGAAAGGGCTGGAAATTTTACGTTCAGTATGATCTTGGCCAAGGTTATGGTCAAGGTCATGGTCAGGATCAAAACAGTAAACGCGTACAGACCTTGCGAAAAAAGCCAACCCTATGCAAATATTGAGATGCAGGAGCTGTAGGGTTGCAAGAAAGCCAGCTAACGGTATCCTTGACCGTCACCTCAAGGACAAAGGTCAAGGTCATGTGTTAGGAATTTTAAGATTTCGACCATCACTCGCTCTCAGCCTTACCCAGGATTAACGACGTGGACGTGGCGAGTTTCTAATCCCTTTGTGTGTATATGTGTGTGTGTGTGTGTATGTGTGTAAAATCGTAAAAATTTTTTGCGAAATTATACTAAAATTATTTAGTAGCTACTTTGCTTTAAGTGTAAAAAACTAAAAAAGTAAGAACATACTGTCAGTGCATAATTCACAACCTCGCTTTAGTTGACCTGATTGAAATAAGATCATTCATCCGTCAGCCCCTTAGTACATAATGCCTAATTATACCTCCAATAAAATAGTAGATATTATTCTTGCGCTTGGAGAATGCCATGGTAATTATGCTCAAGCAGCAAGAATATACCGTAATCGTTTTCCTAATAGAAGACACCTAAACGATCGTACCATTGCGAGACTTGTCGAGCGTCAACGACAACGACCACTTGGTCCGCGAGAAAGACGGAGAAATAATGTACCAGAAAGGGATCATCCACATGTGCTTGCAGTATTAGGTTTGGTAGCAATTGACCCCGACATTAGTACTCGAGCAATTGCAAGACAATTAGGTATTCCAAAATCCACGGTGCACCGAATTACTTAATTGGTCCGTATTTCTTCGAAAGACATGTAAATCGCCACAACTATTTACGGTTTTTGAGAAATGATTTACCGGTCTTACTTGAAAATGTTGATCTGCACACAAGACAACGCACGTGGTTTTAGCACGATGGTGCACCTGCTCATTTTGCCAGAATAGTTCGTGACTATCTGAACGTCAGATTCACTAATCGATGGATAGGACGTAGTGGATTTGAAGAATGGTGTCCAGATTTGACCAGCTTGGATTTCTTTTTGAGAGGTTATCTGAAAAATATTGTCTACACTGAAGTACCCACTACAAGAGAAAATATGATGAACCGCATAACAATTGCATGTCACAACATTCCAAGAATCGCTCTTCTAGCCACTATTAGATGTTTTCAAAATCAAATTCAGTTATGCCTTGATAACAACGGGCTATTGTTTGAACATCTTATTTGATGAATTTCCTGATCTCAGATTAGATAACTTACCCTTAGAAGAACTATCACCTTGCCTTGAGTGTCTGGTGTAACCACACCTTGCCGTAAGTGGCTGGGACAACTATACGCCGATACACGCACACACACACACACACACACACACACACACACACACAGACACACACACACACAAAGGGATTAGAAACTCGCCACGTCTACGTCGTTAATCCTGGGTAAGGCTGAGAGCGAGTGATGGTCGAGATCTTAAAATTCCTAACACATGACCTTGACCTTTGTCCTTGAGGTGACGGTCAAGGATACCGTTAGTTGGCTTTCTTGCAACCGTACAGCTCCTGCATCTCAATATTTGTATAGGGTTGGCTTTTTTCGTAAGGTCTGTACGCGTTTACTGTTTTGATCCTGACCATGACCTTGACCATAACCTTGGCCAAGATCATACTTAACGTAAAATTTCCCGCCCTTTCCATTTCCGAGGTCAAAAGTAGTGATTCCTATTGGAAAAAAACATTTTGTCCTTCAAATGACCTTAACCCTTGACCTCAGGTTATGGTTAATATCACCGTCAGTTGGCCCCTTAAAAACCCTACAACTTTTGTATCGAAAGTTTTTTTCTATCTCCAATATTTTTTGCGATATTCTCATCCTTTATTTAAAATGGGACACCCTGTATATATATGGGCTATTTCATGTCAAATGGTACGATTAAAATTTTAAATCACTCCAAAATTTGAGAACAGGCTGGAAATATCTTCCAGAAGATAGAAAAAAAATTTTAGGTGTTAAAAATAATTTGCCTAAGAGTTATTCCACCATGAAAAATGGAAATTTTTCAATTTTTTAGAAAAATTGCTATTTTTAAAGCCATTTATCTCAAAATCTATTGATTTTTTTGAAAAAACATTACAAACAATTTTTGTTCAAAATAATGTTTAGAACTTATCTACCTAGGTTACAATTCTTAATTTTAAAATCTCGAAGAGATAGGACATCCGGAAATATTGAATATCAAAAAAGCCGACCACGCCACAATCGATTTTTAGATTATTGACAAGACCGCTGTTGTAAGTTATGCCTCATAAACCTCATAAAATCACTAATTTTCATGTATTTTCGGGCCACCACCGCCATTCGAAAGCTCTCGAAAAATGTGATCTTTTGAGCGGTGATAGTTCAAAATCGATTGTGGCGTGGTCGCCTTTTTTTGATATTCAATATTTCCGGGTGTCCTATCTCTTCGAAATTTTAAAATTAAGAATTGTAACCTAGGTAGATAAGTTCTAAAGATTATTTTGAACAAAAATTGTTTGTAATGTTTTTTCAAAAAAATCAATAGATTTTGAGATAAATGGCTTTAAAAATAGCAATTTTTCTAAAAAATTGAAAAATTTCCATTTTTCATGGTGGAATAACTCTTAGGCAAATTATTTTTAACACCTAAAATTTTTTTTCTATCTTCTGGAAGATATTTCCAGCCTGTTCTCAAATTTTGGAGTGATTTAAAATTTTAATCGTACCATTTGACATGAAATAGCCCATATACATATATTACGTATACACATAATTTTTATATGATTTTCATCAAGTTATACTGTGTGATATGAGTTATTCTAATATAAAGTTAAGTGAGCATTACAAAATAGCGGCAGCTCTTGTTCAGTATTTGTCGAATACTGGCAGTGTTTGAAAATAATAGAATAATAACTATTTTTGGATGGAAAATAATTTTATTTATTATATACTTAATTTATTTATTGTATAAGATTTATATTTTATTTATTTTTGAAAACATTAAGTTGTCGTAAGTTGTCAATAACAAAGTAATATTTATTTTTTTACATTTTATTTAGGTTGTAAATTGTAGAATACATTATAATTAAATTTAAAGATAATTTATAAGATAATTATGAATTATATTATATTATTATTATTATTATACTCTAGGTATAAGCGTATAGATACGATGTGATGTATATACTAAATACTGTTGTTAAATATGTTGAATTGATAAATCTTATCATGACAGACACACACGTTGAAAACTTGTACTGTACATAGCATTACTGCACTCCTGTAATTATTCTTGTGTAGTAATATTGTATAAACAAATATTTACAGAAGTAGTTTTTAAATTAATATTGAATTTTGTTGGTCTTGCTGAGCTAACGTCTAACGACTCTAAGGACTCCAAGTTGCTCGCTCGAAAAGGCACGACAATTCGCCGCGTATCAATCCCGAGGACAACATTATGAAGGCCACAAGCCGCCAGACATAAACCAAAAGAAGAAGCAAATAAATACTAAGTAATAAAATTGAAAATATTTTAATAAGAAAGAAAGAAATTTTAAGTCTATGTGTTTCGTCTTGGGACCGTCTGCCAGAACTCATCAGTGGGGCGCAGACGGTCCCTGCCCCAGACACACAAGACAGTATTATTACAGTATCAGCAAGACCAACAAAATTCAATATTAATTTAAAAACTTTTGCCTGGGCGAGAAAAAAATTATATTTTTAATAATCACAGGACTTTGGTTTAAGATTATGTCCATAGTACATACTCTGATGTTAGGGGGCACTTTTCCATCCACAATCAGATTTTCCATCTTATGTGTACTTATATAGGCTCCGTTCATTCGTTCTTACGATACCAAAATTTTAAGTTTATCATTATTTTGATTCAATAATACTGTCTTGTGTGTCTGGGGCAGGGACCGTCTGCGCCCCACTGATGAGTTCTGGCAGACGGTCCCAAGACGAAACACATAGACTTAAAATTTCTTTCTTTCTTATTAAAATATTTTCAATTTTATTACTTAGTATTTATTTGCTTCTTCTTTTGGTTTATGTCTGGCGGCTTGTGGCCTTCATAATGTTGTCCTCGGGATTGATACGCGGCGAATTGTCGTGCCTTTTCGAGCGAGCAACTTGGAGTCCTTAGAGACGTTAGACGTTAGCTCAGCAAGACCAACAAAATTCAATATTAATTTAAAAACTTTTGCCTGGGCGAGAAAAAAATTATATTTTTAATAATAACAGGACTTTGGTTTAAGATTATGTCCATAGTACATACTCTGATGTTAGGGGGCACTTTTCCATCCACAATCAGATTTTCCATCTTATGTGTACTTATATAGGCTCCGTTCATTCGTTCTTACGATACCAAAATTTTAAGTTTATCATTATTTTGATTCAATAATACTGTCTTGTGTGTCTGGGGCAGGGACCGTCTGCGCCCCACTGATGAGTTCTGGCAGACGGTCCCAAGACGAAACACATAGACTTAAAATTTCTTTCTTTCTTATTAAAATATTTTCAATTTTATTACTTAGTATTTATTTGCTTCTTCTTTTGGTTTATGTCTGGCGGCTTGTGGCCTTCATAATGTTGTCCTCGGGATTGATACGCGGCGAATTGTCGTGCCTTTTCGAGCGAGCAACTTGAAGTCCTTAGAGTCGTTAGACGTTAGCTCAGCAAGACCAACAACAATTCAATATTAATTTAAAAACTTTTGCCTGGGCGAGAAAAAAATTATATTTTTAATTACAGAAGTAGTGCTGATACAAGTTTAAGAAAGGTTTCTTAGCTAGTAGTTATGGTAGTGTTCCGCAATCTTTGTCAACTTTCCAACATCCTAGTCATTCGTTATTGAAAGTAAACGGTTTCACTCAACAAGTGTATCATAAATATCATTCACGTTTTTGGAAGGTAAGATATTTTAAAAAACCTTGAATTTACTTTTTGTAACTAAGTTGTAAATTCTTGATGTGATGATGATTATTATAATATGTTTTCTTTTCTTAGCTAAAGAAATCATGTTGACATAAATCATGTTGTTGTATTCAGTATTTATAAAATTTACATAAAGTCATCATTCACTTTAGAATTCATGGAATCTCTTTTTATTTCAGAGCGTAAACAGCTTGGTATAGGGAAGATACAAGAGGTGAACACACTCTTCCAATTTTGGTCATTTTTCTTAAAGGAAAATTTCAATTGCACTGTGTACGAAGAGTTTAGGACAATAGCTTATGAAGATGTATGTAAAGAATATGAAGGATATTGTTATAGGTTCAAGTGTTTGTTTTGATTTTTTTTATAATTACGGTTTAGAACAAAAATTAAGACCACAGCTTTATAAAGATTTTCAAGTGGGAATAGTGAAAAATTATAAAAGTAGTAAGTGCATGTATCTACATAAGATATATATTCAGGATTTTTAGATAGAAATTGTATTTTACGGTACAAATAAAATTTATATTTTGAAATTGTTATATTGAATTATATTATTAAAAAAAAATTAAATAAAAAAATATTGCTGTAAAGATTAAATTCATCTTTGTAAATAAAACATAGGTATATAAGATTTAAATTAATTTTATTTAGATCAAGTTTATGGTCTGGAAAAATTCTGGGCGTATTTTTTAAGTATTATAAGTACTTAGATGAACTTCATGTTGACACTAAATTATAAGAATATCTCCATAAATTTAAATCTATCGAAGGTTTTAGAGTAGTAGAGGTGAATTAATTTTTTTTAAAAATTTCTATAATTTATTGGAAATTATTGATTTTATGTTAAGATTGGATATTTTTTAAGTAAACTTTAAATGAATCTTTAAATCTCGATTATCCAAATTATCATTAAATAAACATAATTGTATAATTTATAAATTTTAGCCTTAAATAAATGAATTCTCGAGATCACAAGCTGCTAATCGCCGCAACAGAAGATTACCAGATGGATCGAACATAGTAACACTGCTGACTGCAAATAATTTCACAGCGTCTACGTTGCAAGCTCAAAAACAGAACGTAAACCTCTTGCAATATTGCAATACAACGGGCTCCATCGGCTCTGGCAGACTCTGTCACCCCAGAAGACATCATTGTTATCGAAGCAACTTCAACAAGCGTAATCGAAAAATAGACACGATTCAGACATTATGGGTAAATTTGAAGAAATTGTCCAGACTACGAAAAAGTGAATGAGCTTACGAGTGTTAAGTCAACGATGATGGAACACTTTGAGAACACATGTGGATAAAATTTTCTGCACTACTAATTTTTAAAATTTGGTCATTATAATTTAACAGGGTGCTTCGACATAACTACAATTATTACTATCGTTGAACTCGAACAGTGGTCCAGGTCTACAGCAGTTACAGCAGCTACCATCTCTATTACCAACGCGGCTATTTGCGTCAATAAGTAATACTTTGTACTAGACATAATAATGTCCAATTAACTGTACCAACAACATCGCTCGAACAACAACAGCCGTCATCATCTCAGTCAAAGTATTCGTTATCTGGCGATTTATTTCCTGAAAGTGTGAATAATAAAGAAATGCCTAATTATAAAGGCATGTGAGGTAGTTTTTATTTTCGTTATTTTTTTATAATATATCTGTAATTTTATAATAAAACAATTAGTGAATTTGACTTATAGATTAGGAGATAAAGTGATAAAGATATATCGAAAATCAATGTCATCAAATGTAATGAATAATATGAAGACACAAGAAACAAACGGTTTTAACCAAAAATTCAAACTTCAGAGAAAAAAATAAATAGTACGAATAATATGCATTTAACGATTGAAAATATGAAAAATGAGTTATAAAATTGTAAAAGTGAACTGAAAATACTTCTATAGTTCGCTTTGAATGTAGTCATTACAATTGAATTTACTTTTAATGTTTATTTAGTTTGGAATGTGTAATATATAATAAAATAATATTTAATTTTATTATTATTAATAATAATGTTTATAGCTGTATGAACCCTCCTCGGTTTCATTAATAATGTTTATTTTTTTCTCTAGAGTTTGAATGTTTTCTTAAAACTGTTTGCTGCTTGTGTTTTTATATTATTAAGTATATTTGACGACATCGACTTTCGATATTGTTACGTATGATCTCTCATAAGATGAGGAACGTAACGATAGTTTACCGTGGAACGGATGTGGGTGCGGGAATATCGTTGACGGGCAAGCGCTATTAAGTAAACCGGGGGTATACCTTGATACTAATTATTTATTGTCCCAAATTGGAGAGAACCGCCGTGAAGTAGTGTAGTGTTATGATTCGTGTTGTGTGTTCGCCGCATCGGTCGTAGGCTCTCGCGTCTGCTGGTTCCGGCACTGAAGCAACTCCAAGTTGGTCGAGATGTGACCGATCGTTCCGGAGGTTGTGTCGGCTCTTGCGTCTGATTACTTCGATGGCTTATCGATTTCTGTCGTTCCGCGCTCGTGTAAATTCCGGGGTCCTTCCTAATTAGTTCTTTTTGTTGATGTGTCACTTGCAAGCTTGCGCGAATCGCTTGGCAACAGTTGCGAATCATGAGGTGGCTCGCGCTGATGCTGAGCGATTTTTCTGATGGGATCGATGCGGGTGTCGATGACCGGTTGGGTTCGGGTGCGGTCGTTGGTACCGATTTTGGAACGCGTGGATGTACGTCGATTCGAGTTAGGCCCGAATCGTACGTAGCAATATATCTTTATCACTCTGTCTTCTAATCTATAAATCAAATTCAGTAATTTATATATTATTTATTTTTTTTATAAGTTTAAAAGAAACGTCTACGTTTTCCAGGGAAATCGATTCATCATTGAAACGACACAGTTTACCGAATCTCTTAATTGGTTTCATACCAGAATTAGCAAGTAACCATTCAACGTATCTCGCTCACTAACTTGGAGCTAATAATTCAGTAGCGACGCCTGACAAATTTTTTCTGATTCTCAATTAGATTATTACTTGGCGTTTTACAATGACTTTTTCTCAGGATCAATACCATTGAATACTGCTTGACTGACTTGTCTGTTTGTACTATCTGAATTTATTTCCTATTACAAGGAATTACTTGTTTCTTCATTATCGTCCTCTATTTTCCAAAATATACTTATGATGGTTCAATAACCCGCTGCATCAACATCCAAATAAACGTATTGGATTTCGCCTTCGTCATAATGTCATCAAGATATCTTAAGTCAACCAACGTTATTTATTTTTTACGTTTACATTTTAAAGGTTTGATATTATTTTCTTGATTTCTCGCTGATTTGCAATATATATATACTAATTTATTGCAATTCAATAAAAAAAGTATTTTTTTTATTAAAAACATTTAATTTATTGTTTTTTTTTCTTTTCTTTTACAGCATTTAAGATAATAATAGTATTAACAATAATTACTATTAATACTGATTTTTTTTAATCCGAAAAAAGACTTATAAAAGAACTAATGGATCAAACATTGTGTATACAAAAGAAAATATCCGGATTATTGAGTATATAGCACCAAGTTTTCGTCTAGTTACAGCTGAAATATGGTTCTACCGACCTTGTTATATCAGAATAAATATATGATTCCACCGATCTTACTGGAAATAGAACCAGTACCATCCGAAGGGTAAAGGAGACTACTCTTAAAATTTCAGCCAAATCAGTTAAAATTTTTTAAGATATTTGTGGAACATCGAAATTTTTATTTTTCAAATTGATGACATTAGCGACTTTGCGAGTCTCTAGCACCAAAACAGCCAACAATCATGTATTATGTTAAATAGAAAAAAGTTGCGTCTTTTTAATAGAAACATTTTGTCAATAGTAAGTGTTTCGCTAAGATTTGTATATTTTGAGATATTGTACAGAGAATGAATGTAAGCCGTTTTTAGAGAAATGTAAACTTTGTTATAGCTTAAATATGGTTTCACCGATGCTGCTAAAAATAGAACCAGCACCTTCTTATATGTAGAGAAAACTACCCTCAAGGTTTTAGCCACATCGAGTAATAACTTTTTGAGATATTTGTGGAACAACGTGTTTTTTATTTTTCAATTTTATGATATTTGCGTTTTTGCGAGTCTCTAGCGCCAATAATAGTGGAAAAAGTATACTATGTTAAATGGGAAACAGCTGCATCTTTTTAATACGAACATTTTATGTATTTACATTTTTTTTGTAGAAGCTGTCTATTTCGAGATATTGTACAAAGAATGAAAGAAATCCGTTATTTAAAGACATGTAAACTTTGTTATAACTTCAATATGGTTTCACCGTTGAGGCTGGAAATAGAACCAGCACTTTCTTATAAGTAGAGAAAACTACCCTTAAAATTTCAGCCAAATCGGGTAGTAACTTCTTGAGATATTCGTGGAACAGCACTTACACAAAAATACAAGGCTCTCCCGTATAACGGTCGTGCCTAAAAAGACAGATTTTTTGTAAAAAAGCAACGTTTCGTTGGCGTGGTCTGTCAACCTCTTCAGGCTATTTATTAGACACAAAAAAAACTAAATTACAATTGAGAACGCACACATGAAAAATATACTGACAATAAAAGATTTAATTTCGTACTTTTAATCGGATTATCGATGCGTCAAGTGAATACAGATAATATATTAAATTATGTGTACATCGTCGTGTTTATATACACAGGACGTCAAACGGTTGTCAATTAGGCGTTTAAATTTCTAAGAACTTGCAAATAAGTAGTATTCAAAAATTTTATATCCTCTTTCTTGTTGTTATTATTACTGTCAATTTTTATATGTATCATTTCGGAAATCAAACGCTTGCTGTAATTACACTCACTATCTACAATTTTTACGCCATCTCAGTGAAATGCATGTTTAAAAAGAGATACATGTTGATTAATCACTGAATCTGGATTTTTATTATTTCTATGTTCAGTCATCTTAGTTTTTAAAGAACGCTTCGTTTCACCAATAAAAAAGGCAGGGCAATTTTTGCATTTAAATTTATAGACAACATTTGTGTGTTCTAGTTTTTTAGTACAGTCTTTGCCTAATTTAATTATGGAATTGAAATTTTTTTGTACTAATGGTATTGTTTGAATATTATAAGAGTGTAAAATTTGTGATAATTTATTGAAATTATTGGTCTAAGGAAGCGTTATATAACTAAGGCGGTTAATTTTTTAAAAATCAAAAATACTTATAAAAAAAAAATTTATAATTGCAACCAAAACATATAAATGATATAATACAATTAGAATAATAAAAAATTAGAATAATAAAAAATTGAAAATTAATTATAAACGTTATTCTAATATCAAAATTCATTAGAGTAATAGTACTGTTTTTGTCAAGGTTAGTATTACTGTGACCACTTTATTTTACCGAAAACCCCCTCCTACCTCTTCCCCATCAATCATTACATGAGGGATAAATTAAGACTGGTTGTCATATTCAATGTTAATCCTTCCTCCCTCCTTCTTTCATCTTTAAAATGGGGGATAAAAAAGAATGGTTGTCATATTTTTATTCAACCTAAACGGAAATCCCCATCAAAGTTTTTTCAGAACTCTTATATTTCTAATCTCCTTTTCCCCCTACTTCCTTCATCTTTAAAATAGCGGATAAAAAAGAGTGATTGTCATATTGTTATTCACCTGTACCGAAACCCCTAAATTATTTTTGGAATTTTTCTAATTTTATTTCCCCCTCTCCTTCTTTTCCCTCCACCATCTACCATTAAATGGATGATAAATGAAGAGTGATTATCATATAGTTATTCATCGTATCCGAAAATCCTCATAGTTTTTTTAGAATTCTTATATTTTTAAAATTCCCCCTCCTTCTTTTATCTTTAAAATGGGGTTTAAAAACGAATGGTTGTTATATAGTTATTTACCTGTTCCGTGAACATCTATGAAATATTTTTGGAATTTTTCTAATTTTGCACTCCTCTCTCCTAACCCCCTCCCGTATCTACAATTAAATGGCGGATAAATAGAGACTGTTTGTCATATTGTTATTCTCCATAACCGAAAATCCCCATTAGAGTTTTTTTACAATTCTTATATTTTAAATCGTTTTCCCTCCTTCTTTCATCTTTAAAATGGGGAATAAAAAAGAACATCCTGCACCTATATTATATGTGGGATAAATTAAAAGTGGTTGTCGTATTCAGCATTAACCCTTCCAATCCATACATACGTTTAATTCTTGCATCTTGTGGGATACCGGACACTGGACACCACCCGATGAACGCCGGACACCGGACACCGGAGAACAGATGAATTTTAATTTTATCGATATATATATATATATATTGTAAAGGTAAGCTACATACTCTTAAGCGTATGAAGCTATAACTTATAACGAGCGTAAGTGACGATCGAAAAAGCTCGTAGGTGATCGGGAAAGCCCGCGCGCAAGCCGCGCAAGGACTAATATTGCTCCGACGCGCAAGCTGACTGAGGAGAGTATAGAGAGTTTATGCGAGTAATCGTACATAGACACGTTGCCGGTAACGCCTTCCTTGCTAAATCGTGGCAAGAGAAAAACAATCGTTATCGCGGATTCGTGCTCGAGTTCTGGGTTTAGCGTCGTGAAGAGTGACTGATTTTGTGGAGTAAGCGTGTTGGTGTCGAGGGCACAGCTCCAGCGACTCCCAGGAACCTGTGAGGACGGCGAAGTTGCCGCGCGTGAGAGTCCGACGGAGAGTGGGGAAATTGGCGAAGCCAAACGCATCGACGGGGAGAATTAAGGTACATGGTGCACCACTCGCGAGCCGCCGAAGCCGTAAAGACTCGCTTTACGGCTATATCGTTAAGCTAGGAATCGGCGGATCTCGCCCGCGCGCGACGGCGAGGAAGCTAACGGGCGACCGCGTACGCGTGCTAGAAAGAGAGAAAGTGCGAGTAACCCCGGTGGTTACACCTCGTCGCGAGACCTCACGCGGCCTATATACGGCCTTTGTAATTTCTTTGTTCCTTTTCTTTATTCTCTGTTAAACTAAATTTATATTTCTTTATAATATATAAAATTCATATGTAATCAATATCCGCGTACGAGTTTAATTATTGATTACCGGCGTACGTTATTCCCGTTATCCCGAATACCGTCCTCTCCGTTTCAGGAGCGGCCGAAGTAAACTTACCGCGAATTTATCGTAATCGACATCGCAACGGTAGGCCGTGCGCGGGGTTCGCTGATTTGAATCCGCCGCGCACTTTCGGGGCACCACCTAGGGAGTATAACTAGGCAGTGCCGTAGCAACCAATCCCTTTACCCCTACCTACGCGAGAGATCATACCCCGTTACAATATACATAGAGTATTCTACGTGAAGTGGTCCGATCAAAATTTTAGAATGCACCTAATTTTGGATACACTTTGCAATTGTTTTTCAGAATACAGAAAAAAATTTTTAGGAGCCGGAATCTATTTGCTCAAAAGTTATTCTAACCTCAAAAAGTGAATTTTTCCAAGTTTTTTTCAACACCAGCTGGGTTGACCACCACTGCTATTTAACTCAAAATTTATCCACTTTTACTATAGAACATTATATGTAACATTCGTTGCTCATTATGTCTAGAATTTATTCTTCTGGGTTAGAATTTCTAATCTCATGGTCAATGGTACAATAAACTACATGTCAATATTCAACTATGGCCCCTTCAAAAACTTGCCTGCCTCTCGGTCAGAATACTGTTACTCTCCAACTATTGTGTAAGCTACATGTGCACTATACGCTCTAGTACTTTAGACAGCTCACACAGTTTGGCAGTCTGGTATCTGAGCACGACTAAATTTTGTTCGACTTGGCCAACGGAAACAAGCACACGGAAACAGCACTCAGGAAAATAACCCGCGGACAGCATATTATGAAACAGTTCCACAAGAAGAAGAGTTAATTGAGGTTCTAAAAGTTTAAGCATATTCAATGAGATGCCATCTATACCGACTGTCTTAGAGGTTGATTTTAATAGTGCATGCCGCACCCCCTTGGCCGTCACCATAGAGAAAGAGTAAGAGGGAGATGTGCATGATAACAAGCAAGTGTTAGTCAGGATGGATGCAAATGACTGAAATAATGAGGTGTATGATTTGAAATGGATGAATAATGGATGTTAAGTTGTTGGGCAGTGAAGGCTTTCATTGGTGATGGATGCGCTTTTGTGCAAAAGTCCATATTCGGGAGACATTTCCAGGAGCTAGCTGGATCACCACTTGCGCTTAGTTTATCCGCAAGAAATTTGAATTTACTGGAATTTATTTCATTTGAGACTCTATTTCTGAGCTCCTTGTAGATACTACCATCCGACGAATCTCCCGGGTTCCGAAATTTTTTAAAAGCTGCATTTCTAGCTCTAATGTTCATTTTTATTTCCCGTGAAACCCATGGTATATGAGTTTTTAATGATGATGAGTTTTAATGGAACTAGAATGTCAAAAGAAGTTAAAATCAATTTGCTTTTGTTAGTTATTGATGAAGAAATGGCGTCGAATGATTTAAGGTTTGAATGATTATTATTTGAGAACGAGGGGGATGATGAGCAATGATCTAAGGTGTTTATGAAGAGAGGCTAGCCAGGCCAAGTTTGCACTGATGAGTTATTCAAGATTGACGAGAACGTAGTAGCGAGATTGTTAAGGTTTATCTCTTCCAGATTACGCCTCCAAAACTTCCTCTCTACTAATTGTTGATTTGACATAAATCATTCTATACTAATGGAGTCATGGTCGGCCGCGAAGGGAAGTTGATTTGAGATAATTAAAACTTGGCGCAGGCTCACGAATCAGGAAGAGATCTAACCAAGTATGGGAGAAACCATTCGATGTCGCCACATGATGTATCGGCCTGATCGTATTTTAGCTGAATATGCATTTTCCCGAATGCTCTCTGACGAAACACCCGCGGACGAACGAACATTAGCCATGATGACAGCTTGTTGCATGGTTAGTAAAATAACTTTTGAAAAATTCTTCTCCCGTATCAAGAACGCATTGAAGAGAAAGACGAAGAAGAAGAAAAAAATTGATAAATCATCAAAGATTGGTAAAACTAGTGATTTGGTGAAAAGTGTCTCTAAAGAACGCAGTAAGAAAAATTTAAAAGAGTAATGTAATACGCAATGAATAGGAAAAATAGAAGATTTAGCGATATTTACTACTCACCTCCTAATCCAGCAGCTTACACTAGCATTAATAAACTTTTCCACGCCGCCCGTACAAAAAAAAACAAAGTCAATCGCAAAAGTGTTACCGAATGGCTCGAGAGTCAAGATGCTTATAATTTACATCGTACAGTTAGACTGCGATTCCCACGTCGTAGTTATAATGTACGTAACTTGGATGACGTCTGGGAGGCTGATTTAATGGATTTAAAATCTTTAAAAACCTACAACGATGGCTACAGCTACATTTTGATTGTTGTTGATGTTTTGAGTAAGTATAGTTGGTTGGAACCAATAAAGGAAAAGTCTTCCAAGAAAACTGCAGACGCCTTTTCCTACATATTATCGAGAAGTAATAGTAGTAACGGACGTAAACCAATTTGCTTACAAACGGATAAGAGAAAAGAATTTGTCGGACACGATATGCAACAAGTTTTACACGCTAACGATATTGCCCACAGAGTAGCACGAAGTCCAGATACAAAGGCTGCTATTGCAGAGAGATTGATACGGACAATCAAGGAGCGAGTTTGGCGCTACTTCACTTACAAAAATACACGAAGATACATCGATGTTTTTCAGAATATTGTACATGGTTATAATCAGAGTAAACATTCTGTGACAAAAATGACACCAGCATCCATAACCTTATATAATGTAAATAAAGCGCGGGAAAATTTACAACAACGATATGGAAATGGCGCATCGAATCGAAGGCCCACATTCAAAGTCGGTGAGTTAGTGCGCATCAGTCGTGCCAGAACTGTCTTTGACCAAGGTTACGAGAGTGGATGGACTTTAGAGATTTTTAAAATAGTTCGAATTTCAACCACACGACAACCACTAGTCTATTTTTTGCAAGATCTTTCGGAAGAAGACATAGATGGTTGCTTTTACGCAGAGGAATTGAGTAGAGTTCGCAGGGATCTCAATACAGCTTCGTTTGAGGTACTGAAAATTTTACGCACCAGAGGTACAGGTCGTTCAAAAGAGTATTTGTTAACTGGAAAAGATATCCAGACAAGTTTAATTCATGGGTCAAGGCCAGTCAACTTTCAGAGAAATGAAAGATCAATTTTACATTATTCTACCGAGCAATAGCAGTATGAATTAATTCTCGGAAAACACTACGACGCACTACGTTACTCAATTACCGCAACAGATCCGGTTACAAGGTTTCTGGAAAGTTGCACTCACGGAAATTCGTGATCGATTTCTCTGAAACGTATTCCTTTAACAAGAATCGAGTCAAATCAGTTACGAGTGGAAAATTTGACAGTTACAGAATTGCGTATTCGACCGGGAAATTACAAGGATATTTCTTCGCTGATTGAAGAGATAAATAATCTGGAATGTCTAGATAATCATTTGATAGTGACATTGGAATGTGGTGGTTATGTGACGATCAACAGAGTCTGTGCAGAGAGTACTTGTTCTCAGTTTAGTCATGAACTTTGTTTATCGGACAAAGTACATAAAATTTTGGGGTTTGAAAAAGGTAGACAAATTGTCTTTGTGGGTGATCAATACTCATTTGAGGGTGATCCATCCATGTTCATGATTTACAGCGACATCTGTGAACCATATGTAACGGGAGATGTCCAATCGCGATTATTAAGAGCTGTTTCCATGAATAGCGATAATTACGAATGCGGTACTACCAGAATCAAAAGTTTCTCACCACCAATGTACATACCCCTGTTATTCAGCTCATTTCAGACAATCGAAATAGCTATAAGAGATCAATGCGGCCAACTGATTCCATTCGATTACGGAACAGTGACGGCAACACTTCATTTCAAGAAAATCGACTAGAAATGAATCGTTACGAGGATTACTTCAACAATCAAATCGGTAATGGATATCGAGGAGACGGAGGAGGTCATTACATCGGAGGAGTTGGGCACATTTATATCGGTTCTCCCTACCAAAGAGGGCATGGCAGTATTGGTTCCTTCCTAGCAGGCGTATTTCGTCGTGTACTACCACTTCTCAGTCGAGGAGCAAAAGCCGTGGGTAGAGAGGCTGTTCGTACGGGATTCAATATTGTGTCAGATGTTGCGACGCAAAACACACCCATCAAAGAATCTTTTCGTAATCGTGTGAAGGAATCTGGTCAAGTTTTAAAGAGAAAGGCTGAAGAAAAATTGGACAAATTGATGGGGGGGGGGGGGGGGGTATAAAATGTCCCGCTATGGAAACCATGCTCAGTTGCAATTGCTTGGTGTACCGATCACAACATATAGAGGCAGAAAAAAAAGAAGCGTTAGTAAGAAAAAACGTAAGGTGAAAAGTGCTACAAGGAAGCGAGGTGTAACAAAGCGAAGGAAACAAACAACTTCTAAAAGCAGAAAGAAGAGAGGTAGTAGAAAGAAAAGATCGACTAGAGATATTTTTCACAGTTAAAGATGGCCTTTCTACACACTCATTCGTGTGAATGTTTAAAGTCAGAGTTATTGTTATTTGACATTCCGCCAAGACAGACTACAATTGAGGGCTCGCATTGGGTTCAATATAAACCAATATCATCCTTAACCGATGATTCACCGATTGAATTTGTGATATCCGGAAATAGTGATGAATATCTTGATTTGGCCCATACTATGCTCAGTCTCCGTGTGAGTATTAAATCTAACACGACAGAAGATGATGTAACGGAAGAAAATCGAACGGCCTTTAGACATTTATTGGGTAGAGTGAGACCAGTTAAAAGTTTAATGCATTCACTCTTTAATCAAGTGGATGTTTTTTTCAATCAAAAACCCGTGTCACCACCTACCAACGCCTATGCTTACAGAGCATACATCGAAACGTTATTAAATTACGGACCAGCTGCTAAATCTTCACATTTCTCGACCGTCTTGTGGTGTGACGATATTGCTGGTCATATGAACGATACATCAGACGCAAATAAAGGACTTGTGGAGAGACGGAAATGTTTATCTATCGAAAAGCCTGTTGACCTAATTGGACATCTCCATTCAGATGTGTTTAATCAAGAGAAACTTCTAATTAATGGTGTGGAAGTTAGAGTACGTTTGATAAAATCTCGCAATAATTTTTGTTTAATGGATCCGATCGATTACTTTTCACTACACATAGAGGAGGCAAACCTTCTAGTACGACGAGTTAAAATCAGTCCAAGTATATTGTTAGCACATGCTCAATCGCTCTCGAAAACAATGTCTAAATATCCGTTAACACGAGTAGAAGTCAAAGCTGTCACCATGCATAGCGGTATACACGGTGAAACATTGGATAATATCATATTGGGTCAGCTACCAAAGAGAATAATTATCGGTTTTATAAATAATAAAGCTTTTAATGTTGATCGAAAACTCAACCCTTTCAATTTTGAACATTTTAATATAAACTTCCTGTGCTTGTACGTGGATGGAATACAAGTACCTTCAAAACCACTCCAGCCTGATTTCAAAAATAGAAATCTATACGTAGACGCGTATCATACTTTATTCTCCGGTACGGGTGTACATTTTCTCAATGAAGGTAATCAAATAACACGTGAGTCCTACTCACACGGGTATTGCTTATTCGCATTTGATTTGACTCCCGATTTATCGGCAAACGATTGCAGTCACTGGAATTTGGTCAAACACGGTAGTGTTAGATTAGATGTACGTTTTAGTGATGCTTTAGTTGAAACGGTCAATTGTATTGTATATGCAGAGTACGATAATATTTTGGAAATTGATGCGTCCCGTCAAGTCATTGTCGATTTCAGCAGTTAATAAACTTAATTGATAGAGGTCGCCACCTTGTGTTACTATCTGTACTATACGTTTATACACCGGTTTAAAAAGCCTTAGAAAGTCAGTCTGGATCGTACTTTGTGTTTGACAAGATTTGTATTACAACAGGGATGTAATTGTTGATATTCAGTTCCTTAAAGATAGTAAGCAAAAAACATACCGAAAGAAATTGCTATTGTCGCTGTTGACAGTAAATTTATCAGTCACTGGGTGGTGGCACCAACAGTCGCACTGGAGCATCTCGACGAAGACATACGAAAACAGAATAGCTGGTTAAATCAATATCATCACGGACTGGACTACTTTGACGGCGAGGTGACTTTGAAGACAGTTAAAAAGATTTTACGGGAACTTATTGCGAAAAAATTGTAAACAACTTCGTTGAAATAATGTTCGATTGCAAAGCGCATCCTCCGATGTGTGTGGTCAGTACTGCATTATGTTTCTGTACTACACGGAGAGAAGAAACAAACCAGCGTTGTATGAACGTTTCTGCAACCGTTACCCGCCGTGAAATCGTGCTATGGTTGCGCGATATCCATACTACTTTTGTGTGATTCCATACCACGTTGGTATGGTCGTCATACTATTGCTTGTTTAGCCACGCCCCCTGCGCGTTTTCACCTATGATGCCTATGGAAACTTTTGGCAGGGCGGCCATACCATCGCGGTATGACATCCTGCAACTTTGCGCTGACAGCCTAACCTACAACGCTAGTCTGTTTCTTCTCTCCGTGTACATGACTCAAGGATTAGGTTTCGTCAAATTTATCGAAAACTTTTCCGATGAGTTGGAAAAAAATGACGCTCTTGTAAGACGGTATATACAGCGCAAGATAAACACAGATAAAAATTTTATTGGAAATGGTGGTTGTGTTGTCAGGTGTTTGCAAAGTTTTCGCGCAAAGATGTCATTTATTATAATGTTGTTTTAACTTTATGTATGAGTGGTGTGTGAAAATTGTGTGAAAATTGATAAAAATCAATTTATGTTACGTACGTATGCGCGATTGTAAAAGCGTTAACACGATACATGAAAAGTTGTTAATACCGCTGAAACATATGTATTAAAAATTATAAACATTTCTTCATTCGTAATAAACAAAAATTTATTCATAAATATAATGTACTTTTTTAAATAAACCTTTTATCCACCAATTCCTTCTCTTGTAGCAATAACATTATATTCACTCGATAATCAAAATAAAATTTAACAATAGCCAAGAATTAAATGCGTTGTGTAAATTTAGTTAAGAGAACGTAAAGATTGAAGAGAACGTAACGTGAGCTCGCGAATTCCTCATAGCGGACACCCGAGACACCCATGTGTCCGGAATTTGCAAAGTCAAGTCGTATTCTGAATCACAACAATATTTGTCACCTCCCATTCTCTGGATTAATTGTCAACCGAGTTCCAGAATTCGTACATCCGTTCGCGAGTTCAGTTACGATTTCTCCCACTGCTTCCTCTCTGTCTCCCACCATCAACCCCCTTCATACGGCGATCGGTCGACGGAATAGCTCAGTAGGCATTGAGACGCCCTGCAACCAACATCGTAGAATTCGAATCGGGGGTTTGTTGTGTCTCCCCATAGCGAGGGGATAACTACTGGCTGGAAATATCTTCCAGAAGATAGAAACAAAATTTTAGGTGTTAAAAATAATTTGCTTAAGAGTTATTCCACCATGAAAAATGGAAATTTTTTAATTTTTTAGAAAAATTGCTATTTTCAAAGCCATTTATCTCAAAATCTATTGATTTTTTTGAAAAAACATTACAAACAACTTTTGTTCAAAATAATCTTTAGAACTTATCTACCTAGGTTACAATTCTTTATATTAAAATCTCGAAGAGATAGGACACCCGGAAATATTGAATATCAAAAAAAGCAACCACGCCACAATCGATTTTGATCTATCAACGCTCAAAAGATCACATTTTTCGAGAGCTTTCGAATGGCGGTGGTTAGATTATTGGCCAAGACCGCTGTTGTAAGCTATGGCCGAAAATACATGAAAATTAGTGATTTCATTGTGGCGTGGTCGCCTTTTTTTGATATTTAATATTTCCTGGTGTCCAATCTCTTCGAGATTTTAAAATTAAGAATTGTAACCTAGGTAGATAAGTTTTAAAGTTTATTTTAAACAAAAGTTGTTTGTAATGTTTTTTCAAAAAAATCAATAGATTTTGAGATAAATGGCTTTGAAAATAGTAATTTTTCTAAAAAATTGAAAATTTTTAATTTTTCATGGTGGAATAACTCTTAAGCAAATTATTTTTAACACCTAAAATTTTTTTTCTATCTTCTGGAAGATACTTCTAGCCTGTTCTCAAATTTTTGAGCGATTTAAAATTTTCATCGTACCACTTGACGTGAAATAGCGCATATATATATATATATATATATATATATTCTTTTTGACCGTATCGTCCCAGATGAAAAGGTCATTATTAATGGAGACATAAGTATTTTAATACTCATTAAAGCAAAATTGACCTTTTAATTTTTTATAATTACTTTTGAAGCTGAGTTAATTAAGCAAAAACACCTTAAAATTAATTTCTTTGCTATTACGAATTTGAATTTTCCCGTCAAAATTAAAATAAGCATGCGCATGCGCGTTCGATAATTTTTTAGTAATTGCGTATTCGAAGTAAGTTATGGTTTTTATTTATTTATCACTTTTTACTCAAATTTAAGGAAGTTATAATGTATTTTTGCTAGATTGATCAAATTAAAAAAAAAATTATTATTTGCAATATTCATATTTGAACAAATATGCGAAAACGAATTTACTTTTTATGTTTTTTTAGTCATCCAAAACTGTGCTAATTGAAAATAGTATATTCTGTGCCTAGGGCGTAATGTGGGCTTTTTTAAGCCGAGTACGAAAAACACACGAGGCATAAAAGCCGACTTAGCCCTTGGCGCACACCATATTTTTTGTGACACGTGCACGAATGTTCGGGTTTGATGGGCTCTAAAAATATCGTATCTGTGCAAGCTGAAATACCTGAAAAAGCAAGAATGAATGGCCATAAGAAAATTTGATTTCTTATAAAAAAGAATTAAATAGCAAATTAGAAAAAGTTTGCGTCATTATTAAAAATAAATTAAAAAATAAAAATAAAAGATGAAAATGATGAACATTAAACAATAATTGTTCCTAAAAATGCTACAGTTTCTATATTAATACAGGTAAAAATTAAATAATAATTTTATTTAAAATGTAGATATAAAATAGTACAACTTAATAAAAGCAACTCAATTTCAGTAACAAATCAAACAACAAAACCTGGTGGTAAGAATCGCCGTCGTTACTATACAAACAAACGATATACACCTTTTAAAAAACAAAATACTTATTATAACGCTTATTAATAAATAATTGTCAAATAAAGTAAACAAATTTAATTTTTTTTTAATTTATCCTAGCTTTAAATAGCCTCTTCCTTTTGCATTTACCAATTTACCTTCACACCGTTAGTAGCAACCAGCCAATAATCCAATAAGCCAATAACTCAAATAACCTATTTACCAACTCCCTACTCTCCTCCTCCATCACTTCCCCCTCCTACCCCACTCCACCTTCACAACACTACATTTTATTAACAAATGAAATACAATAACCCAAGTAACCCAATAACCCAATAACCCAAATAATAACATAAATAATAATAATAACAAAACATATAATAGATAAATCTAGGTTTTGCTCCCGTTAGCCAAATAATCCCTAATAGATTGCATCCTTTAAAAAATAAAATGAATCAACCTCTATATAACACGAAAATTACCAATAATACCGTAACATAAAATTGGTTTGTATAAAAGAATATAAATACTCTCTTTCAACGTACATACCCATCCTTTCTTTTTCATTCAATTATAATCACAATTAAAAAAAGGAAGAAAATGTCGATCTTTGAGGGTCAATCCAAGTTAAACAAGGAATAAAAAAAATTTTTTATTCTCAATTTGAAAAATCGTGCAACGTTTAGTCCACTGGTTTGCGGACCTCTTCAGGCACTGTTTATTAACAAAAAAACAAAAACCGAATATACATAAAAATAATATATAAATGAACAAAATTTCAACCACACACTTTACAGCACAAAATAAAATTAAATACCTTCGTAAAAACAATGTATACGTTTCAAATTTTACTCCATTGTAAGGTCACGTCCAAGTGAATAATAAATCAGTCAACTCGACTATATATAAATACATGTGAGCATTATAAATAATCAATTTTGAGAAATAGACATACATCAATATTCCGAGCAAAACAAATTGTTACAAAATCCTTTTATAAATATTACTGAGCATTTGAGTGTCTTCCTTCTTATTTATAGTATAATTACAATTATTAATATGCAGCATCTCAGAAATAATACGTTTTTTATATGAGGGTTCTTTGTCTAAAACCGAAACATTGTCAAAATTGAATGGGTGATTATTCTGTAGCATATGGACGCTGACAACAGAATCACAAAATATTATACATATTTTTGTGTTCTCTAATTCTATCTTTTAATGCACGTTTTGTTTGTCCTATATAAGAAGAATTACACTCATTACAATTAAACTTATAAACAACGTTCCATAAATCAAGCTTTTTTGTCGTATCTTTACATAATGTTATGACATTATCAAGTTTTTATTAATATTAGGCACTGTACCTATGTTGAATTATTTTAACATGCTAGAACATTTTTCATAGAAATTTTTGAAGTACGGAAGCGAAAAGTAGCTAATTTTTTTATCGACTACAATATCTTTTGGTACTAAAACACTATTTATTTTTCGTAACCTAGTGTTAATATTTTTGTTAACAAATTTTAATGGATAGTCATTTTCTGTCAAAATGTGTCTAATACTATTTAGATTATCTTTATGAATATCGCTCTATCAGTCAAATTAAAAATTATGTTGCATTTCTGTTTCAAAGTATGATTAGACAAATAGTTGAGAACTCGATTTGAGTTTGACAGTTTTCTATACCAATTTGTGATAATTTTCTCTTCTTTTTTCATTATAATTAAGTCCAAAAAATTAATAGAATTATTATTTTCCAATTCATGCGTAAATTGTAAATTTTTGTCAAAGTCATTAAAAACATTAATAACAGTATTTATATAATTTTTATGGATACACATAATGGTATCATCCACATATCTATAATAAAACAGAGGAATGCATTTATAAGTTTCTTTAAGTTCCTTAAGACATACGTTTCAAGATCGTCCATCACCATATAAGCAAAGAATGGTGAAATAGGGGAACCCATTAGACTACCAAAAATCTGTTGATAGGTGTGATTATTAAAGGTAAATAAAGTATTTTCAAACAGAAAAGTAACTATCTCACAAATTTGAGCGAACGGGATTTTACATTTACTAATAATGTGGTTACATCGTCGATTTAAACTGTCAATCACAGCTGATATAGATATATTTGTAAACAAAGAAGATACGTCAAGCGATAATAATATATAGTCATGTGGTAAAATAAGTTTGGAAAGTTTATATTTTAAATCATAACTATTATCTATGTGATTTAGGCTTCGGAATAATAAGTTTTAATTCTTCATATAAAATTTAGCCAAAAAGTGTGTCGGACACGAAACCATAGAAATAATCGGTCTAAGTGAAATATTTTCTTTATGGATTTTTGGCAAACCATATGCTTTTGCTAACGAAGTGTTCGTTTGAGTGAGTTGGTTTTTATGAAATTTATGCAAAAGAAAATCGTTGTCATTTAATTTTTTTAAAATACTGTAAACACTTGCTTGTAAAGATTTTAGAGGATTTTTAGTTATTTTTGTATACACAATTTCATTATTCAATAAATTAAGCATTTTATCTACATAATCTTGTTTTTCCATACATACAGTTAAATTCCCCTTATCTGCTTGTGTGAAAAAGATATTTGGATTTCTTCTTAAAAAAATGTTGGTACTTTTAAACTTTTTGGCAAAAATCTTATCTTGTTTTGAATAATGTGTCGATTTTTTATTTTCATTTTTTAAATTGTAAACTATAATTTCTCTTATTTCATTTTTAGTGTCAGTGTTTATTTCTAGATTTTAAAATATCGTTTTTTTCCATACTAGAATTAATATTGTATTTAGGTCCTAAAGAAACCACATCTAACACATCTTGTGGAATCTCTGTCGGTGTAAGATTTTTAACCCTATCATGTTTCGATACGATATTATAAGATGTGAGTTCTTTATTTCTCTTTAATAAATAATCTATTTTTTGTTATGGATTTTAGACACATCTTGATAGATTTTAATACTTTTCTTTTCAGTCAAATAAAAAAATATAATACAAATGCTCAGTAATATTTATAAAAGGATTTTGTAACAGTTTGTTTTGCTCGGAATATTGATGTATGTCTATTTCTCAAAATTGATTATTTATAATGCTCACATGTATTTATATATAGTCGAGTTGACTGATTTATTATTCACTTGGACGTTACCTTACAATGGAGTAAAATTTGAAACGTATACATTGTTTTTACGAAGGTATTTAATTTTATTTTGTGCTTTAAAGTGTGTGGTTGAAATTTTGTTCATTTATATATTATTTTATGTATATTCGGTTTTTGTTTTTTTGTTAACAGTGCCTGAAGAGGTCCGCAAACCAGTGGACGAAACGTTGCACGATTTTTCAAATTGAGGATAAAAAGTTTTTTTATTCCTTGTTTAACTTGGATTGATCCTCAAAGATCGACATTTTCTTCCTTTTTTAACCTACATGGAGGGTGTACAAAATTTACCGTTACACGGTCTACGATTGAAACATGATCAGCCTCACAGGAGAGGACTATCCTTTTTCAACTTTTTAACTACTAAATATGGACAAAAATCAACAGACACTTTGAAGCTATGGACGGACCTTCGACAGCAACTTTCGAAAACTAATGCGAGACGCCAATTTCTTGTGAATTGTAGATACAACGATGTAATCCCTTCAAACATTTTAAACGCAAGTAAACATTTGTTAAACGTTAAGATCTGCAGTAATTTTAGTAGATATCGTTCAACCAAGATCATTAACAAAGAAAAAGTGAAATTACTAAAACTTGAAATTATTGATACATATCCACGTCGGATTTCTACATAAAGTTCTTAATAATTTAAAAACTAAAATTCTCAAGCTTAAAATTCAGAACGAAATTCTAGACAAGTTTTTTTATTTGACTGAAAAGAAAAGTACTAAAATCTATCAAGATCTGTCTAAAATGCATGACAAAAAAATAGATTATTTATTAAAGAGAAATAAAGAATTCACATCTTATAATATCGTATCGAAACATGATTGGGTTAAAAATCTTACTCCGACAGAGATTCCACAAGATGTGTTGGATGTGGTTTCTTTAGGACCTAAATACAATATTAATTCTAGTATGGAAAAAAACGATATTTTCAGTTGTATAAAGAATGTTGAGCAGAGTTTAGACAATCTAGAAATAAACGCTGACACTAAAAATGAAATAACAGTATTTATATAATTTTTATGGATACACATAATGGTATCATCCACATACCTATAATAAAACAGAGGAATGCATTTATAAGTTTCTTTAAGTTCCTTAAGACATACGTTTCAAGATCGTCCATCACCATATCAGCAAATAATGGTGAAATAGGGGAACCCATTGGACTACCAAAAATCTGTTGATAGGTGTGATTATTAAAGGTAAAAAAGTATTTTCAAACAGAAAAGTAACTATCTCACAAATTTCAGCGAACGGGATTTTACATTTACTAATAATGTGGTTACAACGTCGATTTAAACTGTCAATCACAGCTGATATAGATATATTTGTAAACAAAGAAGATACGTCAAGCGATAATAATATATAGTCATGGTGGTAAAATAATTTTGGAAAGTTTAGATTTAAATCGTAACTATTATCTATATGTGATTAGGCTTCGGAATAATAAGTTTAATTCTTCATATAAAATTTAGCCAAAAAGTGTGTCGGACACGAAACCATGGAAATAATCGGTCTAAGTGGAATATTTTCTTTATGGATTTTGGCAAACCATATGCTTTTGCTAACGAAGTGTTCGTTTGAGTGAGTTGATTTTTATGAAATTTATGCGAAAGAAAATCGTTGTCAATTTAATTTTTTCAAAATACTGTAAACACTTGCTTGTAAAGATTTAGCGGATTTTTAGTTATTTTTTATACACAATTTCATTATTCAATAAATTAAGCATTTTATCTACATAATCTTGTTTTTCCATACACACTGTTAAATTCCCCTTATCTGCTTGTGTAACAAAGATATTTGGATTTCTTCTTAAAAAATTTTTGTACTTTTAAACTTTTTGGCAAAAATCTTATCCTGTTTTGAATAATGTGTCGATTTTTTATTTTCATTTTTTAAATTTGAACTATATTTCTCTATTTCATTTTTAGTGTCAGCGTTATTTCTAGATTGTCTAACTCTGCTCAACATCTTTATACAACTGAAAATATCGTTTTTTTCCATACTAGAATTAATATTGTATTTAGGTCCTAAAGAAACCACATCCACACATCTTGTGGAATCTCTGTCGGATGTAAGATTTTTAACCCAATCATGTTTCGATACGATATTATAAGATGTGAATTCTTTATTTCTCTTTAATAATAATCTATTTTGTTGGCATGTATTTTTAGACAGATCTTGATAGATTTTAGTACTTTTCTTTTCAGTCAAATAAAAAAACTTGTCTAGAATTTCGTTCTGAATTTAAGCTTGAGAATTTTAGATTTTAAATTATTAAGAACTTTATGAAGAAATCCGACGTGAATATGTACATCAATAATTTCAAGTTTTAGTAATTTCACTTTTCTTTGTTAATTATCTTGGTTGAACGATATCTACTAAAATTACTGCAGAACTTAACGTTTAATAAATGTTTACTTGCGTTTTAAAATGTGTTGAAGGAATTACATCATTGTATCTACAATTCACAAGAAATTGGCGTCTCTCATTAGTTCTCGAAAGTTGATGTCGAAGGTCCGTCCATAGCTTCAAAGTGTCTGTTGATTTTTGTCCATATTTAGAAGTTAAAAAGTTGAAAAAGGATAGTCCCTCTCCTGTGAGGCTGGTCATGTTTCAATCGTAGACCGTGTAACGGTAAATTTTGTACACCCTCCATTGTAGGTTAAAAAAGAAGAAAAATGTCGATCTTTGAGGATCAATCCAAGTTAAACAAGGAATAAAAAATTTTTTATTCTCAATTTGAAAAATCGTGCAACGTTTCGTCCACTGGTTTGCGGACCTCTTCAGGCACTGTTAACAAAAAAACAAAAACCAAATATACAAAAAATATATAAATGAACAAAATTTCAACCACACACTTTAAAGCACAAAATAAAATTAAATACCTTCGTAAAAACAATGTATACGTTTCAAATTTTACTCCATTGTAAGGTAACGTCCAAGTGAATAATAAATCAGTCAACTCGACTATATATAAATACATGTGAGCATTATAAATAATCAATTTGAGAAATAGACATACATCAATATTCCGAGCAAAACAAACTGTTACAAAATCCTTTTATAAATATTACTGAGCATTTGTATTATATTTTTTTATTTGACTGAAAAGAAAAGTATTAAAATCTATCAAGATGTGTCTAAAATCCATAACAAAAAAATAGATTATTTATTAAAGAGAAATAAAGAACTCACATCTTATAATATCGTATCGAAACATGATAGGGTTAAAAATCTTACACCGACAGAGATTCCACAAGATGTGTTAGATGTGGTTTCTTTAGGACCTAAATACAATATTAATTCTAGTATGGAAAAAAACGATATTTTAAAATCTAGAAATAAACACTGACACTAAAAATGAAATAAGAGAAATTATAGTTTACAATTTAAAAAATGAAAATAAAAAATCGACACATTATTCAAAACAAGATAAGATTTTTGCCAAAAAGTTTAAAAGTACCAACATTTTTTTAAGAAGAAATCCAAATATCTTTTTCACACAAGCAGATAAGGGGAATTTAACTGTATGTATGGAAAAACAAGATTATGTAGATAAAATGCTTAATTTATTGAATAATGAAATTGTGTATACAAAAATAACTAAAAATCCTCTAAAATCTTTACAAGCAAGTGTTTACAGTATTTTAAAAAAAATTAAATGACAACGATTTTCTTTTGCATAAATTTCATAAAAACCAACTCACTCAAACGAACACTTCGTTAGCAAAAGCATATGGTTTGCCAAAAATCCATAAAGAAAATATTTCACTTAGACCGATTATTTCTATGGTTTCGTGTCCGACACACTTTTTGGCTAAAATTTTATATGAAGAATTAAAACTTATTATTCCGAAGCCTAAATCACATAGATAATAGTTATGATTTAAAATATAAACTTTCCAAACTTATTTTACCACATGACTATATATTATTATCGCTTGACGTATCTTCTTTGTTTACAAATATATCTATATCAGCTGTGATTGACAGTTTAAATCGACGATGTAACCACATTATTAGTAAATGTAAAATCCCGTTCGCTCAAATTTGTGAGATAGTTACTTTTCTGTTTGAAAATACTTTATTTACCTTTAATAATCACACCTATCAACAGATTTTTGGTAGTCTAATGGGTTCCCCTATTTCACCATTCTTTGCTTATATGGTGATGGACGATCTTGATAGATTTTAGTACTTTTTCTTTTCAGTCAATAAAAAACTGTCTAGCAATTTCCGTTCTGAAATTTTTAAGCTTGGAGAATTTTTACATTTTAAATATGAAACTTTATGGAAGAAATCCGCGTGAATATGTACATCATAATTCAAGTTTTAGTAATTTCACTTTTTCTTTGTTAATTATCTTGGTTGAACGATATCTCTAAATTACTGGAACTTAACGTTTAATAATGTTTACTTTGCGTTTTAAAATGTGTGAAGGAATTACATCCATTGTATCTACATTCCCAAAAATTTCGTCCTCTCATTAAGTTCTCGAAGTTGGAGTCGAAGGTCCCCGGCCATAGCTTCAATGTCTGTTTGATTTTTGTCTCATTTTAGAAGTTAAAAGTGAAAAAGGATAGTCCTCTCCGTGAGCTTGTCATGTTTCAATCGTAGACCTGTAACGGTAAATTTTGTACACCCTCCATTGTAATTAAAAAAGAAAAAATGTGTCGATCTTTGAGGGTCATCCAAGTTTAAACAGGAATAAAAAAATTTTTTATTCTCAATTTGAAAAATCGTGCAACGTTTAGTCCACTGGTTTGCGGACCTCTTCAGGCACTGTTTATTAACAAAAAAACAAAAACCGAATATACATAAAAATAATATATAAATGAACAAAATTTCAACCACACACTTTACAGCACAAAATAAAATTAAATACCTTCGTAAAAACAATGTATACGTTTCAAATTTTACTCCATTGTAAGGTCACGTCCAAGTGAATAATAAATCAGTCAACTCGACTATATATAAATACATGTGAGCATTATAAATAATCAATTTTGAGAAATAGACATACATCAATATTCCGAGCAAAACAAATTGTTACAAAATCCTTTTATAAATATTACTGAGCATTTGAGTGTCTTCCTTCTTATTTATAGTATAATTACAATTATTAATATGCAGCATCTCAGAAATAATACGTTTTTTATATGAGGGTTCTTTGTCTAAAACCGAAACATTGTCAAAATTGAATGGGTGATTATTCTGTAGCATATGGACGCTGACAACAGAATCACAAAATATTATACATATTTTTGTGTTCTCTAATTCTATCTTTTAATGCACGTTTTGTTTGTCCTATATAAGAAGAATTACACTCATTACAATTAAACTTATAAACAACGTTCCATAAATCAAGCTTTTTTGTCGTATCTTTACATAATGTTATGACATTATCAAGTTTTTTATTAATATTAGGCACTGTACCTATGTTGAATTATTTTAACATGCTAGAACATTTTTCATAGAAATTTTTGAAGTACGGAAGCGAAAAGTAGCTAATTTTTTTATCGACTACAATATCTTTTGGTACTAAAACACTATTTATTTTTCGTAACCTAGTGTTAATATTTTTGTTAACAAATTTTAATGGATAGTCATTTTCTGTCAAAATGTGTCTAATACTATTTAGATTATCTTTATGAATATCGCTCTATCAGTCAAATTAAAAATTATGTTGCATTTCTGTTTCAAAGTATGATTAGACAAATAGTTGAGAACTCGATTTGAGTTTGACAGTTTTCTATACCAATTTGTGATAATTTTCTCTTCTTTTTTCATTATAATTAAGTCCAAAAAATTAATAGAATTATTATTTTCCAATTCATGCGTAAATTGTAAATTTTTGTCAAAGTCATTAAAAACATTAATAACAGTATTTATATAATTTTTATGGATACACATAATGGTATCATCCACATATCTATAATAAAACAGAGGAATGCATTTATAAGTTTCTTTAAGTTCCTTAAGACAAAACGTTTCAAGATCGTCCATCACCATATAAGCAAAGAATGGTGAAATAGGGGAACCCATTAGACTACCAAAAATCTGTTGATAGGTGTGATTATTAAAGGTAAATAAAGTATTTTCAAACAGAAAAGTAACTATCTCACAAATTTGAGCGAACGGGATTTTACATTTACTAATAATGTGGTTACATCGTCGATTTAAACTGTCAATCACAGCTGATATAGATATATTTGTAAACAAAGAAGATACGTCAAGCGATAATAATATATAGTCATGTGGTAAAATAAGTTTGGAAAGTTTATATTTTAAATCATAACTATTATCTATGTGATTTAGGCTTCGGAATAATAAGTTTTAATTCTTCATATAAAATTTAGCCAAAAAGTGTGTCGGACACGAAACCATAGAAATAATCGGTCTAAGTGAAATATTTTCTTTATGGATTTTTGGCAAACCATATGCTTTTGCTAACGAAGTGTTCGTTTGAGTGAGTTGGTTTTTATGAAATTTATGCAAAAGAAAATCGTTGTCATTTAATTTTTTTAAAATACTGTAAACACTTGCTTGTAAAGATTTTAGAGGATTTTTAGTTATTTTTGTATACACAATTTCATTATTCAATAAATTAAGCATTTTATCTACATAATCTTGTTTTTCCATACATACAGTTAAATTCCCCTTATCTGCTTGTGTGAAAAAGATATTTGGATTTCTTCTTAAAAAAATGTTGGTACTTTTAAACTTTTTGGCAAAAATCTTATCTTGTTTTGAATAATGTGTCGATTTTTTATTTTCATTTTTTAAATTGTAAACTATAATTTCTCTTATTTCATTTTTAGTGTCAGTGTTTATTTCTAGATTTTAAAATATCGTTTTTTTCCATACTAGAATTAATATTGTATTTAGGTCCTAAAGAAACCACATCTAACACATCTTGTGGAATCTCTGTCGGTGTAAGATTTTTAACCCTATCATGTTTCGATACGATATTATAAGATGTGAGTTCTTTATTTCTCTTTAATAAATAATCTATTTTTTTGTTATGGATTTTAGACACATCTTGATAGATTTTAATACTTTTCTTTTCAGTCAAATAAAAAAATATAATACAAATGCTCAGTAATATTTATAAAAGGATTTTGTAACAGTTTGTTTTGCTCGGAATATTGATGTATGTCTATTTCTCAAAATTGATTATTTATAATGCTCACATGTATTTATATATAGTCGAGTTGACTGATTTATTATTCACTTGGACGTTACCTTACAATGGAGTAAAATTTGAAACGTATACATTGTTTTTACGAAGGTATTTAATTTTATTTTGTGCTTTAAAGTGTGTGGTTGAAATTTTGTTCATTTATATATTATATTTATGTATATTCGGTTTTTGTTTTTTTGTTAACAGTGCCTGAAGAGGTCCGCAAACCAGTGGACGAAACGTTGCACGATTTTTCAAATTGAGGATAAAAAGTTTTTTTTATTCCTTGTTTAACTTGGATTGATCCTCAAAGATCGACATTTTCTTCCTTTTTTAACCTACATGGAGGGTGTACAAAATTTACCGTTACACGGTCTACGATTGAAACATGATCAGCCTCACAGGAGAGGACTATCCTTTTTCAACTTTTTAACTACTAAATATGGACAAAAATCAACAGACACTTTGAAGCTATGGACGGACCTTCGACAGCAACTTTCGAAAACTAATGCGAGACGCCAATTTCTTGTGAATTGTAGATACAACGATGTAATCCCTTCAAACATTTTAAACGCAAGTAAACATTTGTTAAACGTTAAGATCTGCAGTAATTTTAGTAGATATCGTTCAACCAAGATCATTAACAAAGAAAAAGTGAAATTACTAAAACTTGAAATTATTGATACATATCCACGTCGGATTTCTACATAAAGTTCTTAATAATTTAAAAACTAAAATTCTCAAGCTTAAAATTCAGAACGAAATTCTAGACAAGTTTTTTTATTTGACTGAAAAGAAAAGTACTAAAATCTATCAAGATCTGTCTAAAATGCATGACAAAAAAATAGATTATTTATTAAAGAGAAATAAAGAACTCACATATTATAATATCGTATCGAAACATGATAGGGTAAAAAATCTTACACCGACAGAGATTCCACAAGATGTGTTAGATGTGGTTTCTTTAGGACCTAAATACAATATTAATTCTAGTATGGAAAAAAACGATATTTTCAGTTGTATAAAGAATGTTGAGCAGAGTTTAGAAAATCTAGAAATAAACACTGACACTAAAAATGAATTATGAGAAATTATAGTTCACAAATTAATAAATGAAAATAAAAAATCGACACATTATTCAAAACAAGATAAGATTTTTGCCAAAAAGTTTAAAAGTACCAACATTTTTTTAAGAAGAAATCCAAATATCTTTTTCACACAAGCAGATAAGGGGAATTTAACAGTATGTATGGAAAAACAAGATTATGTAGATAAAATGCTTAATTTATTGAATGATGAAATTGTGTATACAAAAATAACTAAAAATCCTCTAAAATCTTTACAAGCAAGTGTTTACAGTATTTTAAAAAAAATTAAATGACAACGATTTTCTTTTGCATAAATTTCATAAAAACCAACTCACTCAAACGAACACTTCGTTAGCAAAAGCATATGGTTTGCCAAAAATCCATAAAGAAAATATTTCACTTAGACCGATTATTTCTATGGTTTCGTGTCCGACACACTTTTTGGCTAAAATTTTATATGAAGAATTAAAACTTATTATTCCGAAGCCTAAATCACATATAGATAATAGTTATGAATTTAAAATATAAACTTTCCAAACTTATTTTACCACATGACTATATATTATTATCGCTTGACGTATCTTCTTTGTTTACAAATATATCTATATCAGCTGTGATTGACAGTTTAAATCGATGATGTAACCACATTATTAGTAAATGTAAAATCCCGTTCGCTGAAATTAGTGAGATAGTTACTTTTCTGTTTGAAAATACTTTTTTTACCTTTAATAATCACACCTATCAACAGATTTTTGGTAGTCCAATGGGTTCCCCTATTTCACCATTATTTGCTGATATGGTGATGGACGATCTTGAAACGTATGTCTTAAGGAACTTAAAGAAACTTATAAATGCATTCCTCTGTTTTATTATAGGTATGTGGATGATACCATTATGTGTATCCATAAAAATTATATAAATACTGTTATTAATGTTTTTAATGACTTTGACAAAAATTTACAATTTACGCATGAATTGGAAAATAATAATTCTATTAATTTTTTGGACTTAATTATAATGAAAAAAGAAGAGAAAATTATCACAAATTGGTATAGAAAACTGTCAAACTCAAATCGATTTCTCAACTATTTGTCTAATCAAACTTTGAAACAGAAATGCTATATAACAGATATTACTATCTCACACTGATTTTGATAAAGATAATCTAAATATTATTAGACACATTTTGACAGAAAATGACTAGCCATTAAAATTTGTTAACAAAAATATTAACACTAGGTTACGAAAAATAAATAGTGTTTTAGTACCAAAAGATATTGTAGTCGATAAAAAAATTAGCTACTTTTCGCTTCCGTACTTCAAAAATTTCTATGAAAAATGTTCTAGCATGTTAAAATAATTCAACATAGGTACAGTGCCTAATATTAATAAAAAACTTGATAATGTCATAACATTATGTAAAGATACGACAAAAAAGCTGGATTTGTGGAACGTTGTTTATAAGTTTAATTGTAATAAGTGTAATTCTTCTTCTATAGGACAAACAAAACGTGCATTAAAAGATAGAATTAGAGAACACAAAAATATGTATAATAGTGATTCTGTTGTCAGCCTACATATGCTACAGAATAATGACACATTCAATTTTGACAATGTTTCGGTTTTAGACAAAGAACCCTCATATAAAAAACGTATTATTTCTGAGATGCTGCATATTAATAATTGTAAATATACTATAAATAAGAAGGAAGGCACTCAAATGCTCAGTAATATTTATAAAAGGATTTTGTAACAGTTTGTTTTGCTCGGAATATTGATGTATGTCTATTTCTCAAAATTGATTATTTATAATGCTCACATGTATTTATATATAGTCGAGTTGACTGATTGATTATTCACTTGGACGTTACCTTACAATGGAGTAAAATTTGAAACGTATACATTGGTTTTACGAAGGTATTTAATTTTATTTTGTGCTGTAATGTGTGTGGTTGAAATTTTGTTCATTTATATATTATTTTTATATATATTCGGTTTTTGTTTTTTTGTTAATAAACAGTGCCTGAAGAGGTCCGCAAACCAGTGGACGAAACGTTGCACGATTTTTCAAATTGAGAATAAAAAATTTTTTCTATTCCTTGTTTAACTTGGATTGACCCTCAAAGATCGACATTTTCTTTCTTTTTTTAACCTACAATGGAGGGTGTACAAAATTTACTATAATCACAATGCAATGATCATACGTATGGTATACAAAAACAAAATTGAAATACAACCGAAATGTAAAAAAAAATGTACATAGATTATTTTATAAGTCTTGCGTAGTATATATACATGTATAATACATGTATTTTTTTTTGACTAATTTTTACGATGTGTAGCACCGATAAACAAAAAAATCGGCTTACACACATTTGTTTGTCTGGATTAATTGAGACACTAGGAATATACCCAAATTACGTTATATGACTTCATTTCCGATTGCGTTGTTCCGTTTATATTATTTTATTTTTTATCATGGAAATTTATATCTTATGAATTATTCTTATTTTTCTTTTTCTTTATGGCGTTTATGCGTATTGCGTTGAGTGAAAATTATATCATGAGTGACTTTTCTATGGGTAGATTGGATGGTGGCAATGACAAAATAAGATAATAAAATGTAATAATAAAAAATCGATAAAAATTAAGTCGTTTTAATAATAATAATAAAATAATCATAATAGAGAATTATTAATTATATCAATTACATCCTTTACATTCATTAATTCAACTAATAATCCAAAAATTGATTCCTCCTACTCCCCCCCATCCTCCTACCCTTCACCACGTAAACGCCCTCACCCCTTTACATTTATTAATTTAACCAATAAAATATTAAACCTCCCTACCCCCCCTTCTGCCCACCCCCCTTAAGACAATCATCCATTTACTTTCATTAATTCAATGATGAAAAAATAATTCCCCCCTCCTGTCCCACACCCATTCCCCTCCCCCCTACTACTCCTGCCCCCACCTTAACCCATTCACTCCTTCACCCTTCACTTTATTACTATATCATCTTATTATATGATATATTGTGACGATGTGCTAAAATCACATGTCACTTAGATATTTTACTCTACGTTAGAATATGTAGCACTAGTCGAGCAAGCCACAAGATGCTCGAAGAGAGGAGGCACACACACACTATCCCATCAAGTAAACCTCCAGCACCAGTCCTACTCCTTGGAAATGATCTTCCCTGATCCTTGGATCCAGCACCATGCTAAGAAGCCGTAGGCTAGCAGTAGAGGCTGTGAGGTCCGTTAGCGCTCCTAGGTTAAACATAGAGTGGCCTCGCTTTAACATCCAGATCCTCGCTTCAGCCTAGTACCGAGTACCTGTAAAGGGTAATTAGTAACTTACCTAAATTAAGAGATAAGAAGAAGAACAAAGAAGCTGCGACAATATGCAGTTCTCCCTGGGAATATAAAGAGGCACAGAAGATATTTAACCCTAGTGTGTACACTAGGTCAGAGGTTAGGAACACCTCAAATCATAATACTACTGCTACGGAAACCGCCGCACTTACCCACGATGTCCTGGAGGTAAATGCTTCTCCGTAAGTACTAGTATGGAACCCGCATCTCAGCCAACCAGAGGAAGTCCCCCAGGCACACAGGTCGCCGTTGAAACTGCAACAGGAAGTCTCAAACAAACGGCCGAATTAGCCTAACAAATTAATCTTAAGGAACGATTTAAATGTTACCTGACACCGAAACCTCCTGCAGCACCAACCTCCAGCATCCTGAATATGTCCCAGTGAACATCCAAACTCCAGCAGCACTATTCCTGTCGATCCGCGACTGTCAACACGGAGATCTAGCAACGAACGGTCGATGCAAATTACCGACCGTGCGTAGCCCGCTGTATACGCGAACATGCGCGCGCGCTCGTAAGGTCGAGCATAGCTCTCGCACGGCCGCCGCGTCGAGAGTAGCGACGAGTGCGCAGAGTCTTCGTGTAGGGCTCGCTCCGAGACGATACGAGCTGCCGTGAGAGCAGAGCTTCCCGAGCGATGTACGACACGAGCCGTATCGAGATTTTGCGAACCAAAACGTATAGTTAATATCCGCGCGCGTGAGAGATTGAGATTGTTTTAGAGACGATTCTCCTAGATATAGGTGAGTTTCGCTTCAAGTTCTCCAGCTCTCTTTCCGTGCAAGTGTGTATGTGCTCGTCACAAAAAAGTTTGAACACATGAATGTTGTTTATAAATTATGTGAAACTAAACGTTTACTAAAAACGAGGATTAATGAACATAAAAAGAATAACAATACTGATTCAGTTATTAATCAACATATGGTTTGAAATAAACATGAATTTGATTGGGATGGTGTTAAAATTGTCGATAGGGAGATCAATTATAAAAAGCGTCTTATTTCGGAAATGTTACACATTAAACTTGATGTTAATAATATTAATAAGAAAGACGATATTAGATTTTTAAATAGCTCTTATTTCCCGGTTCTCAGAAATTTGAATGCCTGATTTGACAGTTGTACAATGTTTACGTTACACTACCTTTGGCGATATATATATATATATATATATATATATATATAAATACACCGAGTTTTGCTTATGTTGACTGTTTATCTAACCGCTTGACGTATCGGTTATCCGATTATAAAAAAGGTATTTTTTATATCTAAGTTTTTCAATATTATTTGTGCATTCTGTTAATTTGTTATTTGTGTGTTATCAATAAAATAGCCTGAAGAGGTTGGCAGACTACGCCAACGAAACGTCGCTTGGAAAAAAAACTTTTTGTTTTTTTTCTTTTCCTTCGCCTCCGTCAGATCGACAAAATTCCTATTAAATCCGTTAAGTGTTAGTCTGAAACTGAGTTATTGTTTCAGATAACAACCAGGTAAAAATCAAATCTGAAATTGACCGCGAAACACGGATATTGCGTCGAGCACTTGTCAAGCAGAAATATACGAGCTCTTAGGATTACGGAAGGAATCGTACGTGGGTTAAAATTCAATTACTTAAATACCGAATTGAAATGTAATGAAAAATTGAATTTATTGAAATAAATGTAAAAGATAAATAACAAACAAAATCTCTAATCGTCGGTGAGGTCTACGCTTTTATTACAAGTCGGTAAACGGCCGACTTGTAGAGAAAGGGAGGAAAAATATCGCGAGTTGCTCTTCCCTCCCAAGCTATGGAGTCGAGATGAAGAAAATGGGCGAAAGCAGATGATTTGAAAGTGATGAAGTGGGATGGGTCAAATTACGTGATGGAAAGCGAATTTAACAGTTTAGTGGCCGTGATGACAAATGATTTGTGAAGCGATTCAGTGCGAGGAGGGAGGTAGGTCAATGGTTTAGGAGGATGGCGAGATAAAATGCGTTGATCGGTTGAGCTATTAAGTCTAATGAAATGATCTGATAGGTAATGAGGAGAATTATGCGGTAAAATGTTAAATGATAAAGAGGAGATGAAAAATAGTCGTCTCGACTCCACAGATAGCCAGCCCAAGTTTAACCTATAGAGCGTCACATGATCATATCTATTTAAATTTCCCCAAATAAATTTTACACAGGCATTGAGGAGCCTTTAGAGCTTTAAGTTTCTGGTCTGGTCCAAGTCGTTATAGACTGCACAGGCGTAATCAAAATGAGGCAATATCAAGGCTTCAATGAGAAATTTACGGGTATTCCTGGAGAAAGCGCGTCTATGAAAACGCAGAGAGCGTAAAATACCGTGTACCCTCTGAGATATAGCTAAAACGTACTTGGACCAGTCCAGAGTGGGCAGCAGCCAGACGCCTAGTGATTTCACTTGATTTTCGTAGTGGAGACAATTATTCAAAAGCTTAACTCGCGGGAGTGGTTAGATCTATACGTGAAACATATGCTTTACTGCCCAGGATCATTACTTTAGTTTTACCAACGTTTAGGTCTAAACCATTTTGGGAAGCCCGGGAAGCAACCGCATTAGCATCATGTGTGATTCGTTTGGACACCTAATTCGAATTCCCCCGGAGGAAAGGAGTAGTAAACCTGGGCATCAACAGCATAGATCATATGATTACTGAATTCGACAACATCCGGAAGATCGTTAATAAAAACTGAAAAAAGCAATGGACCCAAAACACTGCCCTGCGGTACGCCCGAATTGACTCCAAGCCAGTCAGAGCAGACGCCCAACTCATCTACCACCGCTTGCGAACGACCGACCAAGTAGTGAAAAAACCACCTCAATACCATGTTCGAGCAACCCATATTACGTAGTTTAATCAACAAAGGGCCGTGTGGTACTGAATCAAACGCTTTGGAGAAATCGAACAGGATCAAAATCGTAATCATGCGCGAGTCAATGGCCCTTCTGATATCGTCGAGAACACCCAAAGAGAGCGGTCTGCGTGCTGTGGCCTCTGCGAAACCCTGCCTGCCTATCGATAAGTTTATGATTCGATTCTAAATAATGAGATAACTGTGAGTGAACTAACCGTTCAAGTATTTTAGAGACCTCACAGAGTTTAGCAATGGGCCTGGTGTCCGAGCAAAATTCGATCCTGTTCGACTTTGCTAATGGAAAGAGCAAAGATTTCTTCCAGCAATCGGGAAAGAAACCAAGTGACAGCATGTCGTTAAGTAAATCAGTAAGCTGCGGAGTTAATTGTGTTCAAGCAGTTTGAGCATCGCCACAGATAATCCGTCCGTCCCCACCACCCTTGACTTTGCATTAAAAAGAGTACGCCGAACTCCCGAGGAACTAGCTGCATTAAATTCAAAGATAGATGAACTAGGAGGGTCGGAAACAGAGGAACAAATTGTGTTTAAAAAGGAAGGTGAAAGCGGAGAAACCCGATTGGAGAGAGAGAGAGAGAGAGAGAGAGAGAGAGAGAGAGAGAGAGAGAGATAGATAGATAGATAACTTTATTAGGTTTTTTAGGGGTAGAAACCCCGTGAACACAAAAATACATACATCACTGACAGTAAAAAATAAAATAACAAATTAAAAATTATAACAAATAAAATAACAAGTGATGTGATTACAATAAAAAGCAAAAAGCGCATAAGAATATAAATAAAAATAAAAATAAGAATAAAAACGCAGGTAAAACGAGATAAAGAAAAACAAAATGAGAAAAAGTTATAATAAAATTAAAAGTAAAAACAAAAATAAATAAATAAATAAACAACAATGACAATAAAACGCAAACGAGATAGATAATACAGTGCTAAATACAATGGGACGAGCGACAGCAGAATGAGTGTAAGGTAAGAATAAAAATAAAAAGTGAAAATAAAAATGTGTAAAAGAAAAATTACAAAATAAATAGAATAAATTATGCTAAAAGAAAAAGAAAAAATAATACTGATAAAGAAAAATACTGATAAAGAAAAATAATACTGATAATGAATAATGTATCACAAAATTAGAAAAAATTAAAAATATCACAGCGCAAAATTATCACATTAGTCACTAACAGCATTATCCTCACTCTGTGTCGCTAGGTCGCTTACATTACTAGTATCACATAAAACACTTATATTTAAATCGCATAGGTCGCTTAAGTGGGGACGGATGAGGTTCTCTCGAGTCGCTCTTTCTTCCCAAGCTAAGGAGTCGAGACGAAGAAAATGGGTGAAGACAGTTTGTTTGAATGCGACGATGAGGGATGGATCGAATGACGTGATAGAGAGCGAGTTTAATTGTTTGGTGGCCGTAATGACAAATGATTTATGTAGCGATTCGGTGCGAGGGGGAAGATAGGTCAGCGATTTGGGAGGATGGCGTGATGAGATGCGTAAATTAGATGAGCTGTTGAGTTTGATGAAGTGGTCTGCAAGGTAGTGGCGAGAATTATGTGATAAAATGGAAAATGATAAAGAGGTAATGAAGAATAATCGTCTCGACTCAACAGATAGCCAGCCCAACTTCAACCTAAAGGGCGTCACATGATCGAATCTACGCAAGTTTCCCCAAACAAATCTTACGCAAGCATTCAGGAGCCTCTGGAGCTTTAAGTTTCTGGTCTGGTCCAAATCGTTATAGACCGCACAAGCATAATCGAAGTGAGGTAATATTATGGCTTCGACAAGAAATTTTCGGGTGCTTCTGGAGAAAGCACGTTTATGAAACCGTAACGAACGTAAGATTCCGTGAACCCTCTGCGAAATTGCTAAAACGTGTTTGGACCAGTCCAGAGTGGGCAGTAACCAGACTCCAAGTGATTTTACTTGATTTTCGTACTGGAGCGATTTATTCAAAAGCATAACTCGCGGGGCAGCGGTTAGGTCCATGCGCGAGACATATGCCTTACTGCCCAGGATCATTACTTTAGTTTTGTTAATGTTTAAATCTAGACCATTGAGGGAGGCCCAGGACGCAACCGCATTTGCGTCATGTGTGATTCTTTGGACCCCCAATTCGAATTCGTCCGGAGGGAAGGAGTAGTAAACCTGGGCATCATCAGCATAAATCATATGATTACTGTATTGAAGAACATCCGGGAGATCATTAATAAAAATTGAAAAGAGTAATGGACCCAGAACACTGCCCTGCGGTACGCCTGAATTGACCCCAAGCCAGTCAGAGCAGACGCCCAACTCATCTACTACCGCTTGCGAGCGACCGACCAAGTAGTGAAAAAACCATCGAAGAACCGTGTTTGAGCAACCCATATCTCGTAGCTTGACCAACAAAGGGCCGTGCGGTACCGAGTCAAACGCCTTGGAGAAGTCAAACAGGACCAATATCGTGATCATACGTGAATCAATGGCTCTTCTGATGTCGTCGAGAACACCCAAAAGGGCGGTCTGTGTGCTGTGGCCTCTGCGAAAACCTGCCTGTCTATCAATCAGTTTAAGATTTGATTCCAAATAATGAGATAACTGCGAGTGTACCAACCTTTCAAGCAGTTTAGAGACCTCACAGAGCTTCGCGATAGGTCTAGTATCAGAGCAAGATTCAATCCTGTTCGACTTCGCCAATGGAAAGAGTAGAGCTCTCTTCCAGCAGTCAGGAAAGTACCCAAGAGATAACATATCGTTGAATAAATAAGTAAGCTGCGGGGTCAATTGTGGCTCAAGTAATTTTAGCATTACAACGGATAGCCCGTCCGTCCCCACTGCCCTTGACTTAGCATTAAAAAGAGCACGCCGAACTCCTGAGGAGGAGATTGCATTAAATTCAAATGAAGGCGAATTAAGGGGATCAGAAGCAGAGGAGCAAAGAGTGTTTAAATAGGAAGGCGAAAGCGGGGGAATCCGATTGGAGATTGAGACGAAATGATTATTAAGTTGCTGGGTGGTGAAAGTGTCTAGCGGGGATATGTTGGCTTTGGCGCACAGACCAAGATTTTTCAGCTCCCTCCATTTGGCTTTCGGGTTTGCAGCATTTTTTAATTTGTTAGTAAGAAACTTATATTTATTGCTATCGAGAAGGTTTGAAACTCTATTTCTTAGTGTTTTAAATTTCTCGTAGTCCTCAAGACGGTTAGATAATTTAAAATTCTTAAAAGCCAAATTCCTAAATTTAATAAGCTTTCTAACCTCCGCTGTCACCCAGGGCTTAGATTTATTGCTGACAGTTGTGAGTTTAGCTGGAGCAACAGAATCAAAAGCGGAGAGAGCTGAAACCATAAGGTGTGAAACGGAAGCACGGAGGTGGGAGGTTGAATCGCTGAGAAGGAGATCATGAGATAAGTGAAATAAGTTGGATGAAGATGTGCTGAGTGAATGAGAGTTATGTGTAGTGTGTAATAAATTAGGTGAAGACATGCAGGATGAATGAGAGTGAGAAGTGGATAATAAATTAGATGATGACATGCTAAGAGATGACGAGTGGCAAATGGGGATAGGTGGATCCGATGTATGAGAGAGAGGTGGATTATTGATGAGAGAACAAGGCAGTGAAGACAAATTCTCATTCAGATTCGGGTTCAAATACAAATTCGAATTCAAGTGCAAAAACGAGCTGTGATTCCGGTCAGGCGACTCTACAGGAATTGGAAAATGAGGTTCTGGTGAAAAATGAGATATGAGATCTATATTAGAGTTATAAGTAGTATTGAACGAGTTAACTAGTATTTGGAGGTTGATCCCCTCTAAATCACGTGACCAGTACCTTTTTAGTTTAGGCGGGTCTTTATTAATAAGTAGTTGTAGAGCTATGTAGTCATGTCCCGCAGCGAAGGGAGTTGTTGACTTGTAGTAACTAAAGTAAGGTGAAGGATCACTGATAAGGAAGAGATCAAGCCATGTGTGCGAAGAGCCTAAAGAAGTGATCGCATGATGAGTTGGTTCAGAGATAACGAGCGATAAGTTGAGGGCAGTTATGTTAGCTCTCATCATGTCTGCCGCAGCACTTGAAGACTTCATATCAATATTGAAGTCTCCAGTAATAACAGCAAGACCGTGGGAAGGAAGGAAATGAGATAGTAAATTAAAGAAATTTATGGGGTAAGATGCTGTTGGCCGTCTGTAGACAACACTGAGAAGGAGCGAAGACAATTTACCAATAATAAGTAGAATGAAGAACTCAGGAGAGTTCGAAAGTAGTTTGTCAGATTGGGCCAACAAGTTGACTTTGTACTCGTCCCGGACGTAAGCAGCAACTCCCCCTCCTTCCTTACCCACTCGGTCATGTCTGTATAGAGTGTACCCAGGCAATTTTACTATATCAGAAGAGTCCGATTCCGTAAGAAAGGTCTCTGTAAGTGCAATCACATCGAAGGCTTGTGGATAAATTAATGATTCGATTGATGAGAAGTGAGTTTTGAGCCTATTGATGTTAATGTGAATGATGGAAAAAGAAGGTTTGAGTGATTGTGAGTGTAAAAGAGGCGTCTGACCGGCTGCCTTTCATAAGGAAGAAGGAGTAGCATTGACCGGAAGAGAGTTAGGTGACAATGAAAGGAGTTCGGCTTCGGAGAGAATGCGGAGTAAAGCGCCCTTTTTTTCTTTTCGCATATATACCGTGCATTTTTTCACAATCGGTCGCATATAGCCTAGTTCTTTCGCTTTTCGTAAGGCTAACATCCAAAGGGCGTGGACAGTCTTCGGCCATAAAGGTCTAATGTACAGTGAGGATTCTCCTCCCAAGCCCAAAATGCTAGATGTCGTGGCACCTTCTAAACGATAGGCCTTATCAACTATTAGATCTCTGACGGCCGGAGAAGAGACCTTACAAACCAGGCTCTTAGAGACGTTAAGAGAAGGAGCAGTAGATGAGGTTGATTGGCTTGAGACCAAAGAAGAGAGATTAGCTAGGTTGATTGGGCGCGATAACCAAGGTCGAATCTCAACGATATGCGGTATTACAAGCGGGAGATTAAGGTGTGTTAATACCAATTCTATTAACCTGAGATCGCTTATGGTGGAATCCGAAGGTAGGCCCGAGAATAGCACGTCACAGGAAGTATTATCCTGCACCCCAGTATCAATCAAAGCCGCCGGTGTAGAAGATGCTGACCCTTGATCGATGAACTTACTCATATTGGCCTCAAGCCGCTCAACACGAGCTCCCACCTCATTGAAGCGTTCATCAGAAGCCGCCTCAAGGGTATCGACACGTCCACGGAGTGATTCGAGCTCGGCCCCAAGCGAAACCAATTTTGCGTCAACGCCGTCGACCTTAACCTCGATCCTTTCAACTAATTTAGTGATCGCGCGCTCGTAATTTACAAACCACGTCGGAGGAGCATCCGCCATCGCAGCGGTATCCCGAGAGCCGCCCGATTGCTCTGAACTAGGAGCGAGAGGCGTGGCTGCGCGAGGTTGCTTGGCAACCTGCGTTAATGGTGGTGAGGTAGGCGAGGCCACGCGCTTCGCGCCTGACGTAGTGGCGGGAGTCGCGAGAGCTCCCGCGGCTGTCACGCTCATTGTCACTCCGACCGTCGCGCTCGCAAAATGCGACCCAGTAGGTGCTGCCCCCGTACTGTACAAGTCGCTACTAACGCGTGAGCTCGGAGGGGCGCGCGCCAATTCGCAGCAGCGACGAATTTCGGAGCCCGGTAGGATCGACACACAATGAGTGTGCGTATATTGTTGCAGGTCGGACATACCTCGGAGTAATCCTTACGAGATATGCGCACTCTGCAGACGAAGCAGCATCTGGAGGACATGTCGATGTCAATGACAGCTGGTAGAGGCGAGGCGATGCGGAGATTTGGCGTATGACGTCACGAAGATGAGCAGTGGCGAGGTGAGGAGCCGTGGTTCGGAAATAATCCAGGAGAGGCACTCGTGTAGCTGCGCGAATAAATTGCCGCCTAAGTTGGCTCACCAAGCGAAAACTAACCTCGATGTTGGCCGGTAGTTTTGTAGTGAAAATTGAGGTGGAAAGACCAACTGCAATAGTGGACTTTAACAAAAAGTAAAAACTGCAGCCAGTCCGCCCACGGAAAATTAGCACTGAAAAGCTCGGAAACCAAATGTAAGGAACGGGCGAAGAAAAGAATACAGAGCGATATAAATAGTGGCTTATCAACTCACCGTGCGCGCGCTGAGAGAGAGAGAGAGAGAGAGAGAGAGAGAGAGAGAGAGAGAGAGAGATTTGATTTGATATGATTTATTAATAGGGGTTACACTCCGTTAACACAAATGTATAAATAAAAGATATAAGTTAACAAAAGTAAAAATTGTAATACAAGTGATTAGCATTAATAGCTGATAGTAAAAATATCAAATATAAAACTATAAAACGAACTTAAGATTAAGACTATTTATGCACAAATTAAATAATAAATAGGTAAGAGAGATAAAAATATACGCGAAAAATCGGAATAGTATAAATAAAAACTTAGATTAACTTAATTAAAATTTTGTAACGAGTGAAGAGAAATTCACGAGCTACAGTTACGGCATAAGGGGGCAACTAAGACCTTTTAAGACAACTCAGCTTTCCCAAGCTTGACGGTCGAGTCCTGAGATGTGCAAGTGGATGTTAGATTTAAATGAATAAAATAAAGTGGGATTGAAGTGGGTGAAAGGTAATTTATTAGTGAGGTGAGTGGCAGTTATGATGAGTGATTGATTGAGAGCTTCAGTGCTTGGAGGAAGTAGGATAGCGACTAGGGTGGAAGGCGTGTAGATGAGCGAATAGCCGATGAGTCATTTCGTAGTGTGAAATGGTGAGCGAGGTAGCCTGATGAATTATGAGAAATAATATTATAAGCTAATGAGCCAATGAGTAATGCCCTTCTAGACTCAACCGATAGTCAGCCCAAGTGTAATCTAAAGGACGTTACCTGAGCTCTCCAGGGAATATTGCGCCAGCCGAAATGGATACACGCATTTAACAATCGATTCAGTGTAAGATTCCTGGTTCCGTCAACATTGTTGTGAAAAAGAACCCCGCTTGCCTAGAAATAATCAAGCTATTTATTTCAAGGTAATCGGTGAATTGATCATGAACAAACTTTTCCAGTATCTTAAAAAGTTTGCAATACGCCTAGTATCAGACGGCGACCAGACATTATTCGATTTGGCAAGGGGAAAAAGCAAGGATTTTTTTCTAAGATTCTGGGTAGATTTTGAGGGAAAGTATCTGGTTAAAGAGTTTAGCTAAGACTGGGGTAATATGAGGAGCCATGAGCCTAAGCATGGAGACCGTTATACCGTCCCATCCCTTTGCCTTGGAGATGGCTCTGGAGATGGCTGCTAGGACCCTGTTGGTTGATACAGGAGAAAAATCGAAATTTGGAAGTGAGAGTAAAGAGTGAATGCTATAAAGAAAATGAATGATTTGAGTGATGATACGAGGAGAGTTGGATTGCGAAATGGAAGCATAATGGGAGTTAAATTGATCAGGAGTAAAAGTAATGGGGTCGGTTTTGGTTGAGAGGCCAGTCCGAACCTCTTGAGCTCCCTCCACAGACTTGCCGTATCAGAGATGTCCATGAATTTGTAGTTCAGATATTTAAATTTGCTACAGCTGATTGAATTTTTACCAGGTTATGGAGGACCGTGTAGTCCTCATATTCTGAGCTCAGGCCAGTCCACTGGTACCTCTTATACGCGATGTTAAAAGTTTTTACGATAGATTTAATGGTAGAGGTTGCATTAGATGATTATGAGCTTGAGTAGTGCTAGAGTATTGAATGTTTGTAGGAGACATGAAGTGAAATGAAGAAATGGTAATAATGAGTGATAACCAATAGAGACGCTGGTCATTTCATGGTCAGCTTAATGAGATATAGGTGATGGTGATGCCAACGAACCAAGTGTAGCTTGAGGGAGAAGAGAGATGGAATTCAAGAGCATGAAAATTGTCTGGGTGATCAATGGGTAAAGTGGGTGAATGAAGAGGTGTCTGATTGAGAAGTGAATCAAAGTAAAAGAAGGCCTCTTGAGGATAAACCTCTGAAAAGCGGCGTGTCCATACCTTCTTTGAGCTGGTTGAGTTTTTTAAAGATCAAGCATTAATGATATTGAATCATGCCTTATTATAAATGGGACGTCAAATTTTTTGTCGCAAAATTCAGGTACCACGTACAATAAAGATGTCCAGCCATGTATACGAAGAATGTGTAGCGGTTTGAGTATGGCAGACTGGCAGACCTGTTCAATCTTTCGCTCTCATCGGGCTATTTTTCACCCTGCTGGAAAAAACGGTGCTAATTTCTCTGGCGAAGTCATTCAATTATCTAGTTGATCATTTCACCGTCATCGGTCTGTCCTTCTACAATCCGCGTACATCCTATTGTTTAGACTCGACCAGACCGCTTGGACTGCCAGAGAGACTCGAGAAGGTATCACGGTGCCCATTCCTCAATTAAGTCTATCAGCTTCTTGGTACTTGCCAGGCTCTTGGGAATCCCTGTGTTTGCTGCTTTATCTACACCCTACAGGTGCCTAGGTAGTCCTGTCGTTCTCAATAGCTATCCCAGCTCACGGCTCGTGTTAGTGTTAGTGTGTGTTAGTACGACTTGAGAAGGGTTATTAGAATTGTGAGAGTAGGTAGGGTTTAGATACAGTTCGGGTATATATTCGCTTTATTTTTTTGGTATATTGTAGTCATAGTGACATGTGCGAAGCACATTGTCATAAATAATATAACATAAATAATTAGTAACAATCAAAGTTATATAAAAGGAAACATGAGTGGTATACAAAATAAAATGAGTTGATTAAGCAAGTTGATTAACGGCGACGGATCTTATAATATGAGGCTCTGCTCATGCGAATATTAAATAATGAAGCCAGCGTGGGGTTTGAACCCGAGCGCCTTCGGATCCGAAGGCGTCCACGCTAACCACTGTGCTACGCCTCCACTGGTCGTAACACTTGCGTATTGTTCTTACTTGCTCCAACTGTTCAAGGATTTTAGATAACTCACAAAGCTTTGGAATAAGGCGTGTATGCTTTCAACAATCAAGAAATATTCCCTGATGAAGTAATTCATTAAACAAATCTGTTAAATCAGTGATAGTTGCGGCTCAAGCATTTTTATCATTTGAACTAGAATACGGTTCACACCCACTGCCTTTGGTGAGGCTGTTCTAATAATCCTTTGGACTCCCTTGATGGTGACAAAGAAAAATTAAAATAACGGAGATATAACAGACGACTGATTTAACAAAAAGAGGAAAGAATCTAGGAACTGAGGTGAAAGCAGAGAAATGGTGTTAGAGATGGAAGCACAGTGCAAGTTGAGTTGATGAGCAGAAAAGTAGACCCATATTTTTAACTTTTTTCTATCTATGAGGCTAATAACAAGCATTACTAAGCTTATGCGTAAGGTACTGAAATTTTTTTGTATTAAGAGTGTCAGAAATACGGCTACGTACGGCTTTAAACTTTTAATAGTCAGAGGACAGAGCTGCCCTTTCGAATTTGTTATAAGCAGAATCCCTTTCCCTAATTATAAGCCTAATCTCATGCGTGACCCAGGGTTTGAACGTGGGCTTAACAACAAGGAGTCTTGTGGTTGTCAAAGATTCGAAGGTGGAATGAACTGAGTTATTAAGATGAGAGAGGTGGTGAGAAGGATCACTGAGAAAGATTAATGAATGATGATGGACGTCGAATATGGAGCGAGTTGTGATGATTGGAAGGAAATAGTTAGGAGGTCAAGAATGTAAATGAGATATGTTTTGCTGGTCGAGTCTTAAGATATTATTTACAGGTGAGGGTGAAGAAGGATATATGTGGGTGAATGTAGAAGTGATATATGGCTAAATCCAGGTGGGTTAGACCTCAGGGGTTAAACCCCGATGGCACGAAAAGATAATACATTTCGATTATACAAATATAAGAATGACGAGTATATTCATCGTATCCGTACCATGTACCCGTTGAGATATCGAAATGACATGTCTGGACCAGGTTAGGGGATAACTGTCGTTTGGTGAACTTGCCCTTGGGTCAATTCCACGTAATTTTTACGCGCGCTTGATCTACCCGGTCGGCACGTGTTTCTGAAAAAGAATTGAGGGGTAAATAAAACTACGGAATTTAAAGCCAAACGGCTTCAATATCTAGTGGTGTTGTACAAATAAAAGAAGGATGAGAGAGAGAGAGAGTGAGAGAGAGAGAGAGAGAGAGAGAGAGAGAGAGAGAGAGAGAGTGTGTGAATGAATATACTTTATTTAGCCTTTTGGGATAACAACCCCGTAGGCACTTCATAGAATGTACATTTTATAATAATTAAAATCCAAATTAAAGTATATGAAGTATATAAACAATATAAGAAGTATAATAACATGAATAAATAATTAACTGTGCTTGTATTCTGGTCTTTAAACTAGTTAACAATTTGCATATATAAAAAGATAAAGTTTGTGAATACATAAAATCGAATAACATTAAAGCAAGTTTAAATTAAAAAACGAATACTAATAAAAAATAATAGAAACAAATAAAATAAGCGGTAAGGTAACTGCCCGATAAGCAGGAAACCGTCGATTTGATCCCGTCCTAGGGACGTTGGTTCTTTTTTTTCGCGATCTTTCCTTAATTAATTTTCTAATATCTCTGGCAATATTTAAGAATTAGCAATATGCAAGTAAGTTGCTAAAGAGGAGGTTTTGGGCCATATTTGAAAAAGTATTGAGTAACACAAATTGGCTCAGAAATACCTATTAATATATACTTTGTAATAAACACATGCACGGGCGATTTAGAGTCGAAATTTAAAATAATGACAAATGACTTATTTAGCGCTTTGGTTCGAGATCGAAGGAAGGTGAATGATCTAGGCAGTTGACGGGAAGAGGTGCGAGGATTCAGGTGATGGGTATCGAGATTAATGAAATGATTTGAGAGGAAGGGAGGGGGTAATTATGCATAATTATATTTTATGCCACAGAGCCTATGAGGTAGAAATGCCTGAACTCGACCGACAGCTATCTCAAGCTCAATCTAACCGGGGTAACATGTTCGCATCTTGCTATATCACCCCATACAAATCTAACGCACGCATTTAATAGCCTCTGAAGCTTTAGATTCCAGGTTTGATCAACATCATTATATACCGCACACGCATAATCAAAATGCGGGAAAATAAGCGTTTCAACAAGATTTTTCTCGAGTTTTCGTGACAAATTTTTCCTATAATAACGCAGAAAGTGAAAAACTCCATGTACATGTTTCGAGATTGATAGCACCTGCCTCGATAAGTCAAGAAGGAAAGATTAAAACTTCAAGGAATTTAACTTCGTTTTCGTATTTCAATTACTCCGTACCCAAATGCCTGACTACACAGGATCATTACTTTCGTTTTTTCCACATTTAAATTAAGCCCGTTTTTGAGCACCCATGTAGTTATTGCATTTGCATCCTGAGATATACGGTGCACACCTAACTCAAAATCTGGTGGAAAAAATAAATAGTACACCTGGGCATCATCTGCGAATAACATGTGATTACTATTCTTAAGAACCTTGGGCAGATTATTTATGAAAATCGAATTTAGAATCGTGCCAAGAACACTGCCCTGAGTCATACCCGCATTTATCTCGAGCCAGTCTGACAGTTCACCAATGTCATTCATAACAGCCTGTGTGCAGCCCACAAGATACTGATAAAACCAGTGTAATACAATGTCAGAGCAACCAATGTCACTTAGCTGACAGATAAGTTTACCATGGGTAACCGTGTCAAAAGCCTAGGAGAAGTCGAACAGGACAAGAATTGTGATCTTTCTGAAGTCGATGGCTCTTCTAACGTCAACAAGAACATTGGAGAGCTGTCTGGGTACTATGTCCCTTCCGATACCACGCTTGCCTATTAGTTGAAATATTCTCTAGATATATAGAAAGCTGATCGTACACTAATGTTTCCAAAATTTTGAAAGCTCACATAGCCTGGTAATTGGCCTCGTATCGGAGCACGACTCAATCCTGCTCGACTTCGCCAGTGGGAGCAGCACAACCCTCTTCCAGCAATCTGGAAAATATCCAACTGAAAGCATATCATTAAATAAGAGGCAGCGTTAATTGCGGTTTTAAAAGTTTTGGCATTTTTATAGAAATACTATCAATGCACACTGCCCTTGAGAATGCCTCATAAATTGAGCGTTGTACTCCTTTGGCTGTTATGGTGGAGAATAAAAATGAAGGAGACGAAAATAATATATGACATGTGTTGCACAATATGGAGGACAATGATTGGATGGAAAGTGAAGGTACATGATTAGAGATATATGTGTTGTGAATGTTCAATTGATAAGAGGTGAAAAATTTCAAGGGTGAGGGGTTGGTTTTCGAGCTGAGGCCTATATTTTTGAGACATTTCCAGGATTTCGCAGGATCATTAACGCTAGTAAGCCTCTTTGCCAGAAAATGGAATTTGCTAGAATTTAAATCATTTGAGAAACGATTTCGCAACTCTTTGTAGATTGAAATTTACCAAAGGCAATATTTCTGGCTTTGATATCAACTCTTATCGCCTGCGAAACAAACAGTTTATGTTTAACTTTGACGGAGAGAAGTTTTAAAGGAGCCAAAGTGTCAAACATGAAAAGAATAAATTTGCAAAGACTTGATAAAGAATGTGAGATAGTGCTGAATTGGGTATGAGATGAATGATCTGAAGGTGGTAAAGGACCAAGTAGACGATAGACAGGGGGGCAAATCCGCAGAGGCAGGCTGGTCACGCCAAGGGGCTGTGATATGGAGGTTGATCCCTTCCAGATTTCTACTACCTTCGTAGCGCGCCGAAATTTCGTAAGTTGCCGAAAACTGATCGCCGGCCTCCCGCGCGTTGGCCAAACACCCGCTCTCTTATTGTAACCCGCATGTCGTTCACTGGTGCTTCCTGTGAATTGTACATTCGCCCGATGAATCACCACGTTGAGCGCCTTATATTTAGAGGTGCGCTCGTTGTTCAATTTGCTCGCTCATGTACTCGTACTTGCAGGAAATCCAAGCAACGACTGATACTGATTTTTTCGTGTGCGCGCATTTTATGCCGCCATCCGATCTCGGTTCTTCGGGCGGTTATTCCCGCGTTTCTCCTCCCTATGTACGATCTTGGCCCCTGTGCGAAGAAAAATAAAGTTTAGATTTAATATATTCAATCGATATATCTTAAACGCTTCAATAACCAAACACCCAGAGTTTTCACATCTTTTCGCAGTTCAAAATATCATTACCGACCCTCACCCACGGGGTCGCGACTAGGTCTAAACGCGAGATAAAAGTCTGGCTGCCCAGGATCATCACCGTTATTTTTTTGACATTTAGTTTGAAACCGTTAGCAGATACCCACGATGCTACCACGTTCGTATCCTGAGTGATTTGCTGGAGGCTCATTTCGAAATCCGCTGCGTAAAAAGAGTGGTAGTCCTGGACACCATTGGCTAACAACATATAGTTTCTAATTTTTTCTATATTTACCAATACGCTTTACTCTTCGTTCACTAGGATTGTTGGAAGTCCCAGAGCAAGCCTTTACAAAAATTAAAAATTAAAAATTAGATTTCGACCACGGCTCTCTAGCTTTGGTCTCCTCAGTAAGGAGCTAGAAGCCTTCCATAGACGCCTGTCGCAGATAGAAAGCGACGTCAAATGGATATTAATGTGGCTATACTTATGTCTCAAAGCTTGGTCGAAACGTCAATTTTAATTTTTAGTTTTTGTAAAGACTTACTTTGAGACTTCCACCAATTATAGTGGATGAAGAGTAAAAGCCTTGCTTAATAAAACATATTGGTTTACAAAGCCCGATAAATTTTATATATCGAAAAAAATTTTAGCGAACGATACATTCAGTTTTCTCAATATAGTTTCGAAATTTATCATTATTGAAAATAGAGAATAGTAAAGTTCACTCTGAGCTAGTCCTACAAGCCACCAACCTCACCGACCACCGTCTGAGAGCAATTCACAAGATAGTGAAAGAACCACTTCAAAACTAGGTCGGAGCAACCCATCCCACGAAGTGTCCGGATAAGAAGGAAATGTGGAATAGTATCAAATGCCTTGGAAAAGTCAAACAGGATGAGTATCGTAATTTTACGAGCATCAATTGCCCTTCTGATATCGTCAGTCACTCTCAGGAATGCCGTCTGAGTACTATGACAAATATAGTCAATATAATTAAACTGTTATTATTTAGAATAAACGTCAGTTCTTCATGAACCAACCGTTCTCATAATTTGGCTATTTCGCAGAGCTTTGCTGTAGGTTTTATATCAGACAGCGACTTTACCCTAGATGACTTCGCCAAAGGAAATAACTCTGCTTTCTTCATACAAGTAGGGAAGTAGCGCTTTGAGTAGAGCGAATTGAATAGGTCCGCCAAGGGAGGTAATAATTGAGGTTCTAGGAGTTTTAGCATTTTTGTAGAGATCCCGTTGAACAATACGGCCCTAGAAGTAGACCTCGATATAATGTACTGGACCCCGCTGACAGTGAACGAAGAAAAGGTGAGTAGTGGAAAAGAAGGAGATGTTTGAGTTGAATGAGGACTACTGATGAATAGTGAAGGTTAAGGTTGTATGAGGAGAAGAGGGTGAGAGGAGAAGGATGAGGTCTGGTCGTTAAGATAAATAAATAAATAAGACTAACCTACACATAAAACAATAACTATGCAGCTTCCTCGAGATACGGAATAGGCCGTGGTATGATGCCCTCGGTTATGATCCGTGTAGACCAGACATTCTTGTCGAGCCCAAACAAATGATTAAAGAGAATGGCTTTGAAATTGTCTATGGAAGAGGGATTAAAGGTGATGAAAGGAAGCTGACTGATGATGCGGGTGGAGGTTATAACGAATGACTTGTTTAATGATTCAGTGCGTGGCGGAAGGAATGTGAGGGGTTTAGGTGGATGACGAGAGGAAGAGCGAGGATTCTGATCAGGAGTGTTAAGTTTAATGGAATGATTTGCCAAGTAGGTAGGTGAATTATGAGAAATAATGTTATAGGCTAAAGAGCCGATAAGAAAGGACCGTCTGGACTCGATCGAAAGCCATTTTAAGCCTAATCTATACGGAGTAACGTGATCACGTCTCGTTATATTTCCCCATACAAATCTTTCACAAGCATTCAACAGTCTATGGAGTTTAAGGGGATGTCGGAGCTATAGCCTCCATCAAAAGCCGCTCGATCTCGCGGCGTCGAATGGCGCTGTAGTCAGGTGTCGATTTCTACGATAAACGTACTTCAAACATAAATTATAAATTTTGCAGCTACATAGAGCTGTTGAACGATACTTTCCCCCCTAACTATAACTAAAATTAAGGTAATTGTAATATTACTCTTGGCAGCAAATGTTTATTTTTTTAAAGAAATGTGAAATACGTCTCATATTCAATGAATCTATATCTGCCGTAATGCTACACTCAACGTATTTCACATTTCTTTAAAAAAATAAACATTTGCTGCCAAGAGTAATATTACAATTACCTTAATTTTAGTTATAGCTAGGGGGGAAAGTATCTTTCAACAGCTCTATGTAGCTGCAAAATTTATAATTTATGTTTGAAGTACGTTTATCGTAGAAATCGACACCTGACTACAGCGCCATTCGAAGCCGTGAGATCGAGCGGCTTTTGATGGAGGCTATAGCTCCGACATCCCCTTAAGGTTGCTAGACTGATCTACATCATGATACACCGCACACGCGTAATCAAAATGCGGGAAAATAAGTGATTCTACCAGGCTCTTTCGGAGTTTAAGTGACATAGTTTTGTTGTAGTAGCGCAGCGAGTGTAAGACTCCGTGAACACGCCTTGAGATTGCCATCACTTGCTTTGACCAGTCGAGGGTAGGAGTAATCATAACTCCAAGCGATTTTACTGCATTTTCGTACTTCAAATAATAATCACATAGTCTGACCCTCGGAGCAGTGCCCAGGTTGATACGAGCCCAATAAGCCTGACTACCCAGGATCATGACCTTTGTTTTTTCCACATTAAGCTTAAGACTGTTATTGATCGCCCAGCTTGCTATCGCATTCGTATCATGAGAAACACGTTGAACTGCATTATTAAAGTCTGTTGGAAGAAACGAATAATAGACCTAGGCGTCGTCGGCAAAGAACATATAATTACAATATTAAAGGATCTTAGGCAAATCATTAATGAAAATGGAGAATAGATAGGGACCTAGGACACTACCCTGAAGTACACCCGCGTTCACCTCGAGCCAGTCCGATGTCGCGCCAATCTCGTCCACCACGGCCTGCGTGCGGCCAACAAGGTATCTGTAGAACCAATTTAGCACAACATCGAAGCATCCGATATTACTCAACTTCCGGATGAGTAGATCATGCGGCACCGTATCGAAGGCTTTGGAGAAGTCGAACAAGACCAAAATCGTTATCTTCCTAGAGTCGATAGCCCTTCTCACATCATCAAGTACACCTAGAAGAGCTGGCTGAGTACTATGTCCCTTTCGGAACCCCGCTTGCCTGGCTGATAATAAACAATTACTTTCGAGATACTCAGTCAACTGATCGTGCACTACTCTTTCCAGAATCTTCGAGAGCTTACAGAGTTTGGCTATCGGTCTTGTGTCCGAGCACGACTCCATCCTGCCCGAATTCGCCAATGGAAATAATAAGACCCTCTTCCAGCAGTACGGAAAATAACCAACGGATAACATATCATTGAATAAGTCTGTTAGAGGTAACATGAGTTGCGGTTCAAGCAGTTTAATCATTTTAGTTGTAATTCCATCGACACCTGCGGTCTTCGAGGAAGCTCTAACGATGGCCCATTGAACCTTTTTGGTTGATACGGTGTGGAATGAGAATGAAGGAGAGGAGGGTGATAAATGACATAAATTAGTTAAGATGGAAAGTGGTGATACATGATTAGAAATACACGCATAATGAATGTTTAGTTGATGAGTAGTGAAATGCTGTAATCGCGAAGGGCTTGTCTTAGAGCAGAGACCAATGTTCTTAAGGTGTTTCCAAGACTTGGTGAGTTCTTTTTCGTTACGGAGTTTAGACTTTAGGAAATGAAATTTACTGGAGTTAAATGAATTCTTAACACGATTCCTTAGTGATTTATATTTATCATAGTCCGAAATAGCACCCGAATTGCGATAAAGTCTGAATGCCATATTTCTAGCTTTGATATCAGATCTGATGTCTTGTGTAACCCATGGTCTGTGCTTGGTTTTAATGGTGATTAATTGGAGTGGAGCAATAGCAGTATATGTAGTTAGAATTGTGTCAGTTAGATTAGCTAGGGAGGACGAGATAAGGTTAAAATTATGGTGAGAAGATGGCGTTGAATAGGTGCGAGTGGGCTGGTCAGTCCAAGGAAGTGAAGGCAGGTTTGAAAAGGATGAAGGGGAAGTGTGTAAGGTTTGTGGTGGTCTATCCATGAATGATGCGAATGTGGTGGCGAGAGAATGAAGGTCGATCGTTTCCAGGTTCCTACTCCAGAATCATTTTACACCAACCTGAGTGTTGGTAAGCTTTAGACTGATGGTGATGTCATCATACCCTGCAGGAAAGGGAGCACTTGATTTATTATAAACAAACTCAGGTACTGGTTCACGAACCAGGAAAAGATCTAACCAAGTATGAGAGGATCCCCTGGATGTCACCGCGTGGTATGTCGGTTCCGATGGTATAAGGAAAAATCCCAGAGTCTCCAGACTCCTCCTCAACATATCTGCCGCAGCACTAGAAGACTTCATATCAATATTAAAGTAACCGGTGATAACAACATGATTATGCCCAGGGAGTAAATCTGACAGAGTTTCAAAAAATTTAAACGGATAGACGGCTGAGGGCCTACAATATACCACTGCCAATAAGAACGCCTCTGTCTTGTTTACCAAACGTAGAATAAGAGACTCCGGAACATTCGAGAAGACAGGGTCAGAATGAGCAATGACATTGACGGCGAAATGATCGCGAATGTAAGCCGCCACTTCACCTCCCTCCTTACCTACACGATCCAACCGGTGTAAGGTATAGCCCGGCAATTTAAGAATATCAGAGGAGTCGTATTCAGTAAGGAAGGTTTCCGTGATGGCGATGACGTCAAAGGAATCAGGATGAACTAATGCTTCAATGGATGTAAAGTGAGTTTTGAGACGATTTATGTCAATGTCAATAATGGAAAAGGAATTTTTGGCCCGACCAGGCCTATCTCAATCAGTAGGAGATGAAAGAGGAGGGAGGTTGTTAAAGTCAGCCTCCGAGGTCACACAATTCAAAGGGCCATCTTTCATCTTACGCATATAAATATTCAGATTAATTACTATAGGCCTCACGTAGGCTAATTCCTTGCTTTTACGGATCGCTGCCTGCCATAGGTCAAAAACAGGCTTCGGCCAGAGTGGCCGGATAAATAAACTATTATCGCCTCCTACACCGAAAATAGCATGGACTGTTTTACCCTTAAGGAGGAATGTTCTCTCAACTACTGCATCCCTGGCCGCAGTTGACGATAGTCGAAAAACCATTCCTCAGGATCGCGGAGTAGCGGAAGCACTTCCCTCGGCGGCAGCCTTGGACCGTGACCGGACATCAATGACCTGCTTGGACAGCAGAGGCATATTTAAAACTGATAGCAATTTATCAATGGCATTGATGTCTGGTAACGTCATCTCTGGAGGTAAACCCGTAATCAATACCTCGCAGGTATCCCTCAAGGCATGAGCGGATGGGAGGTCGTGGGGAGCAGACACATCTTTATTAGTTTTTCGGACCTCGAGAGTGGCAACGCGGGACTCCAACGTGACAAAACGCTTATCTTGGTTTTTCAGACCCGTATCCGTAGTCGTCTCGAGATGGTCAACGCGTGCGTTAAGTGCTCGCAAGTCCGCCGTCATCTCATCCAGTTTACCCTCTATATGATCTACCTTTTCCACCACCGTGTTAATGTCCTTGTGGAAAGAGGAGTGGAGCTTACGCATAAACGTTTCCATCCACGGCGGCGGAGCGCACGCCATCGAGTCGGTATCAACGGCGGTAGCGAGCGAATCTCTATTGGGCGTTGTGGGCGTGGGGCCGCGAGGTTGCTTAGCAACAGGCGGTGGCGCCCTCACGTCTGTCACAAACAATATTGCACAGTTATATCACAGTTTAAAATAACACAGTCGCAGAATAAATGCAAATAGAACGAATATTACAGTAAGTCAGCAGATAAAATATAATACAAATAAAACAACTGTCAATACATCTATCAGTCACAATACTAAAATTGAATTTAAAATGTAAAATTAGATGACACAATAAAGCAGTCATTTGTCATCACAATTTCACGTCATCTAACATCCCTTGAATACTTTCATGTGTATATTGAACGGTACTACATAGAATATCAAATAAATAAATAAATAAAATAAGTAAATACATTTAGATTAAAACTGTTCTAGTGCCGAGAAGTGTCTCTGAGCCGCGGTCTTAAAGCCCTTTAATGAGTCCAGGCCACAAATTTCTATCGGTAAGAAGTTCCATAGATGCGCACCTTGCACTTCTAGAGAACGTTTACCACTCTCGCTACGCATCAGAGGAGATATGAGTTCTATTGTAACCCTCCTTCACAATTTTGTAAATGAATACCGCCATAAAATACTGTCTCCAATAATCTGTGCGCAGCCGGCTCAGAGAGTATCTGTGTGGCGTCATATGATCATCCCTCCTAATACCATAAACGTAACAAACAAAAGTATTTCTACTTTTACTATGTAAAATCTGTAATCGGTTTCTAATCTTCTGTGAAGCATCCAGCATGATTAATGAATAATAGTCTGTGTGGAAAAACAACAGCGCCTCGGCGAGTTGCTTTCTAAGAGCCTGGGTAGTGTACTTGCTAAAAAACCGCAGACTATACAACACTCTATTGACTTTACTGTGATATTATCTACGTGTAGCTTCCGAGATAGCTGCGAATCCAAAACCACACCAAGACTCAGAACCCTTTCCACAAACGAGATGTATACGTCATCACCCAAGTCAATGCCACGACTACCATGATTGTAAAAGTCTGAACAAAATTTACGGCAGTAAAACAATATAGCTTGAGTCTTGGAGGCGTTCAATTTGAGTGAGGCACGCACAGCCCAATCCTGTATTTCAATTGCGACCCTCCAAAGCTCTGCTATCCCCCCACTCAGATCAGAGTACGGGAGTTGCAAGTTAAGCTGCAGATCATTTGAATATAAGCTAAACACCCGCAGGATGAAGTACTTCACGTAAGTCATTAATGTATAGGCAGAAGAATAGGAGTCCCAGGATTGATTCTAGTGGCATTCCCGGGTTTGTTGTAATCCAGGAAGAATAGTTACCGGACGAAACAACAGCCTGCATACGAGACGAAAAGTAAGAATTTAGCCACAATAAAGTAAACCTAGAGAACCCCATTTGGCTTAGGTGGTAAAGTAAACGAGTAGGAGATATTGTGTCGAACAACAGGAGTATTGTAACAAGTTTTCTATCAATCCCTGTCCGTATGTCTTCTGTCAACTTAAGCAAAGCAGTTTCTGCTGAGTGATATGGTCTAAAACCAGTTTTCATTGGGTCCATAAGCGAGCGTGACTGCAGAAACTCCTGCAGCTAGTTTAAGGCACTTTTCTCTAAAACCTTTGAAAGGAAACATAAGAATGCAATTGGTCTGAAATCAGAAGTCGATGATGGTATTTTGCCCTTTTTCAAGGCGATAATATGAGCCTTGATGCAATAATATTACGACCATTGTGAAAGGACGCTGGAATGTTACTAAGATCAACAATTGAGTCATTATCATCGACAAAAATGACATCCAACCAAGTACCCGAGATGGAGGTGAAATGCGTAGGTCCATGCTAAACAAGTTGCAAAAGAAAGTTCCGCTGATGAATTGCGAACGAACATCATCACACTCCTTAAGAATATCGGAATTCAGATCACTCATGATAAATTTTTGACTATAATCAAGACTAAATTTGTGGAGATTATTTAAAAAGTCTGATTCACTCACGAAGGCAATCTTTGGTGGCCAGTAGATAATGGCAACAAATACAGGAGACGAATCACGCTCTTGAATACTGTAAAAAATATATTCAGGTATGCCTTGTTTAAAAGGTAGCCCGGTTTTAGACATGGATAATATTTGACTTTTAAGGCCAGATTTTACGTATAAAACTACCCCACCTCCAATGGAATTTCGGTCTTGCCTAGTACCATACACTCTAAACCCTAATCTGTAAAAATCGACGTTAGAATGTTTAAATTCGTGATTTTACAGTTTATGAAAAGGTTAAAACCATAAAATTACACTTTACAGTAGGTAAAATACATAATTTACACTTTAAGCAATGGAAATTGTGATATTTACAGATTTGAAATGTGTAAAATTAGTATATTATGACACTGTTGTGAGAAATGGTTTTCTACCTTTCTCGAGGTTGTTCGCACGAGCGAAGCGAGTGAGAACATCGAGAAAGGTAAAAAAACATCTTCTACAATAGTTTCATACAATATTTTATAACATTAGAACCTCAAAATATGAAATGAAAGTGGGATTTTGAGGTTAAAATGTTATAAATGAAATTTACAGCAGTGAAAAGTGCGAAGATTCGGCGACTAAATACAAAACTGTAAATTCAAGATTTTACATTTACCAAAAGAGAAAATGGTAGAATTACACATCTGAAAAGTGCAAATTGTAAAAATTAAATGTGTCAAAAGCGTAATATGTAATAGAAGGAAAAAAATAGAATTTAACTCTTTTATAAAGGTTAAAAGTACTCATCTTAGGATTTGGAAAGTGTAAATATAGAAAATAACGATTTGAAAAACTGTAAAATCTCGTGCATTGATTTAAATCTATAAATATTAGATTTTCAACTTCTTGGAAACAAGGAAATAATAAAAGTTTATTTATATACAATAGAATATAAGTAGAGGGTTTTAATTAGAAGAATTATAACCTAAATTAATATTTAGGTTATTGCGAAAACGATTCTTATACACCACAAATATATTTAAATATAGTTAAATTCTATTTTTTTCCTTCTATTACATCTTACGCTTTTGAAACATTTAATTTTTACAATTTGCACTTTTCAGATGTGTAATTCTACCATTTTACTTTTTTGGTAAATGTAAAATCTTGAATTTACAGTTTTGTATTTAGTCGCCGAATCTTCGCACTTTTCACTGCTATAAATTTCATATTTTACACATTTCAAATCTGTAAATATCACAATTTCCATTGCTTAAAGTGTAAATTATGTATTTTACCTACTGTAATGTGTAATTTTATGATTTTAACCTTTTCATAAACTGTAAAATCACGAGTTTAAACATTCCTGCAAATATATTTACATGTCTTATTTACATAAATTAAACAAGTAGATCGTGATCGCGTCGCAGAAAGTGAATCCCTCGCCGGCGGATCGAAGTACACTTAAATATATAGTAATACCCGCGGTACGGGTATGTTGTAGCACAGGAGAACAGAGAAATTACGAGCTCGATACCCAACGGAACTGTACGCCGAGACGAGCCAGACCATGGCCGAGAGGTATCGTGGGCCAGGGACCGAGGCCAGATCGTCCCACGATATCTGGCGAACCCCATGCCGATGTAAACACGACGAAAGATTAGGCGGCATCCTAACTCTAACCCAGGGTTGCAAAAATTGTAATTACGAAATTATTTAATTAGTAATTACTTTTTGGCTTAATAATTAAACTCCATATTAATTCGAAATTACTCTTCGACTGGGTATTGAAACTTCATTTAATTACAAATTACTTGTCAAATGAGTAATTAAACTTTATTTTAATTCTTAATTACTTATGTACTGAGTAATTAAACTTTATTTTAATTATTAATTACATTTGTACTTAGTAATTAAACTTTTTTTTTATTAATAATTACTTTTCGATTGAGTAATAACACTATTTCTTAATTAATAAATACTTTAGGACTGAGTAATTAAACCTTATTTAAATTAATAATTACATTTGAAATGAACTGTCCAGAAGCGTGGCAATCGGAAAAAGCCTCTCTACTGGAGCGGATGATGGTAAAGCAGTATTAGATTATAAGAATAACTCTAAAACTGATGGGTAATCCTTACTCAGTGCAAAAGTAATTATAAATTAAAAAAAAGTTAAATTACTCAGTATAAAAGTAATGAAGAATTAAAAAAAGTTAAATTACTAAATCCAAAAATAATTATTAATTAAAAAAAAGTTTAATTACTCAGTATAAAAGTTATTATGAATTAAAAAATAGTTTAATTACTCAGTATAAAAGTTATTATGAATTAAAAAATAGTTTAATTACTCAGTGCAAAAGTAATTATTAATTAAAAAAAAGTTTAATTACTCAGTAGAAAAGTAATTAAGAATTAAATAAAAGTTTAATTACTTAGTCTAAAAGTAATTAGTAATTAAAAAAAAGTTTAATTACTCAATCCAAAAATAATTATAAATTTAAAAAAAATTTAATTACTTGGTAAAAAGTAATTAAGAAATAAAAAAAGTTTAATTACTCAATCCAAAAGTAATTATTAATTAAAAAAAAAGGTTTAATTACTCAGTATAAAAGTAATTAAGAATAAAAAAAATGTTTAATTACTCAGTACAAAAGTAATTACTAATTAATGTAGGTATTGAATTATAAAAGTAATTAAATATTTGCAACCCTGCTCTAACCGTCGCACGTGCGCAGCAGATGACGCCGGTGGAAATGGCGTACTGGTGCGTGCACGTTCGAGCACCTTGCGCAATTAGACGAGGGAGCCCGGGTGATCCCTACTTTGCACCCGTATACCGGGGAACACGGCACCGAGTGAGGTGCGCGGGAAGGGGGGGGGTTTACTCAAGCAACGAGAGTCTTGCGTGCTCGGAGAATTCAAGTGAGCGACCGTCGGGCGGATGATGGAAGAGAGCGCAAGGAGACAGCTTGAGTAGTGTAGAGGCCGCGTATACCTAATATATGCTAAAACACGTTCACTGGGGATCAGGGTGAACGGCTCCCATACATTAGTAAAACAACACTTTTTATTTGAAGCTAGAATATTTAATAATCATAAAATAATTATACAATAACGAAAACGAAAAAAATATAGTCTCGGTCGCCAGCCACGTTCGCACGGCAATTTTATATATATCTAAATAGCGATTGCCGCTCACACACGCACAATTACACAGCTTATACGGGAAGCTGGAGAAACAGAAAATCGAGACAGGAGTTCTCATCTGCAGAATCTTGAAAAAACAATCAATACAATAACCACTCTCGGTAAATAATGACTAACTATGGTTTTCAACCGCATCGCTCGACGGCATGACTCGGTCGATCCGATGCACGTATCGTTTATGTGCAGTGAAGAACTCCGTCTCCCTGCACCGTCTCAACTGCTGGATACCATCAACCCAGACCCTCGTCAACAGGAACAACGCGAACAATTGGTAAAATACACTAGTTCCATAATAAATAAACCTTTATTAATATAAGTTCGTCCGAGGTTATTTATGTGTTTCAGGTGCGGCATGCGGGAACGACGGCACCAACACTGCATATTTCTCAGCTGGTCCCTGCTCACCAGGTTGCTGAGCCCATTGCTTTCTTCTCACTTCTTCTTCAAGATTAATATATTGTGGAGGTAGTATCCTAACCTCACTTTACCTATCCTTCTCCTTACCTGCAACTAGGTTTTGACAACCTGCTGCTTTCCTCAACTCTAATTTCTGTTCAGTATTATTTACTAATACTGTTGCAGGTACTCGAAGGAGGTTTTACAGCAGCGGAGGACCACCACTTTCTTTGATGAGGCTGGATACTGCTTGAATGATTTCTACGCATCTGTCATACTGTCTACACTACCTCAACTTCTACTTTATACGATTATCTTCTGCAATACATAATAAACAGGATTCAGCACAGAACCTCAACCTACTATACAAGGATTACTTAACAGAGGAATGGATATTATATTATACGGAACACTGACAGGGACAGTAATTTTGTGCGTGTGCGTAAGTGTCACTGGAGTTCGTACTCCTTCCTCACGGTCTAGACTAGCTAGATTCCGAGCGAGGCATTATTTAATTCCTATAAGCTACGGGGCTTTGGAATATAAATATAATAGTACGCTAAGTAAGTGACATGCAGTTAGAACTGTCATGTCACAATGCAAATAAGGTATACGGCGGTATATAAAGTCGATATATATGGCGCGCGCACACATATATGCGCGTATATATTATTATGAGGAGTTTAATTAGTATATTATTCAGTTCGCACTGATAATTAATCGAAAAAAAATACATACGCGTCGGGAGAGAATTGTTGTGAGCCCTGATGACTTTCAAAATATATATAATTGTAAATAAAGGTGCGATAATTAATTTTGATTAAATAATGAGTGTGAGGAAGTAATTAACAGGATTTATATAGCCGATAGGCACCTTGCGACACCACTGACTGGGTTACCTATATGGTAATTTTATATTTGTATTGCGCGTCTTCCAAGTGCCAAGGATGATTGGTTGTGTGATCGAACCAATAATGGATGGGATGGTGGCGACGTTAGTCACTATTATTGGTTAATTGGCCATGACGCAATCAACCACCCTAATCGACGCCAGTAAATGTAAGGAGTAATAGGTGAGATAAAGATAGCGATAGGGCGGGAAATCCTTATTTTTGGGAGAATCAAGGCACGCCACGAGCCTGGTGAAGAAACCGGATTCGATCATTCGCTACCTGATCGTTCTACCGAGCAGTAGAGTTCTTTGTAATATCGAGGGTATTTTAAGGCCGAGCAGCCATCTTGATAGTTATTTTTCTTTTCTTTGTACAGTTGAGTAAGGTTGGGAGCCGAGTAGAGTTGCAGCTGAGAGTAGTTAATTAGGTGAGTATAAGATACGGTTAGCCCGACGGGCAGCCAAATTATTATAATATTATATTTTATTAACAATAACCGCCCGGATATACCATCGGTTACCAGTCGGTCGCGATTTCATTATTAGTTGTATAAGTCGGTGCCGTAATTTATGTAATGAATCGTAGGGATGACCTTTTCACACACCACTAAAGGGACTCGACGAATTTTTGCGGATGTATTTAGTATGATATATAATTATATTCCTTAGTTAATAATAATTTGAACACCCTCCAATGTTGAATTATTAAATAGTCGATTGTCAAGTATTCACGTTGTTCTAGTTTACGAGGTTCCGGGTTCAACATAATATCTAGCAAGTTGAGATGGAGCATGGGAGCAGAAGTCTTCACTACACATAAACGATACGTGCAACGGATCGGCCGAGTCAAGCGAATGAGATCTAACTGTTGCACACGGCGCATGCGCTGATCGGTTCAGCACGACGAATTCGGTGATACCGAGTCGGGCCGTCGAGCGATACGTTTTAAAACGTTAATTGTTTAATTACCGAGAGTAGTTATTTTATTTATAAAATTCCGGCACCAACTTATACAATTAATAACGAGATCGCTCCGACTGGTAACCGATGGTATATCCGGGCGGATACTGTTAATAAAATAAAATATTATAATAATTTGGCTGCCCGTCGGGCTAACCGTATCTAATACTCACCTAATTAACTACTCTCAGCTGCAACTCTACTCGGCTCCCAACCTTACTCAACTGTACAAAGAAAAGAAAAAAAACTATCAAGATGGCTGCTCGGCCTTAAAATACCCTCGATATTACAAAGAACTCTACTGCTCGGTAGAACGATCAGGTAGCGAATGATCGAATCCGGTTTCTTCACCAGGCTCGTGGCGTGCCTTGATCCTCCCAAAAAATAAGGATTTCCCGCCCTATCGCTATCTTTATCTCACCTATTACTCCTTTCATTTACTGGCGTCGATTAGGGTGGTTGATTGCGTCATGGCCGATTAACCAATAATAGTGACTAACGTCGCCACCATCCCATCCATTATTGGTTCGATCACACAACCAATCATCCTTGGCACTTGAAAGACGCGCAATACAAATATAAAATTACCATATAGGTAACCCAGTCAGTGGTGTCGCAAGGTGCCTATCGGCTATATAAATCCTGCTAATTACTCCGTCACACTCATTATTTAATCAAAATTAATTATCGCACCTTATTTACAATTATATATATTTTGAAAGTCATAATGGATGGGATGGTGGCGACGTTAGTCACTATTATTGGTTAATTGGCCATGACGCAATCAACCACCCTAATCGACGCCAGTAAATGTAAGGAGTAATAGGTGAGATAAAGATAGCGATAGGGCGGGAAATCCTTATTTTTGGGAGAATCAAGGCACGCCACGAGCCTGGTGAAGAAACCGGATTCGATCATTCGCTACCTGATCGTTCTACCGAGCAGTAGAGTTCTTTGTAATATCGAGGGTATTTTAAGGCCGAGCAGCCATCTTGATAGTTATTTTTTCTTTTCTTTGTACAGTTGAGTAAGGTTTGGAGCCGAGTAGAGTTGCAGCTGAGAGTAGTTAATTAGGTGAGTATAAGATACGGTTAGCCCGACGGGCAGCCAAATTATTATAATATTATATTTTATTAACAATAACCGCCCGGATATACCATCGGTTACCAGTCGGTCGCGATTTCATTATTAGTTGTATAAGTCGGTGCCGTAATTTATGTAATGAATCGTAGGGATGACCTTTTCACACACCACTAAAGGGACTCGACGAATTTTTGCGGATGTATTTAGTATGATATATAATTATATTCCTTAGTTAATAATAATTTGAACACCCTCCAATGTTGAATTATTAAATAGTCGATTGTCAAGTATTCACGTTGTTCTAGTTTACGAGGTTCCGGGTTCAACATAATATCTAGCAAGTTGAGATGGAGCATGGGAGCAGAAGTCTTCACTACACATAAACGATACGTGCAACGGATCGGCCGAGTCAAGCGAATGAGATCTAACTGTTGCACACGGCGCATGCGCTGATCGGTTCAGCACGACGAATTCGGTGATACCGAGTCGGGCCGTCGAGCGATACGTTTTAAAACGTTAATTGTTTAATTACCGAGAGTAGTTATTTTATTTATAAAATTCCGGCACCAACTTATACAATTAATAACGAGATCGCTCCGACTGGTAACCGATGGTATATCCGGGCGGATACTGTTAATAAAATAAAATATTATAATAATTTGGCTGCCCGTCGGGCTAACCGTATCTAATACTCACCTAATTAACTACTCTCAGCTGCAACTCTACTCGGCTCCCAACCTTACTCAACTGTACAAAGAAAAGAAAAAAAACTATCAAGATGGCTGCTCGGCCTTAAAATACCCTCGATATTACAAAGAACTCTACTGCTCGGTAGAACGATCAGGTAGCGAATGATCGAATCCGGTTTCTTCACCAGGCTCGTGGCGTGCCTTGATCCTCCCAAAAATAAGGATTTCCCGCCCTATCGCTATCTTTATCTCACCTATTACTCCTTTCATTTACTGGCGTCGATTAGGGTGGTTGATTGCGTCATGGCCGATTAACCAATAATAGTGACTAACGTCGCCACCATCCCATCCATTATTGGTTCGATCACACAACCAATCATCCTTGGCACTTGAAAGACGCGCAATACAAATATAAAATTACCATATAGGTAACCCAGTCAGTGGTGTCGCAAGGTGCCTATCGGCTATATAAATCCTGCTAATTACTCCGTCACACTCATTATTTAATCAAAATTAATTATCGCACCTTTATTTACAATTATATATATTTTGAAAGTCATCACGACTCACACCAATTCTCTACCGACGCGTATGTATTTTTATATTTAGTTAATTATCGGCGCGGACTGAATAATATTCTAACAAGGGGAGTACTTGTCCTCCGGGAAACGGATCGTGTCCCAACTTTGGTATGTCTTTTGTAATATGAAAATATGAAGAAAGCCAAGTACTATTACTTGCCAATGGCCACTTTTACGAAAAGTATTCGACATATTACAATATTTTCATTGAAAATTACCTTTACTTTGATCGCTTATATAACTAAAAAATTAAAAGATAGTTGAGTTTAAATACATATGGTCTGATAAAAAGAAGCTGAAATGATATTAATATGGGACAAAGTTATGAAGAAAATAAAAAATTAAAGATTTTTAGGCTAAAAGAAAAAATAAATTTTTTATTCAAGAATATAATTTTTATTACTCAGACAAATTTTTTTTTTAAAGGATGTGACATGGCAGTTTGTAATGCATGTCACTTATAGACTATATTCGTTGGTTGTAAGAAAGCATTCCAAAGTCCCTTATAAGGAATAAAGAAGCGTTCACTCGGAATCTAGCTAAGCCAGACCGTGAAGAAAGAACTCGGACTTTTAGTTATTGACATGCGCACACACACAAACGCTATTACAGCAAATTTTCTAATTCCTTTGAAAACCTTGCAGCTCCTTAAAAATCCTTTTAGCACCTTGGTAGTCCTTCTAGCTCTTTGAAAGTCTAGCTTTGAAGATGATGACCAGCTATGTATAACGCCGAGCTGTACCAAGTCCGTATATTATTGTACTCGAGCTTCTACCAGTAAACCGCACTTAAAATAGATATTAAAAACAAGGACAAATTCGACATTAATTTGAGTTTGATATAAGGAACAATTACCGCTTGTTTGGTTTTCAAGCTGTTCCTGTATACGTTATTAATGTCGAGCTTCCAGAATGGCATGTTGATTGTAAGGTGCGAGAAGGAGAGAGAGAGAAAGAGAGAAGTTGCGCTATACACACAGTATACGCGCGTCGGATCGGCCGAGTCAAGCGGACGAGATGGGACTGTTGTGTCAAGCGCATGCGCGCGGTCTCGCTGCTCGGCTCAACACGACGAACTCGGTGATTCCGAGTCGGGCCGTCGAACGAGTCGTTTCGTTTAAAACCTTTATTATAGTTATTACCGAGAGAGGATATATTTTTATTAATTGTTTAAATTCGAGCATCTACAGGTGAGAGTTCCTGCCTAAACTCCCTGTCTTCCAGCTTCCCGGCAAGCTGTGATTGTGCGTGTGTGTGCGGTAATCGCGTGTGCTAAATATATAAATTTTGCCGCGTGAACGCGGCTGGCGACCGTGACTAGTTTATTCGTTTATTTTGTGTATTATTATTATTTGATTAAATATTAAACCTCTAGCTTGAATAAAAGTGTTGTTATTTTATGGTATGGGAGTCGTTCACCCTGATCCCCAGTGAACGTGTTTTAAGGAATACAGAAATTTATCGGTCTTGCTGAGTTAACGTCTAATGACTCTAAGAACTCTAAGCTGCTCGCTCGAACAAGCACGACAATTCGCCGTGTATCAATCTTGAGGATACATAGACTTAAAAATTCTATCTTTCTTATAGTTAAATAACATTAATTTCGTAATTAATATCCTATTTAAACATTTTTTTCCTTTTTCCTTCTGTTTTATGTATGGTGGCTTGTGGACTTCATAATGCTGTCCTCGAGATTGATACACGGCGAATTTTCGTGCCTTTACAAGCAAGCAGCTTGGAGTTCTTGGAGTCATTAGACGTTAACTCAGCAAGACCGATAAATTTCTGTATTCCTTTAATAAATTTTTTATATTAAATTTCGGTTAAATTTCTTTAATTTCTTATTTTTTATAAATTTGTTCCAAATTAAGCAATCAGCTTCTTTGTTTAATACAAATCTACTTGAACTTTACATTCTTTTAGTTTTGGTTTGAGTTCCTATCAATATTCGTTTTCGAGTTATAAGCGATCAAAGTAAAAGTAATTTTCATTGAAACTATTGTTAGATGTCGAGTAAATTTCGTAAAAGTGGTTATTGGCAAGTAATTACTTGGCTATCTTCATATTTTTATATTACAAAAAACGTACTAAAGTTAGGATAAGATCTGTTTCTCAGAGGTCAAGTACTTCCCTTGTAAGTCAAGGTAGTACGATTTAAGAGCTCTCTTGGAACAAGATAATGATGGTAAGCATTTAATATTCGCCTGCAAAGAGTTCTAAAGATAAGCATCCTGGCAATGAAAGGACTATCTTCCAAACTTAGTATGCACCTGAGGTATGGACGAGGCACAAGCGATTCGCCTGGTTGGACAAATGTAAATGCCCGGTCAAAACAATTCCAAGAAATAGGACGGTTCTCTGATGTTAATAATTTTGTACATTGTAATAGTAGATAAGTCTAGAATCAGCCATCTAGAATCAGTACGCATCCAATTTAAATGTTTACGGTATAGAGAGATGTGCACATCTAGTTAGCTTTTAAAAATATAACGTATGCATAAGTTTTAGTCTCTGCAGTCTAGACTTTTGGTTAAAGTTTGCATCAAGTAACAAAATAGGACAGTATTTCAATTGAGGAAATACAAATGCTTGTATTAAATACTGCCGAAGAGCCTGAGTCGTGTATTTATGAAAAGATTGAAGAGTATATAAAACTTGATTTACTTTTCTAGTAATATGATCTTTTAATCTTATTCCTAATCTCTAATATGATCTCTAATCTTATCTTCCACGATAGAATTCGATCGAATTTAACTCCTAGGTTACTGAGTGTTTCAAAAAAAGGTATGATCACTCCTGCTTCCATTTGTATTACAGGTAAACTCATCTGATCGATAGAGTTACAGAGATAACGAGAAGCAAAAACAATAGCTTGTGTTTTCTTTAGATTAAGCTGAAGTCCATATTCATAAGCTCATATCGAGGTTCCTTTTGCATCTTCAGATAATCTCAAGATTCCTAGCTCGATTTCATTTCGAGGGACTTGCAGATACATCTGCAAATCAGCATAAAATAAATGATTTACACCGCAAGGAAATAAAGACTTAGCGTCATTCGTATGAAGGCTGAAGAGCAAGACACTGAGGACAGCACTTTGTGAAACATCAAGGTTAGTATCGACCTAGTCAGACTTATTAAATTTAAATATTGTTCGTTGCCTTCTGCCACTAAAGTACGAATTAATGTAATAAAGAGCAGAACGTGAAATGCCCATTTTACTTAATCTATATAACATAACCTGTTACGGGCCTTATTTTTGGTTTATTTTTACTTTTCTTCTCCTTCGTCTTCTTCCTTTTGTTCACTTCATTGAGATAGCATACTAGGTTCGGATGCAAAGTAGATACCCTTATTACGGTTACTCGTTTGAAGACTTTTTAAAGAGTTGTACTTGTTTATTTTCAAAACCACGTTGCCTCACCATAGGCTAGTGGATTTGAAGCATTAGTTTGTTTGTTTTGTGTAATGACACTTTTCTTCCTACGAAGGAAAGAAAAGTGGAGTGTGTATTTCTTAATATAAATAAAATATTCGTGATTTTTATTTAATTGAAATAATGCATTAATAGGCTACTGTTTGTTTTCTCGCAAGAGATAACGGTTCTTGGAAAACAGCTTCGGTCACCTCGTCGCTTCGTTGTCGTTCGAGCGTAGGTCGGTTTAGGCCGTTGTGATCCGGGCTTCGTCTCACTCGATACTGACCGCGGGCGCGTACTCTCGCGAGCTAATAGTCGAGAGAGGGAGTCGAGTTCCGGCCGGGTAGAATCCGAACCAACCCGTTAACCGTTTCAATTTCAACAACTACGAAGGCAGGGTTACCATTTAGGGTTTTTCTGTCCTCTATTATTTAATGTAAATGAGGTCGTACTGTATGAGTGGAACAAAGAAAAAATACCTCTATCTGGCAATACTGGACGAAGGCTATTTTTATATCTAAATGTACATGCTACGTTGGCTTTTGATCTAAGAATCCTCCTAATATCGAAATTCACTCACTTTATATACTAAAATTGCCTTTGTATGCTTAACCATTTTTTGCGTATTACTTACAAACTATGCTATTTCTTCACATTTAAAATATATTTTTAAATCATAAATATTATTATCTACTTATTTTAGTTCTTATATATCTACTATTTGTAAAATTAAAATGACTTAAATTGATATGCATTTATATATCGTATGCATTCTTTTAAAAATGTCTTGGTTTATATTGTTTATTTTGAAGTTCTACAATTATTTTAATTTTCGGTTATAACAAAATTACATAATATAATAGTAGCTTATTTTTATTAAACACATAAATTTGTATTGTTAATAACATCAATTTCATTAACTTTTTAAATAATTTTCAACTTTAAAATTTACAATAATGACAACTTTTTTAGAAGTTTCAGTTTTGTTAGTTTTCTATAATGCATATACTTTTTTTATACATGCTTGAAATTCTAAATGTTTAATGAACATAAATAAATAATTAAATTTGTTGATTGTCGCATATCATTTGAAGCGTTATTAATTAATTTAATTTTTATGTATTATAATGTATTTATATATATACGTTGTTACCATTTAAGATTCGCCTACTATTTATCGTCAATAGATAATTACATATCGATTGATGTTTATCAAGGTGTTATCGATCGTGGGTATTAAAATCTAATCACTTATGTAGATATGCCGTTATTATTTGTTTTAATTATATTTATTCATAAGTTATGTCGTTACAAACCAAAAGGAAATAACTAAGAAATCCCGTAATTAATGCAAATATCCCAGAATACTATAAAAATTCCCGAAATATTGAATTTAAAAAATTTTTGGCGAAGTAATATTTTTAATATGGATAAATTACTTACCCGATATTCATCAAATATTGACCCATTATACAAAATACAAACAAGCGCAGTTGAAATAAATATGCATGGAAGAAACCATCCAAATTTAAACCTTAACAAATCCTTTAAACAAAATATTCAGTTATGTATAACTATTAAATAAAAGAAATATTAACCGGTCACATATTACTGTAACTGTTAAAAATGTTATATCAAATCGTTCACTATACTTTGCTATGTACTTGAACCTTTTGTATACGTAATAAGGTAAAATATTTTTTTACAGACGAGATAAATACTTACATTCATTCTCTATCAAGACACGTTCCCAAACACTTCGCTGTATAAGATAATATATTACTTTGTACATATTTTGCTCTGTGTATGGTAAAGGTTAATTATTTCTACTGCTCTTAATCATACCTTTTTTTAAAAATACTCTTACATAGAAAAAAATTTCACTTTTAAGAATATGCAGCATACTGTTACACCATAATTAGACAAAAGGTGTTACGATAATATTGCATATTGAATACAATAGTTTTTTTCCGCTATCAAGCTGCGTTATGAAAAACGTAATACTTAAAGATATTCTATGGTGCCTTGCTGCGTGGGGAAGATAGGGAATCTCCTATCTCTCCGCGCGCATCGTTTCTATGACCGTGCAGCTCCCCACACGGCTTATAAACTTGACTTTTTGTTAATGTTTCCATTAATTTCTATAACTTTTTCGTGGTGACATGAGTTCAAATTTTGCATACCGCTATATTTATATTTACTTGTGATGTCTCTAGTTTTATTATGGATTTTGTACACTTTTCAGCAATTACACTCAATCATATTTTTTATATACGATAGCCAACTTCTATGTCGTATATCTTCAAAATTTACGCGGAAAAAAATATTGGAAAAATCCTTGGATACTTCTAACACTCTTATAATAGTTATTTTCGATATAAGTGTGCAGTGCTCGCTTCGCTCGGGCGACAAAATACACTCGTGCCTGAATCACCTACTTTGTACACGTGTATCGAACACTATTTTTCCTAACGAACTACGCAAAGATTTCATCTTGTGTTAACATATGAGCGACCGAGATAGTGCATTGTTGAAATACTGCGCAAAATAAAATTTTCCTGTTATAGTTATCATTATTATAAAAGAAAAAGTTACCTCTCCCGGAACCGATGTTTGCGCCTGAACGAAGCGAGAGTGAAAATGTGGTATGGGGTTGAAATCACTTTGTCTCTTGTATTTTTGAATACTACTGCATCAAGATTTTTTTTGCATACTAGTGCGGGAAAGTACTACTTTCCAAACTCAAACTCGTGCACGTAATCAAATTTTCAATTTCATTAATTCTGTTAACTTTGACGTAACTATTAAACATTCTGAATAGTTGTGCATGTATTTTAACGTGTTGCATGTATTTTATGTATGCTGTTTCAGGAATACAGTCATATATTCCTCATATATAAATATATCACTATCGCGAAAAATGCAATACCATAATTGCTAAAATAAGTCATTTTGAACGTTTTTGAAAATGTATTTATGCGTGTATGTATGTATGTGTTAGTATTAAATGTACTATATATGTAATAGGCCAATCGAAAAGTTCAGTCAATTTTTGATCGATTTGACTGATATTTATTTTTATGCTAAACATTAATTGGTGGATTCTTTTTAACCTTTAGACTGCCGGCATTTTTGCCTTATAAATTGATATTTTTGATGTGCAAACTTTATACATAAAAACACCTCATATCTCTAGAGTAGTTGTCAAGGTCACAGATGGCTCATATATGAGCCAGTCCGGCTGGCAACGGTTGGGTGAATGTTAAAAATTAAAAAAATTTTAAGTTACTATATATTCATTTTTAACAGAATTTTCTTGATATTACAATGTAATAAGACCCCAAAAATACTCCTTTAGTTATCAATAAAACCGTAAGCATCCCAACTACCCCTAGCGAGGGGGTGAAAATTTCGAAAATTCATTAGTAGGCTGGTTTGGATTTTTCTACGATGTTTTCTCGTAAACACACTGTAACATGTGTAAAGTATACCCTGAAGTTTGTCCTAACCTATGGAGGTGTCAAAACTACCCCTAGCAAGGGGGTGATTTTTTTAGCGAACGTGAAATACGAGCATACTAAAAGGTATACTTCACCTAATTTCAGGATACATTTTACAGATTTTACAGCGTATTTCCGAAAAAAATCATGTAAAAAGTCAATAACCACCTAATAACGAATTTTTGAAAATTTCACCCCCTTGCTAGTAGTAGAGAGGTAGTTTCGGCATTTCAATCAATTGCGGAAAATTTAGGGTATATTTTACGCATCTTTCAGCGTGTTGACGGAAAAAAACGTGTAAAAAGTGAATACCCAAATAATAACAAAATATTGGAAATTTCTACCCCTCGCTAGGGGTAGTTTTGACATCTCAATTGATCCCGGAAAAATTTAGGACATATTTCACAAATTTTACAGGTTATTTACTAACAAAATTTCAGTAAAAAGTTCAATAACGATTACAAGTTCAATAACGAGTTTTTAAATATTTCACCCCCGCGCTACGGGTTGTTTGAATACCTCGATCTGAAAATAGTTTCAGCTGTATACTTTAGAAATCAGAGAGCCTACTTATTGAGAAAAATGCATCAAATATCTATATCCATTATCAAAGCTATAATTTTATTACTGTCCCATATATGAGCCATGCCGGCAGTCTAAAGGTTAAAAAAAATATAATAATCGAGCCTAGCATGTAAGAATATAGCTTTTACATATTTCGGCTCCACTAGTTTTATTACTATAAATGTTAATCATTTTATCATACATTAATTTATATTGTTTTATTAAAAATGTGCAATGTACTAAATTTTATCAAATCCGGTGTTATAATAAGATATGTTGATTTTATTGATTTTACTGCTATTTTATTAGATATATATGTAATTAATATTAAAAGTCAGTTTTCTTAAACTGTATATGTGATGTAACGGGAACATAAAGGGAAAACACATCAAAATTTATTATTCTATATAATTGGTAAGCTTACCTGAAGTTCAGGGAAAAGCTCGCCAAGAATCTCAAAAAGTGGCAAGAGAACGAGGCCGATGAAGCTGCACTGTGATGATGGCTTCGTCACCTTGTCTCGATCCATGAATGGTGTTACAGGCAGACCTTCTAGTTTTTCGGCATCGCTTTGCTTAAAAAACTCTTGAAGGAGGCTGTCAAGCCAAGGCTCAGCAACTTCCATTGGTCTTGCTTCATTGCTAATGTCCGCTACTTTTATCAACACCATCGACAACTGACCCCATATTATAATAATTATTATACTTCAATTAAAAAATAGATTTATCATTACTATGCATTTAAAACTATAATAAAATTTTCAACAAAATAAATTTACAAATATCAATAGTTTCTCAATTTATTGCTTTCTAGACATTTAATCTATTATTTCCTCAAAAATAATATTTTTAACAATAATAATTATTTTAAAATTTGAATTTTCCAACTATTAGAAAAATTCGTGAATTGGCTTGTAAAGATCAATAAATTCATATATCTTATAATAATAATTATTTTTATTAAAATCTTTTATCCTGGTAGAAATATCAGTATTTAATTCTGGTGATAACACCATATTACCATACAATTGTAGCGCTGTTGAAACTTCCCAAATAATAAGAAATCAATTTGTCAGTACGGTGAGTCAATTCCTAAGTTATAATACCTCCCACGTAAGCTCAGAAATCGAAGCATTTCATACATATTTATATTGTTTTATTAAAAATGTGCAATGTACTAAATTTTATCAAATCCGGTGTTATAATAAGATATGTTGATTTTATTGATTTTACTGCTATTTTATTAGATATATATGTAATTAATATTAAAAGTCAGTTTTCTTAAACTGTATATGTGATGTAACGGGAACATAAAGGGAAAACACATCAAAATTTATTATTCTATATAATTGGTAAGCTTACCTGAAGTTCAGGGAAAAGCTCGCCAAGAATCTCAAAAAGTGGCATGTCAAGCCAAGGCTCAGCAACTTCCATTGGTCTTGCTTCATTGCTAATGTCCGCTACTTTTATCAACACCATCGACAACTGACCCCATATTATAATAATTATTATACTTCAATTAAAAAATAGATTTATCATTACTATGCATTTAAAACTATAATAAAATTTTCAACAAAATAAATTTACAAATATCAATAGTTTCTCAATTTATTGCTTTCTAGACATTTAATCTATTATTTCCTCAAAAATAATATTTTTAACAATAATAATTATTTTAAAATTTGAATTTTCCAACTATTAGAAAAATTCGTGAATTGGCTTGTAAAGATCAATAAATTCATATATCTTATAATAATAATTATTTTTATTAAAATCTTTTATCCTGGTAGAAATATCAGTATTTAATTCTGGTGATAACACCATATTACCATACAATTGTAGCGCTGTTGAAACTTCCCAAATAATAAGAAATCAATTTGTCAGTACGGTGAGTCAATTCCTAAGTTATAATACCTCCCACGTAAGCTCAGAAATCGAAGCATTTCATACATATTTTTAATGTTTAACCATTTTTCACATGAGAAATTTTAAAAAATCGATAAATATGCCTAAAACGTAAAATATTGTTATTTTTAACTTTTAGAAAATACTAGCGCAATTATTCCTTCTATTTTTTAAATTTTTCTTTTAATTAAAGAATGTCCAAAAGATACTAACTGATGTATTAATGTTTACTTAAAATTTTTTTCCGGTTAAGTACGTACATTTATTGTAGAAATTCAATATAAGTATTGTATATTGTTACGTCCAGACTTGCACCAATAATTATAAAAATATTGCAAGAAGGCAAATATTTAATAAACCATTCGCCTTTCTTCCGCTCTTGTTCAACCAGGACTAGCTTTACGTCTCCGGGAGTAGCAAGCGAAATTATTTTGAGAGTAGAGATTCAGGATATAATGTGGAATTATAAAATAATATATTTATTTTTACTCGTATTAATCATGCATTATTTATTTAAATTTGTTAACATAATTATATAACCTCTTTTTTTTAAATGAACATATATAACGAAATTCCTCTAGCTTTTAATTAACAAAACACACATAAAATACAATATTTTATAAACAAATGCATAAAATTATTTAGGTCTATAAACTATTTGTATATTGAGAATATAAACAATTGCACGGTAAACACGTTAACAAACTATCTTGTTTAGCGAATATATATATACGTAATATTATCTTATTACAAACATTACTAATTAATATACAAAATAAGAATTATTATAAATAAATACAGTTTAAATTAACAATTGTTTTAATTAAAAATATGAATTATTGTCAATAAATTGCAATTCATACAATAAATAATGTAAATAAAATGCAATGTGGCATACAGTAACAAGGCCTAGCCTTCGCTGACTGTTCTCACGTGCGCTGATACGTTTTCCCTACCGCTTTACATGGCAACCCGAGATCATAAACATCTCTTCACATTGAATATGTGTACCTCGATCTATTTCCGACCAGATTCGTCTTGTCTCAGAAGTACTAGAGATAGTACTTCTTTAACTTCAAAGGGTCCGTCATACTTTGGTGCCAGTTTAGCAAAAATGCCTTACGCACCTTAGGAAAGTGTACGACAATAATTTGAATCATAAGCCTGGAGGACTTGCTTGAGACGTCTTATAGTTCTGACATATCAGACACCGTAAGACAAATTGGCGGGTATCGTGGTAGATACCTAGCCAATAGTAATCTCTTGCAACGCGTTCGTTTTTTCAATCAAGTTTTTTCAAGTGCCATGTGACTCATAGAAGAGTCGAAATGAGAATCTACTAGAACTCGATTCCTCTGCTCTAAGGGTAACACAAGACGTCAGCCTTCTTCTCGTTTTGTTACAGAGTCCAGGAACTTATTGCTTGTAATACGATATAGCCTATCATCCTCAATTTTCTACTCTAAAAATCTCTGAGGGCATGAGCGCACATCGTTTAATCTAGCAACATACCATGGATCTGTAATTACTTCGAACGAGGCTACCTCTTCTTCGTCGGGGCCTGGGTTGACGGCACGAAAAAGCGCGTCCGGGACATAGTGCAAGGCTCCTTTCTTATGCACTATTTCAAAGTCCCATTGCTGCATTTCAAGTATCGTGGCAACCTACCCGATGGCTCCTTGAGATTTTTGAGCCATATGAGAGCACTACGGTCGGTTACAACCGCAAACAGATATGTTTCAATATATGGTCTTAATCTCTTAATAGCCCATATGAGAACCAAGCATTCTTTTTCCGTTGTCATGTAATTACGTTCAGCAATATTTAATAATCGGCTGACGCAGACAATCGGATGCTCGAAATCCTCATGGTCCAGTTGCTTCAACATTGCACCTATGGCCAAATCACATGCGTCACTTTGGACGGTAAATGACTTAGAAATGTTTGGACCGGCTAGTAAAGGCGCCTCAGCTAACGCAACTCGAAGCTGATGAAACGCCTCTTCCTGCTCCTCGCCCCATTCCCAAGCCTGGTCTTTACGCAGCAAGTTGGGAAGGGAATCTATAATGACAGCTTCTTGATTGATAAATCGAGAATACCAGCCTACCACCACGATGGAAGGATCTCGGCTGTTTGACATTACGAGGAATGAGGTAATTAAGGACCGGGGCGACTCGTTTCTCATCAGAACGCAAGCCCTCTGCATCCAATTTGTAGCTAAGGAACGTTACGCTGGAGCAACAAAACTCACACTTCTCTCGATTCACTTCGAGCCTAGCGTCGTTCAACGTCCTTAGTACGTATTCGAGCTATTTTAGATGGTTCTCAAAAGTTTCGGTAATGACAATCAGGTCGTCTAAGTAACCAAACTTATGAGGTTCCACTTTAGGCTCGAAAATTGCATCTATAAGCCGTGCAAAGGTCATAGCGCATTCATTAGGCCAAAAGGCATTCTCGTGAACTGCCGCAGTACCGACCCTGGTACAGCAAATACAGTATAATGTCGGCTCGCCTTGATCATTAATATTTGGAAATATGCTTTGTGAGGTAGTAAATACCTCACACAATAAAATAATATTAAAAACTTTGTCGTCGTCCAGTACCTGTAACAAATATATATAATATTAATATAGGTAACGAACCAAAGATACTATTATTGAAACAACTTACCTAACACAGGTAATGCCCGTGCATTATCTGTGTATAACTGTTGTTGATACCTCCTCCTGGGTCAAGGGAAAACTCCTACATGGCTACGTAGCGACTCCTTATCACTGGCTCCTGCTGGTCCTGGGCCTCGTTACCTGTAGGGAAAATTTGAAATTAGAATGATATTAAATTATGTAATTGTTTAAGCTAAATAAGGAAGTGTTTATAATAAATGTAGTATGTAGGATAGGTTAGAGGTAAGGTTGACAATTGGTATTAGAGAGGTTAAGAAAAAAGTAAACAATGAATAACAACAAAGCTTGAGCCATTCTTATCATCGAATTGGTTGAATAAATAAAAGGAAAGGATGGAAAATAATAGAAGTGATTTGGTTTGTTTTGTATGGTGGAGAGAGAGAGAGCGAGAAGAATAAACAAATAGCACTTACCGTAAAACGTCGAGCTAGTTGAAGACAAGAGAGGTTACTCGCTGTTGGTGATGGAAGATGATGGAGACGCCGATCCGCACGAACAACACCTCAGGATGATGGAAATTCCTTCCCTCGTAGACGTCATCGCCGTGAAGTCGCACCAGGTTCGGATCGCCGCACAAACGCCGAGTACTCGTAAACACGAAAGTGAGAGAGATAACAGACTCGCGCGTGCAGCAGTACTGCCGTATGCGTGTACATAGGTGGCGGCGGAGAGGGGGGAGCTTACTCGTGTGCACCACGAGGACTACCGAGAGAGCGCGCCGGCGCAACGAAGCGCGGGACTCTCTCGGGCTCAACTCCCGTGCGTAAGAGAGAGAAAAGAAGAGTGCAAATTGCACAAGTGGAGGCGCTAGCCCAGCTAACACTTGGGACTGACGATAATATTCGCACCGCTAAAGTCGAATGGATAGTATGGAAGGAATAAAGGTGGCAGTAGGATCAATAGCACCTGTTGACCTGCCAATAATGGGAAAACGGATGCCATATTCAAATGAAGGAAGTTGACAGCGCCGCGGGTCGGCCTTGACGAAAAATTTAGGAAAAAGGAAGAGAAGGCGGAAAAAGGAGGAGAGGATTCACTACTAGCTAATCCGTTAAGTGAGACGCCAGTGCTTTACGTAGTTATCGAAGATTATATTTTTGAAAATTGTTGATTACTTGAATTATTGTTCTAGTGAAGATAGATATTGCTGGAAAGATTGGCGGTTGTGATTTTGGAGATAAATATTTACCAGGAGATTGAGAGATTGAGGAAGTCTTGAGAAAAATATATTTATTTGGACAATCTGATCGTGAGGACTCACGTGCGGTAAGTGGACTGCCCGCCGGCCACGTTTATTTCGTTGATGTACTACTTGTTCGTATAAGGATTATTTTCGGTATCGCGACTAGATTTGATGGAGGATTAATACCTCAATTATTAATTATGAGATTTTAATTAAATGAATTGTCGTAATTTGTGATTTCGAATTAGTGTTATAATTTTCTCTATGTTGGTTAAAATTCGCGACTACGTCTGTAAAATTTGAATTTGTAAAGGTTATGTTGTGAATAAAAGTGAAGTAAATAAATAGTTAATTACTCCCTTACACGGACTATTGAACTTATTCTTTTTTTGTGTAATTTTAATTATTCCCCCTTTGGTTGTGATTAATTATTAGGAAAGGATTTAGTTAGTCCCGCCATTTTCCCGTCGGCTAGACAAGGATCCACGGCACAGGTAAGATTTTCGTGCATGTGCTGAGCCGGCCATTTTTATAGGACGAAGAACGAATATCAGTTACCCCATTTATTTAAGGGGGGAGCCTGCTTTAGAGGCTTCAAACAATCGTTTTTTTTTGCCTAAATCTCTTCCTAAACTATCCAAGAATATGTCTCTAAAATTTCAGAACAAAATTCGGAATATTTTCGGTGATACAGAAGAAATAGTGAGCAAGCGTCGAGCAGGTATCCGAGCGTCCGGGCCGCCCCACGATCTATTGTGTATATTATAATGGAAAGGGACTAAAGGTTCTTCAAAACGGTTTAACTGTTTATAGAAGGTCTCTATGAAGCTATGGAAGGGGCAAAAATGTTATTGTAACGGTATATATGAGCTGGCAACGTCGGCTCGAACAGAGCTACTTTTAGCTTTACTGTTCAGTTTAAATTTGTCTCTCAGTACGTGAGCATCCTAAAAATATGGAAACCTATCCGAAAATGAGCAAATCTTCGAGTGAGCGTAGTGCAAGGCCACGGAAGCGCAAATTCTACGGCAATCAATTTGTGAATGTTTCTTAATCGGACGATGGAGAAGCTAATACCAGCCGCAGTGAGCAGAAATTGGCATCGGCGACTACGGACGACGTTATAGTTTATCCGTCTCATTGTTACCGCATAATCGAGTTTGTGTCTGTGTTTTTAGCAATTTCGGAGTTAGTTATTTGCAATTTGTGTAAGCAAAAAATAACGTTCGCCGAAAACAACCATCGAGGTTTAGGATTTAAAATTATTTTGTCGTGTCGCTGCGGTAAAAGAGAAATCGAATCCGGACCGTTGATTCACACCGGATACGAAATCAACAGAAGAATTGTGTTCGTCATGAGGCTTTTGGGTGTCGCACGAGAAAGCGTAAATATTTTTTGTGGTCTTCTGGATTTATCTCAAGGCATAGGCTTAGCAAAATCGACGTATGACAAAATCGTGGAACATCTGTATACAGCATCGAAAACGATGTTTGAAAGTGCGTGCAAAAGTGCTATCGAAGAAGAAAAACAACTAAATGTGCAAAATGAAAGACCAGCTGACCATTTGAAAGTTTCGGGCGATGGATCGTGGAAAAAACGTGGATTCACTTCTCTGTACGGTGTAACTACACTTATTGGCTACTACAGTGGCAAAGTGATTGATCTCGATGTTAAAAGCGGATATTGTCATACCTGCACTCTCAAGAAAAATGCGTTGAACGACGACGAGTATCAAGAATGGTATGAAACCCATAAAGATAATTGTTCTTCGAATCACGCAGGCTCCGCCGGAAAGATGGAAGTTGATTCAATCACCGAAATGTTCTCAAGATCCATCGAGAAATTTGGAGTAATGTATAGCAATTATATTGGCGACGGCGACTCCAAAATATTTCTTGGCATCGTGAACAATAATCCATACGGCGACAAGTGTACAGTGACTAAAAACGAGTGCGTGAGACACGTACAAAAGCGCATGGGTACTCGTCTCCGCAACAAAAGAAAAGAACAGAATCTCGGTGGAAAAAAGCGGCTCACAGAGACTGTAATAAAAAAACTAACAATGTATTACGGTCTCACGATTCGAAGAAATTTAAACTCTGTAGAAGGTATGAGAAGTGCAATAATGGCGACACTTGATCATTATTGCTCGACAGATAAATTGCCTCGCCACGACAACTGCCCCGAAGGCGCCGAAAGCTGGAGTGAATGGCGCAAAGCAGAAGCAAAAAATACTTTGGCTGGTTTTAAACATCCACCGCGCCTAATTGACGACGATATTGAAAAACATATTCGTCCTATATACGAGGAATTATCAAAGGACGATTTATTAACAAGGTGCTTGGGTGGACACACGCAGAATGCTAACGAGTCATTCAATTCAACCGTATGGCGCATGACGCCCAAACACCTTCATTCGGGGTTTAAAATAGTTCAGACTGCTGCTTTCATCGCTGGAGGGATGTTTAATGAAGGCTACAGTGCAGTATTAAAAACTATGCACTTATTAGACTTGAAAATTGGGCTCCAGTGCAAAAATTTTTGCGATAAAGCGGACGAGGAGCGCATCATGCGTCAAAACAGGCGCGCCTCATTGGAGATCAAAGAGGCCAGAACAGCCCGTCGAATGGAGCAATTGACCGAAAACCAATTTTTTGAAGAGTCTGAAGGGCAGTTATATGGAGCAGGAATCGCTGATTAGCATATTAATAGGGTAAGTTCGAAAAATTGACGATTTTTTGTGAACGAAAACTTTGACACGCGATTTCTCGGATTTCTATTTTGACGATTTTTTCAAATTGGCGAGCAAGATAGGAAAAAAAGTAAACGTCCTATCGAAACGGGTCGATAACATTGTATTCAGGAATAAATTCTCTTCTGGGTGAACCTAAAATACCTTAAGAAAGTTAACATTAACTCGGTTTTTCAACGATCTGAAGTGAATTTTTTTTTTTAAATGCATTTTTTTTTAATCTGCGAAAAAATGTTGAATTTTTCACTTTTTGTTGAATTTTCTTGGTTCACCTAGGAATGACACTATTGAAAATTAAAAATTTCTTTGGTTTTTTTGTTTCAGATGAAAATTGCGACCCGCATCTTGCTCGCCACAGAGAAAGTGCACACTCGAGGCGCCTCCGCAAATTTCTTGTAGCATGAAGAATATCTCATGTATGGTAATAAAAAAATTTGAGAAAACTCTTCAAATATACAAGAATAAACCCTAAAAGTTTTATTTTAATCAGACATTTCTTTCCTTCCCAATAAAATCCTCGAAAATATCGATTTTTTGAAGCCTCTAAAGCAGGCTCCCCCCTTAAATAAATATATATATATATGGGGTATTCCACGTGAAGTGGTCCGATCAAAATTTTAAAATGCACCAAATTTTGGGTACACTTTGCAAATGTTTTTCAGAATACAGAAAAAAATTTTTAGGTACTGGAATCTATTTGCTCAAAAGTTATTCTAACCTCAAAAAGTGAATTTTTCCATATTTTTTTCAACACCAGCTGGGTTTACCGCTATATAACTCAAAATCTATCAACTTTTACTATAGAACATTATATGTAACATTCGTTGCTAATTATATCTAGAATTTATTCTTCTGGGTTAGAATTTCTAATCTCAAGGTCAATGTTACATAAACTACATGTCAATATTCAACTTGAAAAAAGTGCAAGTGCGCCACCTTTGATTTTTTCATCCAAAAGTCTAAAAGAAAGCTTGGAGCAATACCTTTCAAATGGTCTGTAGCATTTTTATGGCCTCCAATTCTGTAAAAAGTTATGACAATTTAAAGAAAGACAAAAAATTCACAAAAATTAACATGGTAATTCCCATTAAAATTTTTAAAAAATTTCGTGTTTCTTTAAATTGTCATAACTTTTTACAGAATTGGAGGCCATAAAAATGCTACAGACCATTTGAAAGGTATTGCTCCAAGCTTTCTTTTAGACTTTTGGATGAAAAAATCAAAAGTGGCGCACTTACACTTTTTTCAAGTTGAATATTGACATGTAGTTTATGTAACATTGACCTTGAGATTAGAAATTCTAACCCAGAAGAATAAATTCTAGATATAATTAGCAACGAATGTTACATATAATGTTCTATAGTAAAAGTTGATAGATTTTGAGTTATATAGCGGTAAACCCAGCTGGTGTTGAAAAAAATAAGGAAAAATTCACTTTTTGAGGTTAGAATAACTTTTGAGCAAATAGATTCCAGTACCTAAAAATTTTTTTCTGTATTCTGAAAAACATTTGCAAAGTGTACCCAAAATTTGGTGCATTTTAAAATTTTGATCGGACCACTTCACGTGGAATACCCCATATATATATATATATATATATATCGAAGTTATTATTATTATCTGTTGTACGTAGTGTACGGGATTCCCTATATTTATGTAGGAAACACTACGTCACAAATTGGCGCCCAACATTTTATATAAATTAAATTGTAAGAACATAGGAAAAATTTCTTTTACCGAAATAATCCAATGGTATGTGTGTGTGAGTGTGAGAGAAATTACAAAGTGTAATTCTGCCCACAAAAATTCATTTTCTTTCATAGTTTTATTACTTATTCTTTGCGAGGTTACCATCCAATTATTGAAAAATCTATCAATTAAAAATTATTTTATTTATAATTATTACAAATATTTTGTGTCACAGCACATTTAATATATATAAATTATATAATTTAATATTGATTATTGAATTTGATGTTGATGGAAAATTTTTCTGTTTCAGGCAATTAAAGGAAATCTATTTCAGTGAATGGTGATATTATATCAATTTTCGATATATACCTTGCATTATGCAGCTTATCCAATATGGTATCCATATTAGGAATTGGATAAGAATCACGTTTCGTGACTGCATTATGATCTCAAAAATCGATATAGAAGCGATAACCTCCTTCGGGAGACATACGTCTTGGCTTTTGACGAAACGGTCTTGCATCAGGCTTAACCTCTATGTGGTGCTCCGTTAATGTCTCCCGAGGGCAAGAGTAGACTTTCAACTAACTCTTTGACTTGTCTCTACTGGTCATCTTGCATCTCAACTATACCAGCACATTCAGCGGAAATCCTCAAATCCATGTCATGAGCTATATCTCTGACGAAGTGTCTGCAATCACTCTCGCCAAAACTCTAGATAGCTTCGCCTACTTTGACTTCCATATTCTAATGTTGTAGAAAATCCACACCGAGAATGATGCAATGCTCTATATTCTCTACAAATCTCAGTTGGATATTGCCATCAAGGCCTTCTACACAGAATAGGATGTCGATAAAGCCAAGGACTTTAAGTGCTGGTTCAGCCACATCTTTTACGATAACCTTGACATGTCTACATTTAAACTTGTTCTTTTCGACAACATCTGATCGTACAAGAGAGACCATGGCGCCAGGATCGAAAACTGCTTCAAAGTCCTTTCCACCGAGTTGTACCAAAAATAATAGCTGGTTATCCGATTGGATGCCAGCAATCATCTGATCGGTTTGACTATCGTCGTTAGGAGTCGATTCCGTGTGCGTCATTTTAGACGTATTAGGTACGGTACCTGCCCCCCCCCCCCCTTAACTGTACTCCTCGGTAACGAGTTTGTACGGTTCAGAATGTGCAAAACATCGACAACTATCTTCTCCTCCAAGGGCTTCTAATTCTCTTTACTAGGTGTGACACAACGGGATGACGATGAGCGCCAACTAACGTCGTTCATACCCATGGTGCTAAGCGGCTGACATAACCATCTCTTTATGCTCTATTCACCAATTAATTCTCTGATACCAGAGTATATTTGTCTTTGGAGTTTCTTGGCCCAATCTTTAGCCTCACGCTTTTGTTAGTCTAATAAGGTTCTATGTTCTGTTTTACCTTGCAAAGCTCGGGTGGGTTTGACAGCTTGTGTTCTAAGAACTTTTCCATCTGTCGAATCCCCAGAACGTTTAGGATTCTTACACTCAGACTTACTTTCAACACCAACTTTGGTCTGATTGGGAGTTTGATCTCCGTTAAGGACTTTAAAGAAGTCAGCAAATGATTTGCTAGACTTCTTAAAGAGTTTATAGGGTTCTCCACCCTTAAACTCTTGCCCTTGTAATGCGGTTTACTCACTGCAGGGCAGGGCGCCCGGGGCAGCTCGGGTATCCTGCGTTCAGGTTTTCGACGTTTTGAAGGAACTTGACGCAGTTACGACACGTTTGGAATGTAACGCCACTGAATCTACATAGCTGGCACTTCTTTGCTGCCAATTCGGTAGTGCACTGCTCAGCGGAGTACCCAATTTTTCCGCATCGGTAGCAAGTTCGGCTCGGACAATCCGACGATCAATGATCGACTTTTTGGCATGTGAAACACACGCCAAAAAAATTCGTACTTTGGTTCGTTGGGTTTACTATCGTCGCCTGTGGTTGCACATACCTCACCAGGTTTTGTGCCATTTATGGGACAAAAACATTTTGCTGGGGTAGTTGAGAATTCGTCAAAGAACGTCTTTCACTTTTGCCCAAGCTTTGCTTTTGTGGCCCAGGTGTTTTGGGAAAGCCCACCACTCTGTTTTGGGAAAGCTTCTGATACGAGCTTTTCGCGCTTAACGTTGAAACTAGAGAATTTCGTATTCCATGTTAAGTACTGCTCATACTCTTTACCATAGCTTATCAAATCAGAAAAATTCATGATTTGAAGTACTGGTATGTACCTACGTTCAAAAACGTCGTAGCCCTTTTTTCTTCATTTTGTGTTCTTTATCGAAGCTTCATGAGTAAATATTCGTCATTTATGATGCGGCCATATTCAATGAGGAACTCGATTTCAAAATCACGCCAATCTCGAAGAGATGACTACACCCGAACAGAGCTGATTTTGAAAACACATTGGGTAGAGAACTAAACATCCTGCGATCTGAGAACTCGTTGTCATTTCTGAAGTCGTGCAAACGGTTCATAAACTCTTCAGCGTTCTTTTTGGTCTCGCCATCAAAGGACAGGTTCCAGATACGTAGTTCTCGTGCGCACCCCGTCCGGTCGTGCGTCGTAAGAGTCTCTCTCCCGACGGTCATCTCCACTATCCGTCCGGAAACTCCTGAGTAGATAAGCTATGTGGATTCTGGACTAAACTCCGCCCCCCATCCCCTCCCCAAAGGGGGCGGAGTTTAGTCCAGAATCCCCATAGCTTTTAGGTAAGAATCTACCCCCACCACTATTAGTGTAGAAGAGCTATAGGTTATTTTACGGTGGTGTGGGGATGTGGGTGGGGTTTAGTCCAGAAGTGCCGTGGGTTTCTATTGGTCGGTGTGGGGAGGGTGGGGATGTGGACGGGGTTTAGTCCAGAAGCGCCATAGGTTTTGTTGGTCGGTGTGGGTAGGGAGGGGGTGAGAATCTGTCCCCACCCCTTTTAGTCCAGAAGCGTCATAGGTTTTATTGGTCGGTGTGGGTAGAGAGGGGGTAAAAATTTGCCCCCACCCCTTTTAATCCAGAAGCGCCATAGAGTTCTGGAGGGAGGGGATGAGGATCTGCCCCCACGACTTTTAGTCCAGAAGCGCCATAGAGTTTTGCTGGAGGGAGGGGATGAGGATCTGCCCCTACCACTTTTAGTCCAGAAGCGCCATAGAGTTTTGCTGGAGGGAGGAGATGAGGATCTGCCCCTCAGCACTTTTAGTCTAGAAGCGCCATAGAGTTTTTAGTGTGTGTGTGTGTTGCATACTTTAGGGAGACGACTTTTCAGAGAGCTAGCCGTATAGTCTGCTGCAAATCTACACGAATGTATCGCAGCGACATTGCAGCACATCGTAATTTGATACAATGATTCTCTCATCATAAAAATTTAATGTCTCCCAAGTCTGCTGTGTATATTACTTTTTCAATTGGAAATTGAAGAGAAACAAGGACATACATATGCTTATGGTAAGATTTTTCGGACAGCTGATTCTCCGGGAGCTAGCCATGCGTCAGCTCACAGTACTTAGTACCGTAGCGACTGCGCAGCACAACGTCGATTATAGACGATTATTGCCCCTTCATAGAATATATTAACCGTCTAAATTTACCGCACATGAATTACACAAACTGCCCCGCGCAACCTCTCCTACTTTAAGTAAATGATTTGCAACTTTATTCAAATCGTTTGCATCTTGAATGCAATCGTTTGCAAATTGATTACAATCGTTTGCACCTTAATTACAATTGCAATCGTCTGCACATTAATTGCAATCGTCTGCACCTTGATAGCAATCGTTTGCACCTTGATAGCAATCGTTTGCACATCCCACTCATTTACCCCGACTATATATTATTTTTTTTCTAATATAGATCGCGCGCACACATAATTCAGTTTTTCTCTCTCTTTCCCAATGCGTTCGAATATGATTTATAGTAAGAGAGAGAAAGGTGTACATATAAACTTAGCAAATTTTTCGGAAAGCTTATTCTCCACGAGCTAGCCACACGTCAGCTCAAAGTACTTAAAGTACCGAGCGGCAGTGCAGCACATCGTCAATTAAATACGATGATTCCCCCTTCATTGAATACGTAACTTTCTAAATTCACTGTAGGGCTACCTCCTAGAACACGAACTCGTTCAAAGAGATCTTGAAGCCTTGAACGTCTAATACGTAAGCCATGTTGACTAAGTCTGAGCTCTGTCACTAGTATATATCACAATTTATAGTCTAGAGGTAATACATGTATTCCCCCACCCTTATTTTTAGACCAATGAAAAACATGTACCCTCTCTACATTTTTGACCAATCAAAATTTGAGCTGTCATGAGAAGATTGTATAAAAAGGAGGTGCATTTGGTTAAAGAGCATACAGTTCCTTGTGAGCTCTCATTAAGAGAACAAGAACTTTTCTTACTGCAGCTGAAAAATCCTAGGATAATCATCATGTATACAGCCCAATATTTTAAAGATACAGCTAATATGTTGTGGAAGTCATACCATCTTTTCTCCAACGGTGAAGCCACAGCTGAGGATACAAGAAGATGGTTAGATCTTGGAAATGCAGCATTGGTAGGAGCACAATTGTATATACAAACTCCAGACATTCAAGTAGGAGACAAGCGTAAACTTGAAGCTGCAATAGGCGTTATTCAAAGTGTTGTGCAACTGTTACGTGACTCAGTGCAAGTGTATGGACCTGAAATTGCTCCTATTGTTAATGGGGAACAAATAGATTTTAGTGGCAATGAATTTGTTAGTGTTGAAGGATCTGGACTAGCTCCTATTGAATCTGTAGTTAGTGATGTGGAAGCAGAGGTTAGTGTTGATGATAACGATGCACAGCGAATGTCTTGGAATGATGTCGATAGTGCTTTTGCAAATCGTATAAAAACAGTTGTTATTACTAATCATAAGCATAAGGACTTTGCAAGTTTCATAAAAGACGTGCTACCTCTGTTTACTACTAACATAAATCAAATTCTTGGACAACATCATAGTTTGAAAGTTGATACAGAATTGTCGGCAGAGTATGTAATTATGAAGAATGATGAAGAGACTACTGACATTAAATACTTCAATACAAAGTCTATGCCTATTTTTTCAACTACAGACTTGAAAGAATGGTTTATCTTGAATGTTTAACAACCTATCAGCGTTGATATGAAGGAATTTCAAGAAAAGGATTCGGGGTGGACTTTAAGAAGTATTTTAAATCTTACCATAAAAATTTGCAAATTTAACCCAATGAGAGGTAGCTCTTTTATCGCTTTGCCGGAAGTTATCGCAAGAAAGAAAGCTTGCATAAATATAGCTAATAAGGACAATGAATGTTTCAAGTGGGCTCTTTTATCTGCTTTACATCCAGTAAAATATAATTATAATCATGTCTCAAGCTATAGTCAATACAAAGATAAACTCAACTTTAAAGGTATTGATTTTCCTGTTAATCCGAGACAAATTAGCAAGTTTGAAAATCAGAATGAAATTTCTGTTAATGTTTATTTTTTGAAAAAGACTGGTAATGTATATAAAGTTTTACCTCGTCACTTGACATCTGAGAAGAAAAATAAACATGTTAATCTGCTTCTCGTCGAAAATTTCTATGTAGAAGAAGAAGAAGAAGAAGAAGAAATAGAACAGGTAGAAGACAAAACTGTTGAAGATATTTCTGAAGCACATAGATTCCACTATGTCTGGATTAAAGATCTTTCTCGTCTAGTGAGAAGACAATTAGCTAATCATCGTAATAAAGCACATATATGCGATCGCTGTCTGCATTATTTTTGGTCTGCTGATAAGTTATCAGTACATACAGCTGATTGTGAAAATATGAACGATTACAAAATTGTGCTTCCGGAAAAGAAACAAAACATTCTTGAATTCAGAAACTTTAATTTTATGAATCGAGTACCATTTGTAGTGTATGGGGATTTTGAATGTTTGTTAAGGCCTATCGAGAATGGAGAGCGCGCATACCAACAACACGAAGCATATAGCGTTGGTTTCTTTATAAAATGTAGCTTCGATGACAAGAGATCTATTTACAAGAAAATGAGAGAAAGAAGCGAATGAGAGATTTAACTCTGCAGGAGGAAGCTGATTTCAGAAGAGCCATATTATGCTACATTTGTAAAAAACCTTTTACTGATCAGGATAAAAGAGTTCGAGATCATTGTCATTTTACAGGAGAGTAAGTATAAAAAATAATAATAACATTTTTTAAACATAAGTGTGCAAATAAATTTATTGTAATTTTTTTCTATAGATATCGGGGAGCTGCTCATAATTCTTGTAACGTTAATTATCAAGATTCAAGAACAGTACCTGTAGTTTTTCACAACTTGAGCGGTTACGATGCTCATTTATTTATCAAGGAGCTAGCAATCTGTTTCCCAGGACGAGTGAGCATACTTCCTTAAACGAAAGAAAAATATATTTCGTTTACGAAGTATGTAGATGGTACGGACGTCAATCTTCGATTTATCGATTCATTTAGATTCATGGCCTCATCTCTGGATAAATTATCATCATACTTGGAAAAGCTTGGAAATTTGGAGAAAGTTTTCCAACAAAACGATGGCTTCTCCTCTAAACAAATTGCACTACTAAAGAGAAAGGGAGTCTTCCCCTATGATTATGTCTCCTCCTTTGAGAAATTACAAGAAGTTAATCTCCCGTCCAAAGCTGACTTCCATAGCAGTTTGACTGATGCTGACATTACTGACGAGGATTACAATCATGCTGAGAAAGTGTGGCAAGCCTTCAACGTTCAAACACTTGGACAGTATTCTGGTCTATATCTCAAGACTGACATATTACTTTTAGTTGAAGTCTTTGAGAATTTCAGATCAAATTGTCTTGAGGCTTACGGTTTGGATCCTTCCCACTACTATACGACACCCGGATTAACATGGGACGCAATGCTTAAGTACACAAAGGTACTTTTTTGACATTATTCTAACACTTATTCTCTTTATATTAATCACATATTTCTAATTATACTTTTTGTAATATATAGGTTAAATTTGAACTTCTAACGGTCATAGACATTCTCATATTTGTTGAACGCGGGATTCGAGGAGGGATTAGCCAATGTTCTAACCGTTATGCTAAAGCTAATAATAAGTACATGAGAGAAGATTATATCCCTGAAGAAGAAGAACAGGTAGAAGACAAAACTGTTGAAGATATTTCTGAAGCACATAGATTCCACTATGTCTGGATTAAAGATCTTTCTCGTCTAGTGAGAAGACAATTAGCTAATCATCGTAATAAAGCACATATATGCGATCGCTGTCTGCATTATTTTTGGTCTGCTGATAAGTTATCAGTACATACAGCTGATTGTGAAAATATGAACGATTACAAAATTGTGCTTCCGGAAAAGAAACAAAACATTCTTGAATTCAGAAACTTTAATTTTATGAATCGAGTACCATTTGTAGTGTATGGGGATTTTGAATGTTTGTTAAGGCCTATCGAGAATGGAGAGCGCGCATACCAACAACACGAAGCATATAGCGTTGGTTTCTTTATAAAATGTAGCTTCGATGACAAGAGATCTATTTACAAGAAGAGAATGAGAGAAAGAAGCGAATGAGAGATTTAACTCTGCAGGAGGAAGCTGATTTCAGAAGAGCCATATTATGCTACATTTGTAAAAACCTTTTACTGATCAGGATAAAAGAGTTCGAGATCATTGTCATTTTACAGGAGAGTAAGTATAAAAAATAATAATAACATTTTTTAAACATAAGTGTGCAAATAAATTTATTGTAATTTTTTTCTATAGATATCGGGGAGCTGCTCATAATTCTTGTAACGTTAATTATCAAGATTCAAGAACAGTACCTGTAGTTTTTCACAACTTGAGCGGTTACGATGCTCATTTATTTATCAAGGAGCTAGCAATCTGTTTCCCAGGACGAGTGAGCATACTTCCTTAAACGAAAGAAAAATATATTTCGTTTACGAAGTATGTAGATGGTACGGACGTCAATCTTCGATTTATCGATTCATTTAGATTCATGGCCTCATCTCTGGATAAATTATCATCATACTTGGAAAAGCTTGGAAATTTGGAGAAAGTTTTCCAACAAACGATGGCTTCTCCTCTAAACAAATTGCACTACTAAAGAGAAGGGAGTCTTCCCCCTATGATTATGTCTCCTCCTTTGAGAAAATTACAAGAAGTTAATCTCCGTCCAAGCTGACTTCCATAGCAGTTTGACTGATGCTGACATTACGGACGAGGATTACCAATCATGCTGAGAAAGTGTGGCAAGCCTTCAACGTTCAAACACTGGCCCAGTATTCTGGTTCTATATCTCAAGACTGACATTATACTTTTAGTTGAAGTCTTGAGAATTTTCAGATTCAAATTGCTTGAGGTACGTTTGATCCATTCTAACACTTATTCTCTTTATATTAATCATATATTTCTAATTATACTTTGAGTAATATAGGTTAAACTTGAACTTCTAACGGACATAGACATTCTCATGTTTGTTGAACGCGGGATTCGAGGAGGGATTAGCCAATGTTGTAACCGTTATGCTAAAGCTAATAATAAGTACATGAGAGAAGATTATATCCCTGATGAAGATGAAAAATACCTCATGTACTATGACGTTAACAATTTGTACGGATGGGCTATGACGCAGCCATTGCCATATGGCGGATTCAAATGGGTAGAAAATGTTGAAAGTTTAAACTTTAATATTCCGGATGACTCTTTGCATGGATATATTCTCGAGGTTGATTTAGAATATCCTGAAAAACTACATGATGCCCATAAGGATCTACCATTTTTTGCAGTGCACTTGGCGCCTCCTGGATCTCATCAGAAGAAGTTGATGACAATCCTACATTCTAAAGAGCGCTATGTTATACACTATCGTGCTCTTAAACAAGCACTTGAGCATGGACTGGTTCTAAAAAGGTTCACCATGCTCTCCAATTTGATCAGTATCCATGGTTAAAGAAATACATTGACTTGAACAACGATAAGAGGAAAAATGCAAAGAATGACTTTGAAAAAATGTTGTTCAAATTATTCAACAACGCTGTTTACAACAAGACCATGTAAAATGAACGGAAACACGTAGACATCAAATTAGTTAGTAAGTGGACTGGTCGGTACAGTGCAGAAACCCGCATTTCTTAGATGAGAATCTTGTGGCAATGCAAATGATGCGAACGGAGGTATGCATCAAGAAACCAATATACGTAGGATTGACAGTCTTGGACTTGTTCAAAACCCTGGTATATAGATTTCACTACGATTAAATTTTAGATCGTATCGGAGAGAAATGTAAACTTTTGTACACAAATACTGACAGTTTGGTGTATAAAGTAACTGGTGTAGATATGTTCAACATGATGAAGCCAGCTAAGAATTCGACATCTCAGACTATATCGATGTCAATCAGTTCAACACGCCGCGCGTTAACAAAAAGATTGTTGGTTTAATGAAGGATGAGTGTAACGGCGAGATAATGCTGGAATTTGTTGGACTGAGAAGAAAAATGTATAGCGCCAGAGTTGAAAATAGCAAGCTTATCAAGAAAGCTAAATGTGTCAAAACATCTGTCGTAAAAGCAACGATTACTTTCGATGACTACATCAGTTGCCTCTACTAAAATAAGGTGCTAACGAGAGAGCAAAGAAACATCATATCTCGCAAGCACATTATCCATACTGAGCGAGAAGTTAAGATAGCTCTCAGTGCTCGCGATAACAAGCGCTACTTACAACCTGAACAAACTGACACTCTACCATGGGGGCATTATTGAATACCCCCTCAGAGTATAGTGGCGAAGGAGGAGAGTAGCACCAATGAGGTTGTCGCTGAACTTGCCACTTATGATGAAGCCTTCGTTGAAGTGGCGAGAGTGAATAATATTGCAACACTCCCCACTTACATGACTGCCAACGTCGAGCCGCCGCAGCCGCATTGGAGGGGAGGACCCTATATCAGCGGTTTCGTTACACTGCTGAGCTCAGTGCAGACTCGAGCCAGTCGCAGCAGCAGCAGCAGCAGCAGACCTCGAGCCAACTACAACTCAGTGGTATACGCAGACGTGCTGACGACTACGATGACCAGCTAGCAGCAGCAAAAAGAATAAAAATTGGTCTAGAGACTTGACTTCAACAACAAATTTCTAAGGTAAATTTAGGTTCAACATTACTGACGAGGATTACAATCATGCTGAGAAAGTGTGGCAAGCCTTCAACGTTCAAACACTTGGACAGTATTCTGGTCTATATCTCAAGACTGACATATTACTTTTAGTTGAAGTCTTTGAGAATTTCAGATCAAATTGTCTTGAGGCTTACGGTTTGGATCCTTCCCACTACTATACGACACCCGGATTAACATGGGACGCAATGCTTAAGTACACAAAGGTACTTTTTTGACATTATTCTAACACTTATTCTCTTTATATTAATCATATATTTCTAATTATACTTTGAGTAATATAGGTTAAACTTGAACTTCTAACGGACATAGACATTCTCATGTTTGTTGAACGCGGGATTTGAGGAGGGATTAGCCAATGTTGTAACCGTTATGCTAAAGCTAATAATAAGTACATGAGAGAAGATTATATCCCTGATAAAGATGAAAAATACCTCATGTACTATGACGTTAACAATTTGTACGGATGGGCTATGACGCAGCCATTGCCATATGGCGGATTCAAATGGGTAGAAAATGTTGAAAGTTTAAACTTTAATATTCCGGATGACTCTTTGCATGGATATATTCTCGAGGTTGCAGTGTTGGACGGGAAATTCTGCCAAATCGGGAAATCACTAGATACTCGTCTTCTAGTTATTTCCCAACGGTAGTGCACCTATGTTCACGTCGACACGAAGGCGCGTCTACTCGACGCGTCGAGTTTACATTTTCATACAGCTGTTTGATTTTCAAGAGGTTAACCTTGAAAGGTACCTTAAAAGTGTAACATGAAAATGAACTTTAGGAGGAGAAGGAGGAGTTTTATCAACAAGGTCCTGTTCCTGGTATTCCTGGTGGATACATGTCAATAGTTTCTGCTACTGGTCGGTACATACATGGAGATTTAACAATTAGTGGGAGTTTAGGTAAGTTTTGAATTACCACTAAATAAACTATGATTTTATTTTTGTTAAAGTTTTTGAGATATGATTTTTTTTTAATTAAACTAGTTGATACGAAGCACATTTTATTTTAGGTCTCAGTGGTTATCACTTGTGCTTTTACCAAAAAGCTAGTCAACAAGTTCAAGTAGGAGTTGAAATGGAAAATAATTCTAAAATGCAAGAAGCAGTAACTACAATAGCTCATCAGGTTGATTTACCAAAAGCAAATTTAGTCTTTAAAGGTTAATATTCATAAGTTTAAATTTTCTTTGACTTTTTCACATATACGTTAGTGGCTCAGTGTCGACAATAATAAAATTTTTGCAAATTTAAAATCAATTACAAAGTGTATGTAGATTTCATTACTTTTTTATATTTGTCAGTGGTTTAGTATATTTATCAATTTATATATATTTACATACATTAGTTTATTAGTTTCAACAACAAATATTATTTTGCAGGAAGCGCGGATACAAATTGGACTGTCGGTGCTGTTTTAGAAAAGAAATTATGCACTTAGCGGATTGATTAATTACAACAAGAATCAGTTTAGATTAGGTTGTGGTCTAGTCATTGGTTAATTTGTTATTTGGAAAAATGAAATTTTGTAAAATTAAATTTTATAAAATCAAATTTGCAAATTGGTTGAAATTTGTCGAAAGTTCTATTAGGATTGACGCAACTTTCAGTCAACAAATGACATATCATTATATTTGCTTTACATAATATTATGACTGTAGCCAGTTAGCATTTTGTTTATTACTTATTTTGTAGTACATTTTTTGTTTTTTACTTCTATCAATATGCGAAAACCAAAACATCTTAAATAAAATAAAATTCTGCTGATGCCAAAATTTATTCATTGAATGTAAACAACATTTTACAGTCATATACATTATTCTGTTATGTATGATACATTTTTTGAATGTCGAATAAAATAAATAGTAAAATATAAATTTATACATTGAGCAAAATGTATAATATGTACTATATGAGAGATTCCGTAAAATGCTTACACTTTTAGTTAATTATAAATTGGAATTAAATTTAGTGCCTTGTAAATAATTATAACTAAAAAGTTATTTCAGCTCTGTGAACAAATAGTATATCAACTGCATTTATGTTAATAGTAACATTATCCTTCTGTGAACAGCATTTGTATTATAAATGATTTATTAAACCCTTTAATTGAGTGTTATTAATCATTGAACTTTATCAATACATCTGATATTCCAAAAAAATATAAAAAGTAATCGTTTACTTAAAATCAACGTTGCATTTAAACTTTCACAAGGAGAGGTTCCACCTTCCGGGAAACAGTTTTCGTTGCAACTTTGAGAGCTGTTTTCTGGTACCCAAATTTGAAAGATTTCATATGAAATTCAATCTCATAGGCTGTTTGACGAAAATTATACGCAGTTATCGAAAAATCGTGAAAAAAATATGTTTAAGCTCAATCGCCAATAACTCAGAAAGAAATAGACGTAGTTGCTCAAACTCAAATTTATTACATAGTTGAGATCAAGTAGACATGGTTTTAAAAAAAAGAAGCTCAAATATCTCAATTTGGACAAAAGTTATGGAAAAAATAAGAATTAGACGAAATATTTGCCTAAAAAGTCTATCAAATTTGAATACTTTGTTGAAAACAAAGTTTTAACAAAAAACAATAATTTGTTAAAAACATGTTAGAAGTTGTGGGTTAATAACAATTTTATGGTAAAAAAAGAATATACACGTCTAATTCCAAATCGGAAATACATTTTAAAATTTAATATAGTATAATTTAATTTAGTATAGTATAATTTAGTATACATTTGAAAATTTAGTATTCAAACATGTATCCACCAGGAATACCAGGAACAGGACATTGTTGATAAAACTCCTCCTTCTCCTCCTAAAGCTTATTTTGATGTTACACTTTTAAGGTACCTCTCAATGGTTAAGCTTTTGAAAATCAAACAGCTGTATGAAAATGTAAACACGACGCGTCGAGCAGACGCGCCTTCGTGTCGACGTGAACATAGCTGCGCTACCGTTGGGAAATCACTAGATACTCGTCTTCTAGTTATTTCCCGATTTGGCAGAATTTCCCGTCCAACACTGCGAGGTTGATTTAGAATATCCTGAAAGTCTACATGATACTCATAAGGATCTGCCATTTTGTGCAGTGCACTTGGCGCCTCCTGGATCTCGTCAGAAGAAGTTGATGACAACCTTACATTCATAAAGAGCGCTACGTTATACACTATCGTGCTCTCAAACAAGCACTTGAGCATGGACTGGTTCTAAAAAAGGTTCATTGTGCGCTTCAATTTGATCAGTATCCATGGTTAAAGGAATACATTGACTTGAACAGCGATAAGAGGAAAAATGCAAAGAATGACTTTGAAAAAATGTTGTTCAAATTATTCAACAACGCTGTCTACGGCAAAACCATGGAAAATGAACGGAAACATGTAGACATCAAATTGGTTAGTAAATGGACTGGTCGGTATGGTGCAGAAGCCCGTATTTCTCGCCCGAATTTTCACAGTTTCGACATTTTTGATGAGAATCTTGTAGCAATTCAAATGATGCGAATGGAGGTATGCATCAAGAAACCAATATACGTAGGATTGACAGTCTTGGACTTGTCCAAAACCCTGGTATATAGATTTCACTACGATTACATGTTAAATCGTATTGGAGAGAAATGTAAATTTGTGTACACGGATATTGTCAGTTTGGTGTATGAAGTAACTGGTGTAGATATGTACGACATGATGAAACGAGATATCGAAGAATTTGACACCTCAGAATATACCGATGTCAATCAGTTCAAAATGCCTCGGGTTAACAAAAAGATTATTGGTTTAATGAAGGATAAGTGTAACGGCGAGATAATGTTGGAATTTGTTGGACTGAGAAGCAAAATGTATAGCGCCAGAGTTGAAAATAGCAAACCTATCAAGAAAGCTAAAGGTGTCAAATCATCTGTCGTAAAAGCAACGATTACTTTCGATGACTACATCAGTTGCCTCTACGAAAATAAGGTACTAACGAGAGAGCAAAGAAACATCAGATCTCGCAAACACATTATTCATACTAAGCGAGAAGTCAAAATAGCTCTTAGTGCTCGCGATAACAAGTGCTACTTACAACCTGGACAAACTGATACTCTACCATGGGGGCATTATCGAATACCCCCTCAGAGTATAGCGGAGGAGGAGGAGAGTAGCACCAATGAGGATGTCGCTGAACTTCCCAATTATGATGAAGCCTTCGCTGAAGTGGCGAGAGCGAATAATATTGCAACACTCCCCACTTACATGACTGCTAGCATCGAGCCGCCGACTGTCGCACTGGAGGGGAGGACCCTATATCAGCAGTTATGTTACACTGCAGAGCTCAGTGCAGACTCGAGCCAGTCGCAGCAGCAGCAGACCTCGAGCCAACGACAACTCAGTGGTATACGCAGACGTGCTGACGACTACGACGACCAGCTAGCAGCAGCAAAAAGAATAAAAATTGGTCTAGAGACTTGACTTCAACAACAAATTTCTAAGGTAAATTTAGGTTCAACATTATGAACATTATCATTGTTACATACATGCACATATTAATTACTTTCTTATTCATTACAGATGGATTTCAGTGATCTTAATGATGTCGCTCGCGGAGGATATCTTCCCACCAAAAAGATTGTTGAGCTGGAAAGAGACCACAAGTATATGATAACAAAACTAAAAGAAGTCACAACCAAGTATGGTATAAAAGTTGTTGCTGAACTGGATGAAAACTGTGATGTATTTCTACCTGAAAGAATTTCAAATAGACTATTGAAGGATCGGAAGTATTTTGAAAATATCACAAATGCTGCAAATAAAATGCAGGTCTTTATAACCTATAAAGGTGGATTCAACCTTGAATTTTCAAAGAAGTAAACATGTTGCTGTAAATATATATATAGGAGAAAGAAAAAGATATGATTTGTGTACATATTGATACATAGTAATAAACAGCCAATTCATTCTCAATCGAAGTATTATATTTATTTTTTAAAATTTACTTGTTACATTATAGTTTGATGATTTAAATAATAAAAAAATTTACAATACATTGATTCATGAACACTTTTAAATACAATAGTTTAATAATATTTTTGTTTTATAAACTAGTTTTATTAATCCAACTATTGTGTGAGTTGTCAAATCCAAGCCACTTTACAAAGACTTGATTGCCACGTTTCTTGAGAACTTTTTCCACGAGATAAACGTCAGGATAATGAACTTTCTGTAGTTCTTCTTCATAAAATCCTCCAGCAATGGGTTGGTTCCGATAGTCATGCAGATGATACGTTGTTGGATTCATAGCTGCTACTTTTGAAATTGTGAAGATTTCAGTAGACCAATTTGGTGTATATCCTTTCTCAAACATTTGCTTCACATGACTCACTCGAACTTTATCACTAACTTTAAACTTTAGTTTTTTAGATTTGTATTTTTGACTGAATCTTTTTAATACTTGAAGTCTGTTAGTTGTTGTAACATCTTTAGGCTTCATACCAATAGTTCTATGCTTATGATTGTTATAAGCTGTTAATAATTCAGATAAAATGTCTAACCACTTGTAGTTTCCATGTAGACTAAATTGTTTCCACATAGCATTTTTCAATTGATGCTTTGAGATTGCTGTAGGTAGAGTAGAGATTGATGTTGTATTTCTGCATAAGATTCTGAAATTTTGTATTGTAGAACTCTTTCCCGTTGTCAGTGTGGAGGTTCTTCGGGATAGGATTTTTTTTATCAATATACTCTTCATAGCTGCACTCACATCATCTCCAGTTTTCCTCTTTATAGGTATAGCCCAAGCATATTTTGAGAAAACATCAATCACTGTGAGCAAATATCTGTAGCCTTTATTCTCCTTAGCGTAAGGTATCATTTCTACGAAATCAGCTTGCCAAGTTTGATTTTGATCAAAAATTTTAAATTTTCGTCGAGGATAATCACGTCTTGCTGGTTTGTGAAGTTCTTCAACCACTATTTGCTTTTTATGTTCCATTATTTATCCAGATGTAGGTGTATTTTAATTGCATATATTTCATTTCTAAAATTTTTTCCCATTACATCAATTTCGTCACGATGTGACTCTATCATTGCATCCAAATTATCGACTATATCTTTCAGTTTAGTTATAACTTCTGTTATATTTTTAATCTTTGAGTTAACCATTTGTTGTAATGTATATAAATTTACTGCATCGTTTGCTTCAGTAGGTGACGCAACATTACGTAATTTTTTATTTTCAACATCGAATTGACCGTCCAATGTAATTTTGTATCCAATTCCAGGTGGACCTCGACTACCTTCGATCCTACCAAGTTTACGTCCGAACACGTCGATGCTCATTTTAGAAATGATTTGTACTTCATAGTGATCTCAATATATATATTCTGACTCTCGCAATTCTTCAATAATTGAATGAATCTCATTAGTATGTCTATTATTTCCGGCAGACTGTTCAGCTGAGAGAATGCGAAGTCTGTTGACAAGTTCATTAGGATCATCCCAGTAGACGTAATCTGTTAATGATATATTTTTTCTAGCAATTTTGTATCGAGGGAATGATTTAACTTGAGTTTTAGTAAAACCTTTACCAATTGTTGATTTATTAATCAGATTAAACATGGGGACAATAATATTATTAAATTTATTGCTTTTATGAGTACGTACGGGTTCATCCTTGTTAAATTTTTTCCTGTATGCACTTGACATTTCCAAAATTTTGCGGTAGTTGTGTAAGTCAGTTTTGCTGATGATATCTTGATTAGGATTTTTTGTAAATAATAGCTCCATCAATCCATTAGTTTTTGGAAATATTACATGATCCACGTGAATACTCTGACGTTGAAATACAAACAATGATTTACCAATCATAAATTTATCGTCTTCGAGACGTACGCCATATATTTTATCGAGATTATGTACGTCATTTCGATAGAGCATCTTAACATACTTATCGTCACCATGAGTATCATCATCCTCAGTTGTGTCAGACACGCTGTCATTTGGTCGTAAGGTAATAATGTTCTCATTTTCATCATCAGTAGATGTATTTTCGGTTCTACTGGGAAGATTAGAAATGTCTTTTTCTTCAACATATTTACGTTTTAAGCTTTTAGGATTGTTTCTTTTTCTACTTTCACTGAGGATTTCCTGAAGAGGATCAACTATAGGTTTAAATGTTTCATTCAATGTTTGATCTACACTTTCTTTTCGATACTTTAGCAGTTTGTACTTTTGTTTGATAGCTTCTTGAGCTTTCACAAGCTGCTTAAGAACATTTTGTTCTCGCTGGAAATCATTCATGTTGACACTTTAACGTTCAATAATTGACTATAAGAAATACTTTAAGTACTAGCTATATTTATAGCAAAGCAGTTAAATCCCTTTCGATATCTACCATCGTTGATCGATCGATCCTTGTCTATGACTAAAAATCCATACTTATCATCTTTCCAACATTTTGAACATAACTCTTTAAATTGAGCATAACTCATGTCTGAATTCACATGATCGTTGTAAATGTGTTTCAAATTTAAATCATCTTGACGGAATAAAGCTAATAAATTAACGTTATCTCTAACAAGGTATTTTGGAATTCGAGTATATGTCTGACAAAGATAAAAGCAGTCTACCATTTTATGTCTACCCATGCAGAAAAATGATCTCACATTATCTTGCTTCTCACATGCAATATCATCAAAAATTATAATAGAATTGGGAAGTGCTTGTTCTGGATCAACTACTGTATCATGTTCAATAAAAGGAAAATATTGTACACCATCTATGGGGTTCAGTAATTCCTTTAGCATCTTGTACTTTGCTTGATTCAGAGATTTTGAATATACGTATACATTTTCAAATCTTACTCCATTTGGATGAGTTATGAGAGCAAGAAGACTATTGGTTTTGCCGCAATTAGAAGGACCGCAGAATATGGCTCTTATGCTACCTGGAAGTAAATCTCCATGTCGTTTTGGTCTTCTATCTTGCTCTACGATAACATCAAAATTAGCTATTGGTAGTTTAACAGGCTGCTCTTCGAAATCCATGAGTGCAGTGCAACTTCTCAATCATTACTGACTATTTGACTATAAATAGAGTGTTTATATAGTTTTAGAAATCAGTCTGAAGCTGACTTTTATTGAGTGCTGATCAACTACGTACGTTATCGACAAAAACGAGGTTACGGTTTGATCAATATAGTCATAAATAAATTACCTTTTGAACTTCATTTGCCCGGATATCGATATTGCGGACCAGGAACGAAATTATGTAAAAGGTTGGCTTGAGGAGATCCTGGTATTAATCCTCTTGACGTTGCTTGCAAGGAGCATGACATTGCGTACTCTAAAAATTGAGAAAATCTTGAATTGAGAAACGCTGCAGATAGAGTTTTAGCAAATAAAGCTTGGAATCGATTTGTATCTAAGGACACAAACATCAGTGAGAAAATAGCTGCTTACGCTATGAAATTCAAGTCGAAATTTGGTATGGGGTTAAAAAGAAACGGCAGAAAACTTCTGTTAATAAAGTTGTTAAAGCTGCTTACTTTGAAAAATCAGCTCCAAATCAATGTGCTAAACAATTAATTAAATCTGCTTTGCAAAAAGCTCAAATTGTAGTAAAAATTGCTGGTGGAAAGGAAAAAATCAAAGTTCCTCAAATTTTACCGATTCCAAAAAAAATTGGCGGTGCATTACCTTTCTTGATACCATTATTTGCCGGTTTGAGCGCTACTGGTGCTCTTGCAGGTGGAGCAGCAGGAATAGTAAAGGCAGTCAATGCAACCAAAACAGCCAAACAAGAATTAGAGGAAAACAAACGGCATAATAAGACAATGAAAGCCACTGCTTTAGGTAAAGGCCTCTATTTGAAGCCACACAAGACAGGTTTAGGTATTTATCTCAAACCATATATTCAAGGTAAAGGTTTAAACAAAAAAAAAAAAGATTGGTATAAAATTACCTCAGAGAGCTCTTACCAATATTGATATTATGAAATATGCAAAAATTCTAAAAATTCCTGATTTTAGAGGTGTTTTTATGGGAAATGCATTGCCAGCTGATGGTCCACGATATCGTGAATCAGCTATTGTAAATCTTGATGATGTCAATGGATCTAGTACACACTGGGTAGCTTACCGTAAACGAGGTAGTAAGATAATATATTTTGATAGCTTTGGTGATCTTCAACCACCCCTGGATTTAATGATACATTTTGGTGTTGATGAAGTTAATTACAATCATGAGAGATATCAAGACTTTGATAGTTATAATTGTGGACACTTGTGCTTACAATTCTTAAAAAGTATATAAAGAACGGATTGAATAAGAATCGGTTCATTTCATTTTGAACACTCATGGAAGATTCCTTTACACTAACACTATCCGGTACTTCTTCAATTCTCGAAGCTCAATACTTTCCACCGATTGAACTTTCCCCAAGCAAACATTACGTTCTTGGTTTGGTAGAATTTTTATCCTTCAATTCAATTCCAAATATAGATAATAGTAATAACAAATTTCACGTAGGTGATCAAAGTATAATTATACCAGTAGGTAGTTATGAAATTGAGGACATTGACAAGTATCTTCGAAAAAGTCTCTCTCACAATAACATCACAATAGCGTGAAGCCTAACAATAACACGTTACGTAGCACAATCAAGTGCTCTCAACCAATAAACTTCAATCATCAAAACTCTATTGGTCGATTATTAGGTTTTACTTCACGTATTCTTGAGCAAAACGTTTCTCACAGTTCAGATTCACCAGTAGCAATTTTAAAAGTTAACGCTTTAAGAGTTGAGTGTAATATTACTTCCGGAGCGTATATAAACGAACAAAAAGTTCATACTATTCACCAATTTTTTCCTGCCGTACCACCTGGATATAAAATTATAGAGATTCCGTCAAACATTATTTATCTACCAGTCAATGTGAAATATATTGATTACTTACAAATACGTGTAATAGATCAGGACGGAGACTTGGTCAATTTTCGTGGAGAAGTCATAACGATTAGGTTGCACGTTAAACCAATATAATGGGAATCGTTTTTGAACGTAACAACTATAAAAGCAGGAAAACACACGTTTCATCCATCAGTCAGTGACGAACAGTTGTAACGCTAACACGACAGAACATACAATTTCTGAAAAGTCTAGGTCTACGAGTCGTCCTTGGTGGAAAATAACTTGTATTCTGTTTTGCTGTTTTCAACGAAATGGAAGAAATTCTAAGCATACAGTCACCTGTCACATTCGATGAATCAGTGGCACACTATGAAGTTCATGCACATCAACCGTATACTGCTTCCAACTATAACAATAGTGATGAAATTCGTAAATCTATTCAACATCAAGACTTGTGTCTTTTACCATCGCGCAGCTCCTTATACATATGTGAACGACTACTTAAATCTGACGGTAAAATTGTGGAGCATACAAAGTTTGTAAATAACGCAATTTGTCACTTATTTGAAGAAATTAGGTATGAGCTGAATGCTATAGAAATAGACAAGAGTAAAAACGTAGGGTTAACAAGTCTCATGAAAGGTTGGGTATCTCATACTCCAAGCCAGAGTATGTTGATAGAGAACGCTGGATGGATAGACATAAAAGAGACGCAAAATATAGTGAATGATAATGGATACTTTGACGTTTCTATACCATTAAACATGATTCTTGGTTTTGCTGAAGACTATCGTAAAATAGTAATCAATGCAAAGCATGAATTTATTCTTACGAGATCGAGAACTGATTTGAATGTTGCATCGAATCCTCGTAAAGTTCGATTGCTCGATTATGTAGGAAAAGATAAAGCAATATCCATGAGTTTTCGAACTTGGGATTTGTATGAATATCCACTTCTTCCAACAACGTCAAGACATGTTTGGACTGTAAAAACAACTAATCAATTAGAAAAACCTAGATTTATTATTCTAGGTTTTCAAACTAATCGCAAAAGTCAAAAAGCTGCTAATGCTAGTCAATTTGATCACTGCAATATCACCAACGTAAAACTTTTTCTCAATTCACAGTACTATCCATACGGTAATCTAAATCTTGATGTGAATCATAATCAATACGCTCTATTCTATGATATGTACACCAGTTTTCAAAATTATTACTACGGTAAAGATGCGGAACCAATGTTGAAAAAATTATATTATCTCAATTACATGCCACTGATTGTAATCGATTGCTCGAAGCAGAATCATGGATGTGCGTTTAGAATTCGAATCGAGAAATAACTTTCCTGCTGAAACTTCAGCATACTGTTTGATTTTACATGATCGTATTGTGCAATATAATCCAGCTAGCGGTGACGTGAAGAAGCTTGTTTAAGGAGTGGGGGTAGTAGTCGAAGGGTGGGGATAGTTTATAAATCAGACTTCTTTCCTGCAGCGTCTCATACGTTGTCCAGATGGAGTACGCAGTAGACGTTCAAGGATTTATGAAGCCAGGCAAAGATTTCGTTCTGAAGAAGCTAGCAATTTATCCTCTCATCGGTGACGTTCAACCCGAACTCTTTCTCTTCAAAGCACCATTTCCCTGGAACAAACTCTCTCAGAAATATAAACATAAAACTCTGCTACCATGGTCTAACTTGGAACTCTGGGGATCTCGACTACACGGAAATCGGGAATATTATTCGTGACCGCTTACGCAACGCTGATCGGATTTTCGTCATTGGTGGTTTGAGAAAAAAGTGGCTTGAACGTTTCAACATTCCGGTCAGTGATATCGACGAGTGGGGTTATCAAACCTACGACCATCCTAAAGTAGCAACAGTCTGTTCCAATCACAATAATGCATGCAAAACTATTTGCGCCTTGCATAATGTGAAGTTGATGCATTAATTTTATACAATAGAATCTATCATGGAATGGGAAGATATATAAATGCATCATGGGACTATACAGCATTATACTTCGGTTGCTACCTTGCTTGGGTAAGAAAAGTAGACGACCAAATAAACGTCTTCAAAAATTAAAAAGAGAGATACGATTAGCAAACATTGAAGCAGGTGCTTACATTTATGACGAAATAGACGGTATCTAGAGGAAGATATATAAATGCTCAAAGTTATTGACTCATCATTTCATCATGGGGCTGTTCAACAGTATACTTCAACTGCTTCCTTACTTAGACATCAAAGAGAAATATTTAGGTAAGTCGATCGTTAACAATAAAAAATTAGAACGACGAACGTGTTTAACAAATATCGGAATTGATGATAATACATACGATGAAGTAGACGGAGTCTAGGGAAAGAAAGGAATGGAGAGGTAACGATAAATGGTGTACCTCACAGGTGGAGGCGATGGTTGGGGCCTCCACTCTTCCCGTAAGGGAAAAATAGTAATAGTAATAGTAATAGTATTTTCCTTAAGGGTTAAATAGTATTATGTATAGAATTATTCTAGAGAGATCGGCATTTATACACGAGCAATCGCGCATCATCAGCCCGCAAGTCAGTGGTGGTGGCGGTGGTGATGGTGGGGAGTGCATTATTGGCCTGTGAGTCAGTGGTGGTGGTAGTGATGATGGTGGGGAGCGCTTCTCCCACCGAGAGCATAAAAGGAGCCTGCTCTCGCGGACGCGCACCATTTCCCGCTATATCTTCGCCGCGTGCGCATCGAGCCGCTTAGTCGGTTTCGCGCGCTCGCAGCGAACACATCGACAGGGAGTTCAGGGCGGTCTCGCGGTGTTGTTTGTTAATTTATTACACACGCATAATTCTTATACGGTAAATTTAGAAAGCTATGTATTCAATGAAGGGGGGATCATCGTATTTAATTGACGATGTGCTGCACTGTCGCTCGGTACTTTGAGTACTTTGAGCTGACGTGTGGCTAGCTCGTGGAGAAATAAGCTTTCCGAAAAATTTGCTAACTACATATGTACGCCTTTCTCTCTCTTTCTATAAATCATATTCGAACGCATTGGGAAAGAGAGAGAAAAACTGAATTATGTGTGCGCGCGATCTATATTAGAAAATAAAAATATATAGTCGGGGTAAAGGAGTGGGATGTGCAAACCATTGCTATCAAGATGCAAACGATTGCTATCAAGGTGCAAACGATTGCAATTAATGTGCAGACGATTGCAATTGTAATTAAGGTGCAAACGATTGTAATCAAGGTGCAAACGATTGCAATTAATTTGCAAACAATTGCAATTGCAATGAGGTGCAAACAATTGCAATCAATTTGCAAACGATTGCATTGAAGGTGCAAACGATTTGAATAAAGTTGCAAATTATTTACTTAAAGTAGGAGAGGTTGCGCGGGGCAGTTTGTGTAATTCATGTGCGGTAAATTTAGATGGTTAATATATTCTATGAAGGGGGAATCATCGTCTATAATCTACGATGTGCTGCGCAGTCGCTACGGTACTAACAAGGAGAGGTCACACCCCCTTTGTAAAACGGATCCTAACCAAACTCTAGGATATAATTTCTGCTATAAAATCATGCAGAAAGCCGGAGTTTTAGTGTCCAATGGCCATTTTTACGATAGATATAAGCAAATAATGAAAAATCTCGCCGAAAAAACCGTTGAGTTTGAATGCTTATAACTCAGAAACAATTAAAGATATACGTATAAACTAAATTTTAAAAGAAAGCTGAGATCGAGTAAAAACGTTTAAAAAAAACAAGCTTAAATATTTTAATATGGTCAAAAGTTATGGGAGAAATAAGAATTAGACGAAATTTTGGGCTAAAATAATCATTAAATTGTAACTTTAAATTTTCGATAAAATTTCGTCTAATTCTTATTTCTCCCATAACTTTTGACCATATTAAAATATTTGAGCTTCCTTTTTTTTAAAACATTTCTACTCGATCTCAATTTTTTTTTTTAAATTTAGTTTATACGTACATCTTTAACTGTTACTGAGTTATAAGCGTTTAAACTCAACGGTTTTTTCTGCGAGATTTTTCATTATTTGCTTATATCTAACGTAAAAATGGCCATTGGACACTAAAACTCCGTCTTTCTGCATGATTTTATAGTAGAAATTATATCCTAGTGTTAGGATAGGATCCGTTTTCCAGAGGATGTGACCTCTCCTTGTAAGTACTGTGAGCTGACGCATGGCTAGCTCCCGGAGAATCATCTGTCCGAAAAAACTTACCATATGCATATGTATGTCCTTGTTTCTCTTTTATCTCTAAATAAAATTGAACGCATCACAAAATAGATACAAAGACTGAATTACACGTGCACGCAATTTCCAATTGAAAAAGTAATATACACAGCAGACTTGAGAGACATTAAATTTTAATGATGAGAGAATCATTGTATCAAATTACGATGTGCTGCAATGTCGCTGCGATACATTCGTGTAGATTTGCAGCAGACTATACGGCTAGCTCTCTGAAAAGTCGTCTCCCTAAAGTATGCAACACACACACGCACACACACACACACACACACACACACACACACACACACACACACACAAACACACTAAAAATTCTATGGCGCTTCTAGACTAAAAGTCGTGGGGGGCAGATCCTCATCCCCTCCCTCCAGAACTCTATGGCCCTTCTGGACTAAAAGGGGTGGGGGCAAATTCTCACCCCCTCCCTACCCACACCGACCAATAAAACCTATGGCGCTTCTGGACTAAACCCCGCCCACATCCCCACCCTCCCCACACCGACCAATAGAAACCCACGGCACTTCTGGACTAAACCCCACCCACATCCCCACACCACCGTAAAATAACCTATACCTCTTCTACACTAATAGTGGTGGGGGTAGATTCTTACCCCCTCCACAATCCTCCTCCAATAAAAGCTATGGGGATTCTGGACTAAACTCCGCCCTTATCTACTCTCCTACGTCTATTGATAGAAGAATTGCTCTTGTCTTGTCGGCCTCCTGCCGCGCTTCGAGATTCAGATCTCCTCCGAGTAGGTTCGCGATCAGTCTGAGAACCATCGGACGAATCCGTCTGTGTACCCTGATTGCATGTGACCACGGTGTAACATGTAATGTTAAGTGACAACGGTGTAACATGTAATACACAACCATGTAGTGGTTGTGTATGAAGCTACAGCCACAGAAACAGGAACTTAAGGAATCGCTATCGTGGTCGTGTTCGCTGCCGGTACCCCACCAAATCGTTTAGGTATAGCACCTATTGATGCTAACCCCGGGCTTTATGCAGTACTCATTGGCGAGATCTGGACAGACCACTTGGTGACTGAGCTCCATCCTCTTCAAGGATGCTCTGAAGGGTGCTCTGTAACTAGTAACCCTTTCACGATCCGACAATTTGAACTCGTAGGAAACTTCCGTTCCTGATGAGACCACACTCCCTTTTCTGTCCCTTACATTCTCTTCGTACTCTGGGAACCATGGGATCTCCAGATTAATGTCTACACATCTAATCCGGTGACGCAAAAGGCGTTCGCGGCACTCCGGCTCTTCGCCATTTGTGTTTAAACTCAGATGTTCCAATTGAGCATACACTGCCTCAATCGGAAGTTTCTTTAACTAGTTTTATTCTAGTTATAGTTCTATTTTTTTAACTAGCAGCAGCCGACGTGTTACGTCGGGAGAAGTACTCTCAACCAGGATTTCAGATAAAATCTTTAATGTTTTAAATACTTCGGAAGTATCCAATTTTCAATTGGAAATTATTTTATTGGACTCAACAGAATAAAAATAATTATTACTCACAACGAATAAAAAAAAATTGGCGTCGGTTTATTTACAATAAATTGTAAATTTGCACCGACTAGTGTATCAACCAAATTATTTCCCTAATCAAAATCCAAAAGATTTTCTTTAAGCCAAATTTATTTCGTCCTAAATAGGACAAAACAATTAAATTTTGTTGGTTAAAGTTGTGACAAATCACACACTTAACGCTCACACCAACATTAAGGTAATTATTTAAATTGCTCACAAGTCTAAATAATTAATGTTTATAATAGTGTCTCGTGACACACGCACCAAGACTCTGTACAATTAAAAATAATTCTCCTTTATAATTCACACACATACAATTATTAAAAAAAAGGTAGGGGTATTTACAAAATGTTGTAAATGCTTTATAGTTTGCAATAAAATAATTATCTCACTAGTTGTCGTCCCAAGCGACAATTTTTCCTGCGAAATATATTTATTTTATTTAATTTATCTTTTCTTTTGTTATGTAAATTGAACAAAGAGGAAAAGCAAAATTTAATTATTAACTTGCTAACAAGTCTAAACAATTAAATTTATACACTAAATATTTATGTAACTCAAACACACCAATATTACTTGTAGTCAATTATTTAACTAACGCACTAGTCTAAATATTTGACAAAAATGTGTGGAGATAAATTTTCAACACAAAAGAAAAAAAAGTTTTTACTTTCATTAAATTCACAGCAAATAACGAATGCAAAATATTAGGTTAAATGCCAATCATTAAAATATATGCAAAAAAATTCAATTATTTAACTATCTCGAGTCTGAATAATAACATTTTACAACTCTAGTATCTTCGCGGAACAATCGCACAAAAACACTTGTCGTTAATTATTCAGCTTGCTACAAGCCTAAATAATCAACACGAGTTGTAAAAAAAATTTTCTCACACTCAAAAAAATTCAAAAATTTGTTACAAATATCGTGAGCAGTAACACCTAATGAATACAAAATATTAATCTAAGTAATTACTGACAGACAATTGTAGTGCAAATAATTTTAATTATTTTACTCACACACGAGTTTAAATAATTAATCTTACAACGATAGAAACTTTCCGGCTAATTCACACAAAATTACTTACTGTTAATTATTAACTTACAAACAAGTCTAAATAATTAACAAAAGTTGTAAAAGTATATTTAATATACACCAAAAAAATGTTACATATATTATGAAAAGAAATAGTAATACATAATAAATACAATATATTAAATTAATATTACTATTCACAATATATAAGAGTCAGGGAGCGGAGGAGAGCAAAAAATAAACTAGGGGGGCCGAGCCCCCCTGCGCGCTACCGCGCGCCAACCCCCCGCGCGCCTGAGAACAGAAATTTATAAGGCACAACCGAATATAGCTCGCGCTTCGCCCTCGCACCGTTGGTGGTTTTTATTATTATATAAAATAATAATAATAATAATAATTAGAATTGTAATTATAGTATGCAGAATTATTATTTTGCATATGCATATATGTTCTAATAATAAATTTAAAATGTATTTATAGATGTTAAATTTTAGATATTATTCTAATATTCTGAATATCAATGTATTGAAGAGAAAAGTGTTGTTCCTCAAATATCTCAAAAATTAAAAAAAAAAAATATTTGGCAAGAAAGAAGTAATAGGAAACACATTTTTGAAAGAAGAGGTACCGTGATTTAAAAAAAATACATATATACATAATTTACATATGTTTATATAAAACCATATAGTTTATTTTTTTTACATTAATGTTCCTTCTAAAGAATATTTGGTAAAACAATATTAATGGGACGTATATTTTGAACAGTAAAGGTAAGTAAATGTGATAAAATAGTGTGCACTTTAAATTAGTCTATATGAAACCATATAATTAATTTATTTATTCGATATAGAGCAGCATTCATGTATATTGTTTAAATTTGTTAATTTTTGAAGAAATTCATTTGTATGAAGCTTTGTTTTTTTTATTATGCAGCTGGTGGAGTGGTTACTGGAGCATTATATAAATTTAATTTAGGTCTCAAAGATGTGTTATCGGGTGCCTTCTTTGGTAGTATATTTAGAGTGGTGTATGGTACCTATACGTACTTTATGTTTAAATTGATGAATTTGTGAAGTGAAAAACTCAGTGAACAAAGTCATAAATTGAAATATCTACATGAAGAATGAATTATTAACTTCTATTTTAAATTACAATGTTATTAATAACATGTAAACGTTAATCATTTCTTGTTTTTTATTAAATAAATAAATTAAGAAAAATTAAGAAAAAAGTAATTATAATATTTAAAAGACAAATATATTACGTAATATAAAATCAATATATTGTTAGAATTCGCGCACACAATAAATTTGTTATGTTTATTTAACGTTCAAGTCCAAATTTTTCAAGTTTAAGAACAAAGTTTTTTGTTTAATTTTATTTAAAAATTTTAATTCAATTTTAATTTAAAATTTTAGAATAATTTGGACATATTGAAAACATGCTTTACAGGGTATGACATTTAGATTGTTTTAAAAATTTTACTTTTGTGTGTGGTAAATATTTTTTACTGTTTTATATATATATATATTTTTTTATTCTCTTTGCTCATCACCCCGTATACCCATTAAACGTGTTTTTACAGGGACACCCCTACCACCTATGTGTGGGGGTGAAAACATTCCAATTTTACCATCCTGGTCCCCACCGTCTCGCATTCGCCCGGGTATTGCCCGTGAGGAAGGGAAAACCTTGTAGGAAAACCTTCCCCGAGACAGCCGGTGTATTGAAACATTCTGTTTAGATGTTCAGGTCACCTTGCGTAGGCCCAAACACCCAAACCGAATGTTCCACACCTTCCGCTCACGTTGTGAAGTGTGGAAAAATACCTAACAGATCCCGAAAGCTGCACAAGAATGGTGTCACCCATCCTAGTGCCAACCGCACTCAGTGCTGCTAAACTTTCGTGATCGGCCGAGGTGCGTCTCTGCCACTCTGCCACCGTGTCGGTTTTTTACTGTTTTATATTTTTTTTATATCAAATTTTGTTATAAAAATATTAGTTTTTTTTAATAAATAACATTTTTTATTATAATTCTTTTTTTTATTCAATTTTTTGTATTAAAAAATAAATAAAAAAAGAGAATTGTTATAAATAAATATTTTTGTAAAAAAATAAATAAATTTGAAATTTAAATTGGGAGACGAGACGCGGGTTACATAAAATGCGATATACATTATACTTGATGGTTAAACGAACTTATAAGTGAAGTTCGACCATAATTATATGAATAGCTTGTTCGAAGATATAACAGATGTAGTACGGCAATCTTGCCACCAGATGACGCCACATTTTAGAGTAAAGTATGAAAATATACGAAAAGAGCCTCGTCTCCCTCTCTCTCTCCCCCATGGATATCTCCTTGTAGCTTCATTTAGTTTAGAAGATTATGGGTTGGGTAAAAAATAATTGTTATTATTTATTTCGGGTGGGAGTATATATCTTCGAACAAGCTATTCATATAATTGTGGTCGAACTTCACTTATAAGTTCGTTTAACCATCAATTATATTTCACCTCGCTTGTTCGAAGATATAACAGATGTAGATGTTTAGAGTAATAAACGTAGAGATAAAATCTTACAGTCTCTTTAATGATTTAGACACACAAAATTTAAACATAACATAGACTCTTTTCTTATTGATCTATAAAAATAATACTTATGCATGTCAGAATTGACTTATTTGGAAACAATCATAGAATGTTAAAATAGTTCAGAATTAAATGACGAACACTGCTTCGACGAAAGCTCCCTTTTTTTATTCGATTGGTCGATTATAGAATCTTGTAAAAGTTCTTGATTCTTTGCTCCACCCTGCTGCCGCCGTGATGTGTTTAATGTCTAATCCAACAGAGAAGGCTTTGGATGTTGAGACGTTTCTTGTAGAGTGAGCAGTAAATTGTTCATCAATGCCTGCCTCCTTCATCACTCCCTTAATCCATCTACTGATTGATTGTGAGGATATTTCCTTGTGGAGAGGTTTAAACGAGATCAAAAATTGCTCGGAATTTTGTCTGAGTCCTTCAGTACGATTCATATAACATAACACTGATCTGGCGATACATAAATTGACCTTGTCTTTAAAATATGGAAAAAAGGCGTAAGGTGGATATGTTCCAGGTCTGGAAGTTTTAATAATACTGCTTATCCTAATTTCAATTCCCGTATCCATTTGTCTTATGCTTGTAAGCTTAATCGCAGCCATAGTTTGTACTCTGAAAGCAGAACCTTAAGCTAGTAAAAAAAACTACCTTATATGATAATCTTTGAAGATCTAGGGACTCTGTTTGACCCCATTCCTCTAATTTTCTAAAAACCAAATCTACATCCCAAGTTGAGCAGCATTTAGGAGAGATGGGTCGCAGTTTGAAAGCTCCTTTGAAGAAACGATGAATAAGAGTATTATTAGAAAGATTATTCTTATTAATAAGAGATATGGCCGATCTTAACGTATTTAATGTTCCGTAAGCTGCGCCCTCGTGAAATCTTGTTAACACAGAAAGAATGAACTGTTCTCCTGCCGAAAAGGGATCTTGATTGGCTTGTACACAAGCATTCCACCAGTACTTAAGGGACGTGTCATATTGTTTGACGGTACTATCTGCTACCGACGCAACCATTATTTCAATCGTCTGATCTTGACATCCCTTTCTTGTGTAAGCCTGCCTGAGACAATTGCTGCTACCAGGGTAAGCTTATGGCACAGTGGATGTATTAACTGTCTGCAAGGAGAAAATAAAAGATTAGGTGAAGGCGAAAAAATAATCTTTGCTGAAGTCAACATTCTTTCAAACTCAGGGTACCAAGGCTGGCTAACCCATAATGGAACCACCAGTATTCCAGTGGACCCTTCATTCCTAGCCTTCTTTAAAATCTTTGTAATTATGCAGAAAGGGGGAAATGCAAACCAAAATTCCCTATCCCACGGAATAGTAAAGGCGTTTATTGAAAAAGCTTCTGGATCCCTTTCCCAGGAACAGTACTTCTTGCATTTAGAGTTTATACGCGTAGCAAATAAATCAATAGTGGGTGTACCGAACCTATGACAAATTTCCGAGAAAGCTTTATATGACAGTTCCCACTCTGTATCGATATTGGTATGCCTTGAAGGTTCATCAGCAAAGTTGTCCCTCGACGTAATATACTCGGCGAAGACCCAGATCTTTCTCTCCATGCACCATTCTCATAATTCCCTTGTGATCACCTTTAACTGTTTAAACCTAGTACCGTCTAGATAAAAAACAATATTAACACCCTTTGATCTTAGCCAAGCTACCACCGACTTCATTATCTTGGTGAAAATATAAGGGGCTGATTTTAAACCAAACGGTAACACTTGAAACTGATAAAGTTTATCCTTATGTCTAAATCTTAAAAATTTTTGACTATCTTCCTCTATAGGAACAGACATATATGCATCCTTTAGATCTAACCGACACATGAAATCATGAAAAGGACGACGTCGGCTGCGGTGGTGGAAGGCGGCCCTGTGCCGCGGCGAGTGCCTCGCGAACCGCGTCCGCTCTCACTCACAACTTCCCGTCCTTTACACACACACCAAATCACTCGCGGCTCACTCACGAGGATGTTCCGGGTGACCGATGGCTCTATTACGCCTCACGCGCCTTATTAGCCAAAACACTAACTATCGGTCCGGATAAGTGTTGTCCGCCTCGAGCGGCGGATCGGGACGTACTGATTAGGCAATCGCCTAATTTTCGAAAAAGGGATGAGAGTGGGGAACACACACACACTCTCGCGCTCTCATCCCTACGTACTATTGCGCGCGTAATCGTACATTTGTAGAAAAATAAACAAGTGTCGTCGGTTGGCCTTGACATACGAAAGGCTCCGACGACTTACTATTCGACAATTTAAATACTCTATTCGTTGTGAATAGATTGTGTGACGATTTCCGTTACAAATCTCTTTTTATTTCAGAGTGTAAACAACTTGGTATAGAGGTGAACACACTCTTCCAATTTTGGTCATTTTTCTTAAAGGAGAATTTCAATTGCACTATGTACGAAGAGTTTAGGACAATAGCTTATAAAGATGTATGTGAAGGATATTGTAATGGGTTTAAGTGTCTGTTTTGATTTTATAATTACGGTATAGAACAAAAATTCAGACCACAACTTTATAAAGATTTTCAATTGGAAACAGTGAAAAATTATAAAAGTGGTAAGTGCATTTATCTACATAAGATATATATTCAGAATTTTTAGATAGAAATTGTATTTTACGGTACAAATAAAATTTATACTTTGAAATTGTTATATTAAAATATATTATTAAAAAATCTTAAGATTGATTACAATGTAATTGTCTATTAACAGGTATATTATTTTATACATACATATATATTATTTTTTTAGAAAGAAAAGTATGGCTTAAACATTTTTGGAGAAAGAGAAGGAGAGTATGAAACATTTGTTTGAATTGCCCATTGTATATCAAAAGTATTGTAATGTAAGTTTTTATTATAGCATAAAAGAACGTATGAAAGTGTAGTGCATTTAAATGATGAAGTCACACCAGTTGGGTACTTGAATTTCAAAAAAAGTACGCCTTCAAAACAAAATGTTAGATAGGAATCATTTTTAGTAGCAATAATAATAATTTCAATATTTTATTTTCATTTTTTACATAAATATAATTAATTTTAGAATGGTATACAAAATTTGACACTTCAAGAAAGACTGAAAAATTGGCGGTTAAGCGTCACTTGACTATATTTCTGAAATAGTTGGACCAGATTTACAAGATGGTAGCAATTTATCAGATGACGAAAATGATGAACCGGAGAAAGATATTAAAGACTTACATACAGCAAATACTGATAAAAGAAAATGATATTACATCAACAATAATTATACAATAGAAGTCAACTTTTTAACGTTTTTTCATATTTTTTTTATTACTTTAACCGATTTTCTAGGTTTATCTTCGAAAATATTGTTTTGAGCGTTAAGTGTATTATAGAAAAAAGGTTTATTATTTTAATACGAACATTTTGTTCATTAAAAGTTTTTCACTAAAAACAATACATTTCGTTTTATTGCGAAAAAAACGTGTTTTTTTGTGCACTTTTCATTATTTTGACCGTTTTTCTATGTTTATCTTCGAAAATCTTGTTTTGAGCGTTAAGTGTTCTGACAATGTGCTTTGCACATGTCAAGAGCGAGCGACAGAACCCCTGGCGAACACCTACCTACCCGGATAAGCTAGACGAGTCCCTAGCTACACTACCTACCCATATACTATTCCCTAGCTACCTACCCGCACATTAACTACATCCTGCCTACCCTCACAGTCTAATAACCCCATCCCAAGCAGAGCTCACATCAAACACTTGGTCTTGACGTTGAAGGCCAGGGCGAGCTCAGAATCTCAGGTGGGCTCCTCCGAGTCTAATACAGCAAGCAGGATAAAAAGGGACGCGATCACCAGGAAGCCTCCAGGACCCTCCGAAGCCTCGCAGCATAGCAGTCAAGGCGATGAGGTGGTACCCAGGCAGGAAGCCGAAGAACCTCCAACGCCAAGCAAGATACAGCTGTAAGAGAGATATTAATAAGAACAAAAACACAGCTATAGGGTAAGGAGCAAGGAAGAGGATAAATAGCCATAGCCAAGAAGACAAAAGACAAGGAAAGATATGTACAGCTGTATATAATTACTACAGCTGTACAAGGAACATCATAGGGTAATTTGAGGTTAGGTTGATGTACACGAACAACGTGTACAACCGGTCTCCTGGACAATAACGCATACAAATACACATATGTGTGTAAACCTCATGACTAAATACCCACCTGGAGCCGTAGACGGAGAGACTAGTCATCAGCGGGGTCAACGTCGTCGAGGAGAGAGAGAGGGGCGACTCGGCCTCGAGCAGCAAGCGACGGCGGGTGAGCTTCGTACCTGAAACTCATGCCGTACCCATTGAAGAACGCAATTAATAACTAATGAATTATTAGTTACCTGGGAAGAGGTTGTATCTCGTCTCCGAGACGGCAGCCGCACCAGGTCACCATCACGCAGCATACAGCAACATACAGCGGAGTACGCCGATACAGCCTGAATACAGCGGCACTCGACTCGCTCGCGAGACGCGAGATCGAGGTGTCGCGCACGAATACGTACTGCGCAGGCGCGCGGTACGAAGACGGGGCTCTCGAGCACGCCGAGACCAGAGCTCTACGGTCGGCCGTACTGAACGGAACTTGGTGTATTCTCGAAGCCACAGATATTCGTGTAACGAAAGAGAGTGTGTGAGAGAGAGAGAAGCTACAGCGTCCCAATCTGGTGTCCAAGAGGCTTCGTTAAGGTTGGTGATTATTTGCTTCTCTGCTGACGGTACCGCCGTGTACCGCATAACGTGCGTGCGAGCATCCCGTACCTTCCCGTCCTTCCCCTTCCCCTTCTTACAGCCTAACCCGGAGCACTCGAAACTCTGCCACGATCGGCACGGCGAGAGTATTGCTATTTAGATTTTGTTCGGCTAGGATAACCCGTGTGTTATCGATATTCGTCGCGTATTAACGCAGCTGGCGCCCACTGCCTTTAATTGTTAGTATTGTAATAAAGGCTTATTTTATTTATAATCAATTGTTGACCCTATATAACCTGCACCCTGATCCCCAGTGCAGCGTTACATTGGCGCCCAACGAAGTTTTTTTTTAAGGGATCATCCGCATTTATTTAGGATACAGCGAAAAGTTTTTTTTGTTTGTTTTATTGTAAATATTGGACCAGCATTGGCCCAACGCGTTTTTCTTATATATATCAGTAAAGCGAGCGAAATAATTATTGTAAGCGTCGACGCGCGACGCAAGAACAGCCATATTGCCATTCCCCCTTTTCCTCAGCAAGCTCGCACACACGCGGAAGAATCCGGTCGGCCATATTGACGGCCATTTTATATTATTAAAGCACGTGTTTGAGAAATAAATTTTTCTTCATCCCCCCGCCGAAAGTACGTGTTTCCCGGCCGCATATGGATACGGGAAGAGCGACTTTTGCGGCCGGCCGGAGTCTCGCGCGCTCTGATTGGCTCACAGATTTTCGCAGCCTCGATGCATAGCAACGGCTGTAGCAACGGCCGCAAAGTTCCCAATATAACATGTACAGTGCTTAACCTCTCAAGTAAACATTGCTAAATTATTTAAAATTTATTAATCAATTTACTACAAGCACTTATGGTTTTCAAATGTAAATTGTATTTTAATGTTGCTTTATAAAATATCTTGTATAATTGTTTTGTTTAATAAAACGATAGATAGAAAGAGAGAGCGAGAGTATATGTAGAATACATATGTTGACTGTGATCATTCTATCTATTTCGTGTCATTTTTAAATTCCACTCTATCAATTTAATATTGATTTAATATCGGTGATGTAAATACATGTGAAAGATATATGTTTCATTTTTTTATGTTCAAATTTTAACAGTGCAATTGATATTTAACTACAAATGTAAATTTTATTAATGTAAAGTCAACTTCTTCTATGCACGCTGTTTATCGCAACTTTGCATTAAAACCGCTGCTAAAGTAATACGATTTTTCAATAAATTTATACATGCTTATGTGTATGTTTGTTATATTTTTGATGCCCGCCCCCGACCAGCAAAAACCTCGGCTTCGCCTCGGTTTTGCAAATGTCGGGCGGGCATCAAAAATACAACATGAATCGAATATAACGTCTCACGTGTCGCGTAATGCGAGGTTACCCGAAGCTTGCTCTGAAATTGGCTACGGAAAACGTAGCAGACAAATACTGTAAGATTGGGTGGTATTTTCTGTTCGTCGTAAATGATTATTTAATAATTAATATTAATTATATTATTGTATACTTTCGGACTGGGATGAAGAAAAATAGTATACGACACTCGGCCAGAATTTTGGATGCCCTGGCCTGCGTTTTATGACGACCTCGGCTTCACCTCGGCCGTCATATCACGCAGGCCAGGAAATTCAACTTTCTGGCCATGTATCGTAATATACTATTTTCTTTCTTTTATATAATTTATTATTTGCACTGCTTATAAATATATGGGTAATGCTTAGTTTTTTTTTGGGTACGCTGGGTAGTTATTATAATAAATAAATAATTAATTTACCTCCCCTTCTTGTTTATGCAGCTATAATAACCAAGGTTAATAATTTTTTTTGTATTAAGTTTGTTGTTTCGGTAAATGGTAATAAACATCAGTGTATTTTACAGTTATAATAATAACTAAAAGCTGCTTTAAGCATTACTTATAATTTTTTTTATATATATATTTTTCTTTTGATTATATAATACATATTGATGCTATTTTCGCACACCTTTTGCTATTATCACGTTTGGTTATATAGTGTTTTGCAGTATATTAATCAATGCTTACTAAATTAACAAACAACTCTGCTTACATTATTTATTAATAAATAACTACAATTAAATTGCCTTACCCTATTTGTACATTGCAACAAAAATTTCAATTCTCCCTCATTGCTCCCCATAATAATAGTTATAAAATAATACTGCATAATTTTTGCTTACTGTTATTTGCTGCCTGCCTAACCCAGTGTATATTTTATTTATATAAGCATAATTTGCACGTCCCTTGCACATATACCCCAATACTGATTGAGTGTAGCAGTATTAATATTAAATATTTAAGGAATATTTTGGTGTGTAGTAAAAGCTGTATATATTAATTTCCCAGAATAATAAGCTGTATAAGAGATAATATAATAATTGAACCCATACATATATACATATTTCACACTGTATTTATTTTCTATACTGCCCAGCTGATAATAAAGCAAGCTTATTTATTTTTTTTTTGCTGTATATGGATTGTTTAGTGAAAGTGAAAGTGATTTAATTAGATTAGCTTGAAAATTGTTTTTTTTCTTTCATTGGTATTTTTTTTTGCTTGGTATGTTTAATTTAAATTAGATATAATTAAACACGAGCTAATTAATATATTTCACGGCAATCGAGCTAATAAGAGCTATTAAAAATAGAATTTATTTAATTATTAAGATAAAATAAGCTACAATAAATTAATATGTGTAAATTATATAATATCGGTCTCTCCGAACTAAATGCTTTATTTTAGATTAAAGCAGGCCTATCGTACTCATTGTCCACTATGGCTGGTGGAATTTCCCAGAGTACGGCCTTTTAAAATAATTAAAGGCGTTTCGTCCTCGATCTCCAGCTTGGACTCCTCAGTAAGGAACTGGAGATCTTACCTTAGACGCCTGTCGCAAGATGAACCGCGACGCCAGCTAGATGTTCTGCGGCTATATATATAGAAAAGAGACGACGATCTCTCCAACGAGTGTAGAGAGATAGTCGTCTCCATCTGGTGGTGGGAAAAACCACCAGCCAGAGTGCGACGTATTAGACCCAGTCGCAAGTTATTTGAAATAAAATGAATTTATCGTTCGGTGATATTTATATGTGTAAATTATATAATATCGGTCTCTCCGAACTAAATGCTTTATTTTAGATTAAAGCAGGCCTATCGTACTCATTGTCCACTATGGCTGGTGGAATTTCCCAGAGTACGGCCTTTTAAAATAATTAAAGGCGTTTCGTCCTCGATCTCCAGCTTGGACTCCTCAGTAAGGAACTGGAGATCTTACCTTAGACGCCTGTCGCAAGATGAACCGCGACGCCAGCTAGATGTTCTGCGGTGGAGTCTGACTGGGTCTAATACGTCGCACTCTGGCTGGTGGTTTTTCCCACCACCAGATGGAGACGACTATCTCTCTACACTCGTTGGAGAGATCGTCGTCTCTTTTCTATATATATAGCCGCAGAACATCTAGCTGGCGTCGCGGTTCATCTTGCGACAGGCGTCTAAGGTAAGATCTCCAGTTCCTTACTGAGGAGTCCAAGCTGGAGATCGAGGACGAAACGCCTTTAATTATTTTAAAAGGCCGTACTCTGGGAAATTCCACCAGCCATAGTGGACAATGAGTACGATAGGCCTGCTTTAATCTAAAATAAAGCATTTAGTTCGGAGAGACCGATATTATATAATTTACACATATAAATATCACCGAACGATAAATTCATTTTATTACAATAAATTAATTCAAAATGTCTCACAACGGTGATGACCTTGATTTAATATTGGGAGAAGACTTATCGGTGTTACAACCAGCAGTAGGTGCCGGTGTAATAAGACGCAGCATTAATAATACCAGTGATGGTAGAATCACGGTATACGCGAGCAAAGTTGGAATAAACATAGACGCAGATAGCAAAATTATAAGAGATTGGTTAGCTAGGTACGAAATTAGACGTAATTTCGGACCATCGTCTGCTGACTGGAATGCAGCAGTAGACGAGGCAAACCCGATTATTGAAACAGATTTGTCCCTAATGCAATCAGAAAGAGGAAATATCCCCACTATCACTATAGATACAGCCCCAGAAAGAAGCAGTAAAGCAAGACGGATGCTTTACATTCAATTGCCAACCGGACAATCACGAGAACAATACCGAGATCCAATCTCCATAAGTAATGAGAATTTGTTGTCATTACCGGAAATGGAATACGGAACGGAAATACAATCAGCTGTAAGGGAAAACAGCAACGCAAGAGAAAATTTACAGCGATTAAATTAAGCAGCGCAGCAAATCGTCCTCAAGCACAATCTACAGCATATAGATTGAGTCCACCGTCACCAGTATGCGATAATTCGATGATGGAATTAACGCATACAGTACCAAGCTTAACGACAACACAGTTGAGCATAAATTCGACTTCCTATTATCCAATCCACACATTAGCCCTGTCACGTCCAGACTTGCACCAATCACTATAAAAAATATTACAAGAAGGCAAATGGTTAATAAACCATTCGCGTTCCTTTCGCTCTTGTTTGACTAGGACTAGCCTTACGTCTCCGGGAGTAGCGAGCGAAGTTATTTTGAGAGTAGTGATGCAGGATATAATGTGGGATAAATAAAATAATATATGTTTTATTTCGTATTAATCATGCTTTATTTATTTAAATATAATATGCTGTTTTCCTTTAAATGAACACGTGCAACTAAATTATTACAGCTTTTTAATGGGCAAAAATACATAAATTCACACTATTTGATTTACAATTGCATAAATTTATTTAAGTCAAATAAAGATCTTAATTTTGATTAAATACACAAGTGTGCGGCGAACACGTTAGCACATTACAGAATAAAATATTCGCAAGGTTATTTTATTATAAACATTAATAATTAATAATTGAAATAAGATTCATTATAAATAAATGCAGATTAAAATAAAAAAATTGTTGTCGTTTAAAACATGAATTATAGTTGATAAATTGCAATTCAAACCGTAAATATTTCAAATCAAATGCAATGCCACGAATAATTATTTTAGATTAAAGCAGGCCTATCGTACTCATTGTCCACTATGGCTGGTGGAATTTCCCAGAGTACGGCCTTTTAAAATAATTAAAGGCGTTTCGTCCTCGATCTCCAGCTTGGACTCCTCAGTAAGGAACTGGAGATCTTACCTTAGACGCCTGTCGCAAGATGAACCGCGACGCCAGCTAGATGTTCTGCGGCTATATATATAGAAAAGAGACGACGATCTCTCCAACGAGTGTAGAGAGATAGTCGTCTCCATCTGGTGGTGGGAAAAACCACCAGCCAGAGTGCGACGTATTAGACCCAGTCGCAAGTTATTTGAAATAAAATGAATTTATCGTTCGGTGATATTTATATGTGTAAATTATATAATATCGGTCTCTCCGAACTAAATGCTTTATTTTAGATTAAAGCAGGCCTATCGTACTCATTGTCCACTATGGCTGGTGGAATTTCCCAGAGTACGGCCTTTTAAAATAATTAAAGGCGTTTCGTCCTCGATCTCCAGCTTGGACTCCTCAGTAAGGAACTGGAGATCTTACCTTAGACGCCTGTCGCAAGATGAACCGCGACGCCAGCTAGATGTTCTGCGGTGGAGTCTGACTGGGTCTAATACGTCGCACTCTGGCTGGTGGTTTTTCCCACCACCAGATGGAGACGACTATCTCTCTACACTCGTTGGAGAGATCGTCGTCTCTTTTCTATATATATAGCCGCAGAACATCTAGCTGGCGTCGCGGTTCATCTTGCGACAGGCGTCTAAGGTAAGATCTCCAGTTCCTTACTGAGGAGTCCAAGCTGGAGATCGAGGACGAAACGCCTTTAATTATTTTAAAAGGCCGTACTCTGGGAAATTCCACCAGCCATAGTGGACAATGAGTACGATAGGCCTGCTTTAATCTAAAATAAAGCATTTAGTTCGGAGAGACCGATATTATATAATTTACACATATAAATATCACCGAACGATAAATTCATTTTATTACAATAAATTAATTCAAAATGTCTCACAACGGTGATGACCTTGATTTAATATTGGGAGAAGACTTATCGGTGTTACAACCAGCAGTAGGTGCCGGTGTAATAAGACGCAGCATTAATAATACCAGTGATGGTAGAATCACGGTATACGCGAGCAAAGTTGGAATAAACATAGACGCAGATAGCAAAATTATAAGAGATTGGTTAGCTAGGTACGAAATTAGACGTAATTTCGGACCATCGTCTGCTGACTGGAATGCAGCAGTAGACGAGGCAAACCCGATTATTGAAACAGATTTGTCCCTAATGCAATCAGAAAGAGGAAATATCCCCACTATCACTATAGATACAGCCCCAGAAAGAAGCAGTAAAGCAAGACGGATGCTTTACATTCAATTGCCAACCGGACAATCACGAGAACAATACCGAGATCCAATCTCCATAAGTAATGAGAATTTGTTGTCATTACCGGAAATGGAATACGGAACGGAAATACAATCAGCTGTAAGGGAAAACAGCAACGCAAGAGAAAATTTACAGCGATTAAATTAAGCAGCGCAGCAAATCGTCCTCAAGCACAATCTACAGCATATAGATTGAGTCCACCGTCACCAGTATGCGATAATTCGATGATGGAATTAACGCATACAGTACCAAGCTTAACGACAACACAGTTGAGCATAAATTCGACTTCCTATTATCCAATCCACACATTAGCCCTGTCACGTCCAGACTTGCACCAATCACTATAAAAAATATTACAAGAAGGCAAATGGTTAATAAACCATTCGCGTTCCTTTCGCTCTTGTTTGACTAGGACTAGCCTTACGTCTCCGGGAGTAGCGAGCGAAGTTATTTTGAGAGTAGTGATGCAGGATATAATGTGGGATAAATAAAATAATATATGTTTTATTTCGTATTAATCATGCTTTATTTATTTAAATATAATATGCTGTTTTCCTTTAAATGAACACGTGCAACTAAATTATTACAGCTTTTTAATGGGCAAAAATACATAAATTCACACTATTTGATTTACAATTGCATAAATTTATTTAAGTCAAATAAAGATCTTAATTTTGATTAAATACACAAGTGTGCGGCGAACACGTTAGCACATTACAGAATAAAATATTCGCAAGGTTATTTTATTATAAACATTAATAATTAATAATTGAAATAAGATTCATTATAAATAAATGCAGATTAAAATAAAAAAATTGTTGTCGTTTAAAACATGAATTATAGTTGATAAATTGCAATTCAAACCGTAAATATTTCAAATCAAATGCAATGCCACGAATAATTATTATAAATAAATTGTAATATATAATAATAATTGTTTTAAAAGAAAACGGTTGGTTCAGCAATCGAAATAACATAAAATATCAGGTTTGCCTTTACGAATAATACAAGCGTATAGATAGCCGAAAAGAATATACCTTAAGTACTCAAATATATATATATATACATTTGGATATAGGGGGTTATGGAGCCTCGTATGTTAAATTCCAATAACCCTATCCCTTTCCCACTCATTGTTAATATGGCAGGTTTATGGAGCCGGGGCTTCATAATCTTTTCTGTCTCTTTTTATCGTACTAAAGTACGTATCTTCCTTCTCTGTCATGGGCGTCATAAACCCCGAAATTTAAAATTATATGTGTGTATTCGGTGAGGAACGAAGGTCCGCCTTGAACGTGGATAGCGGTGTCAAATTGCCAGATAATGTCCTGCTAGACCTGCGGGCGTCAACGTTAGATGTGTATGCTGTTGGAGCCCGATGATTTCCAGATGTCGAAGTCGTGGTTCCTTGACTATGGCTCGTGGATGTCAACGATGCGTCTCGATTCCCGAATACAAAATCTCTCGTGATTTTTAATGCGCATTACTTTAAAGTCCGAGTAGCAGAGCCACGCCCTCGGATAAAAATCAAAGAGTTGACTAGCAGAGCTTTGCTTTGCGAAAGCTTTAGATGAAAAATTAGGAGTGGCTGTGTCTGTTCTGGGTCCTCTTTATATACCCTAAAAATCTATGCATCTGTCCTTGTCTTACACTTCGCCTTGTCTTACACTTTGCCTTATATGGAAATTGTGTAAGTAGTTCTCGATTTTTCTGTGCTTACACCCGATTGGACCGTTAGATGTGCGTAATTAAAAATTATCGAATCCCGTGCATTTTCTGTATCGCTTTGTAGTTAATTCGGAGAATTCGCTGTCCCCCTTTTATTACTGCGACGTTACCCAAAGAACGGCTTAATTTATTACTTCCTTCTAATGCTCGAATTTTCTAGTCGATGTTTCCCATCGCCGGCTCTTCTCCGAGCATTGATTTTATAGTGCAGTACAAAAAAAACTCTTGCGTAACCCTTCGTTTCGATCTCACTATCGGCGATCCCGCTTATATGCGTATTGGCTTTGAATAATATCTTCAACTCTACTTATCAGTCTCTTTTTCGTTTGAAACACTCGTAAAATTATCTGTTCCTTAGCTTTATAAATTATATTTTATATTACTGCAATTACTTAGAATCATTCTTTATCAACCTTATTTTGTTCGTCTTCTACGCCGTATTTTTATTCTAAACTACGCAGTACTTTTTACGAAAAATAATAATATAATTTTCGTCGGGACGCGACAGCCCCTTCATCTCCCACAAACCCAGACCTCATAAATAACCCATTTACCCAATACACAGCTCCAGTTACCACATACAGTACCAATATTTATACAGATACCCGACCTAGATCAACCCAAACTATCCAACCCTCAGCTTTTCGTCCAATAAGCTCAAGCCCTTTTTCCCCTATTGCACTCGTACCTAGAACAGTAAGCCGAGCAAATACGCCACAGCACAGCAGTACAGAACCCGAATTAGCGACCCAGGAGTCAAGAGTCAATCATGCACGCGGAAACAGACATAACCCCACAAGCAGCACACAGCTGAGCAATGTACATAGGAATGTACAGAGTGTCCATTGGGAAGACGATGGAGTTACAGAACCCAACGTCCCAAAAGAAAAGACACAATATAATGAGAAAGAGCTCGAAAATAAATATGATGAACAATTCAGGAGATTGGAGCAGCAAATAGAGCAAATGCAGCAATTATACAGCAAATTGATCGAAATACACAGCTCTCAGCAAAATAGACAGCATAGCAGTTCGCCAGTGCAACAGGAAAACAACGAAACGTACTCAATCCCAGCTAACCCACACATACAGCCACAGCAAAGTACGTTTAACCCAGCATTCAGATGCAGCCGTTCGTACGAAACCTGCTTAGAAGACGCTACCTTTATAAGGGAGAAAAGGACGGCGCAAATCTTCTCACGCCACCATATCCAATTTAAAGGAGCTAAAAAGAATGATCCAGAGACATTCCTATCGAACCTAGTGGAATGTAGAGAAAGCTACAGTCTCTCAACTCAAGACATTTTTAAAGCTTTGCCATCGGTCCTAGGGAATGGTTTAGGCACGAGAAAAGCAGCTGGAAAGACTACCTAGATTTTGTAGATGCGCTGAGATTGCAATATGGGACGGAGGAAACTCAGAGCCAGCTAAGACAAGCGATCGAGAATCGCACACAAGGACCTAATGAGGATATTTCCACATACCTCACTAAGTTAAGAGGCATGCTAGACCAGGTCAAGCCAACGATACCTCAATCCGAACAGTTGGATAGAGCGTATCGCAACCTGCACCCTAGCTATAGATCGAAACTCAAAAGACACCATTTCGATAATTTTATACAGCTGCAGAGACTATGTAAAAAGGAGGAAGCAAGACGTTTAATGGACGAAACGTACAGACCTCCATCAGTAATCCAAAATTACGGCTTAGCAAAGTATGCATATTGTCTATTTCACGTCAAGTGGTACGATGAAAATTTTAAATCGCTCCAAAATTTGAAAACAGACTGGAAATATCTTCCAGAAGATAGGAAAAAAATTTTAGGTGTTAAAAATAATTTGCCTGAGAGTTATTCCGCAATAAAAAATGGAAAGTTTTCAATTTTTTAGGAAAATTTCTATTTTCAAAGCCATTTATCTCAAAATCTATTGATTTTTTTGGAAAAACATTACAAACAACTTTTGTTGAAAATAATCTTTAAAATTTATCTACCTGGGTTAAAATTCTTAATTTTAAAATCTCGAAGAGATAGAGCACTCGGAAATATTGAATATCAAAAAAAGGCGACCACGCCACAATCGATTTTGATCTATTACCGCTCAAAAGATCACATTTTTCGAGAGCTTTCTAATGGCGGTGGTTAGATTATTGGCCAAGACCGCTGGTGTAAGTTATGCCTCATAAACCTCATAAAATCACTAATTTTCATGTATTTTAAGGCATAACTTTCATCAGCGGTCTTGGCCAATAATCTAGCCCAAGCCATTCGAAAGCTCTCGAAAAATGTGATCTTTTGAGCGGTGTTAAATCAAAATCGATTGTGGCGTGGTCGCCTTTTTTTGATATTCAATATTTTCGGGCGTTCTATCTCTTCGAGATTTTAAAATTAAGAATTGTAACCCAGGTAGATAAGCTCTAAAGATTATTTTGAACAAAAGTTGTTTGTAATGTTTTTTCAAAAAAATCAATAGATTTTGAGATAAATGGCTTTAAAAATAGAATTTTTCCTAAAAAATTGAAAAATTTCCATTTTTTATGGTGGAATAACTTTCAGGTAAATTATTTTTAACACCTAAAATTTTTTTTCTATCTTCTGGAAGATATTTCCAGCCTGTTTTCAAATTTTGGAGCGATTTAAAATTTTCATCGTACCACTTGACGAGAAGTAGCCCATATGTTGATCCTATGCATACAAAAACACGCAAATTAGCAGCAGTTTCCTCAGAGCAAAGCGAAAATATTGTAGTACCCCCAAAGTCAATAGCACCCATAGTCACCAACCCACAAAAGAAAATACAGCACCAGTACCCATGGAAGCCAAACAGCCCTCAAGCAGCAAGAAAATATACAGCACCTCCCGGAACCGACGCGGTGGCGGAGTGGTGGAAGCGCACCTCGGCCGATCGCGAAAGTTAAGCTGCGCTGAGCGCGGTTAGTACTTCGATGGGAGACCATTCTCGTGCGGCTTTCGTGATCGGTTAGGTGTTTTTCACATTTCACAACGTGAGCGGGAGGTGTGAAACTTTCGGTTTCGGTGTCAAGGCCTACGCAATGTAACTTTGACACCCAAAAATAATGTTTCGAATACACCGGCCATCTCGGGTGAGGTTTTCCCTGCTTCACAGGTTTCCCTCATCCACGGGCATAACCCCGGGCGAATGCGAGATGGTGGGGTTTTAAGGGAGGGATAAAGCGCCCACACATAGGTGGTAGGTGGACACCGTTAAAGTCCCCCAGGGGATAAACGGTAGGAAGTGCCAGGAAAAAAGAGGGCACAAAATCAAGAATAAAAAAAAAATATACAGCACCTCCCAAGCAAGAGACTAAGCAGCGGTACAGCGAAGCTGTAAAGAATAATAAATACAGCAGTTATTGGCAGCAAACACAAAGTAATGAGGAAAGGGCTGAATCACCCAAAAAGCAGGAATTCAAGCCAAATAAATTTAGCACGCCAAACCACGTAGAGCAAAAGCCAATTCACCCGAGAAAATTCAAAGAGCCTTGTTATAGGTGTAATAAACTTGGGCATTGGATAGCAGAATGCCCAGAACCTGCAACATGCCGTAATTGCGGTGCTCAAGGCACAAATTACGCAAACTGCCGCTGCAACAAAAACAGAAGCCAGGGAAACTACAGCTAGAGAAAATAGAGACCCGTATTTTCTCACCCAAACACCCAAAAGGGTCAATACCCTCCCACGTAGCAGCAAATAATTCCCTAATACAGCAAATACCCGGCATCGATCCACGTCACTTCTTTAACATAGAGTTAAACGGACAGAAGCTTACAGCTTTACTGGACGATGGGTCAGTACACTCATTCATTGGGCGAGGAATGAGTAGAATAGTACATCATAAATTGAGACAAACCAGCAATTCAGCCGTTAAAGTAGCAGATGGTACAGCAGTACCAATACAAGGTATAATAGATTTAACCATGGAAATAGATGGTGAAACTATTATAATGCCGTTTCAAGTAGCAGACGGCTTACATTATGACTGCATATTAGGTATCGACTTTAAACGTAAAGCGAACATGAATATATGCTATGAAAACGATACGTGGTGGACTGATAAAGGTATCATTCATCATTTTTATCCGTATGGCAAAGACCCGAGTTGCTTACCCGCCTTAGCAAGCATAGGAGGATTGAAACGAGCTACAGCAGAACAAGAAAGGAGATTACAGCAGCTATTAAATGAGATGATTCCCCTAATACCAAGAACGCTAGGTGTAACTAATCTAGATTCCCATAAAATCGATGTGCAAGGTGCCGAACCTATTCGTCAACGAAACCGTCGTTATTCGCCGAGAATGCTGCAGGCTGGATACGAGGAAATTGACAGAATGTTAAAGGAAGGTATAATAGAACCTTCAGAAAGCCCGTGGTGCAGCTGCCCAATTATAGTTCCGAAAGCAAACGGAAAATACCGCTTTTGCATAGATTTCCGGCAGGTTAATGCGGTACCAAGAAAATAGCGTACCCTATGCGGAATATGGACGACATTCTCGATCAGCTGAGAGAAAGTCATTACATAAGTAAGCTTGATTTATCTCAAGCTTACCACCAAGTCCCTCTAGCAACAGAAAGCCGCGAAATTACAGCCTTTTCACTTCCCGGTAAAGGATTATTTCAGTTTACCCGAGTCCCCTACGGCCTATCGAATGCACCTGCAATTTTCCAGAAAATGATGGACAAGCTCATAAAGCCAGAATGGGAGCCTAATGTGTTCGCATATCTGGACGATATTATAATTACAGCCAAAACCTTTGAGGAACACCTAAAATGGTTAAGAATAGTGCCAACCGCCCTCAAAAAGGTAAACTTCCAAATTAATAGAGAAAAGTCCGAATTCTGTTGCGCGGAAGTAACTTATCTAGGATACATTGTTAATGAGGATGGCCTCAAAACAAATGTAGATAAGATACGACCGATACTAGAGTATCCAGCCCCAACCAATTTAAAGCAACTCAGACGCTTTACTGGCTTAATTGGTTGGTATTCAAGGTTTATTGGGAAATTAGCTGAATACAGAGCACCGTTAAACTATTTAACGCAAAAGGATGTCAGATGGCAATGGCATCAGGAACAGCAGGATGCATTCGAGAAAATGAAGCTAGCCCTTACCCAAGCCCCTGTTTTAGCCCGCCCCAATTTTTCCCTCCCCTTTACCCTCCAAACCGATGCTAGCGATTACGCTATAGCCGGTGTGCTCACCCAAGAAATAAATGGTGAAGAACACCCTATATATTACGTTAGCCGTACACTGAGTAAAGCGGAACGTAATTATACGGTGACAGAGAAGGTGTGTTTGGCAGTATTGTGGTCTATTGAAAGACTAAAAGGTTACCTTCAAGGTGAAGAATTGACCGTGGTAACAGACCACCACAGCCTTCTCTGGCTTCACAACATCAAGGATCCGACAGGCAGATTGGCTCGATGGAACACAATCTTGCAAAATTATAAATTTAAGTTTGTGCACAGGAAAGGAGCATACCACAAGGTACCTGACGCACTTTCAAGAGCATATGAAGATACAGCATTAGCAGCTACAGCCACAATTAATACAAGCGATCCTTGGTACCAAATAAAGATCCAAGCAGTAATAAAATCTCCCTAAAAATACCCTGATTTATGTATAAAAGACAACCTTTTATACGCACACCGTCCCAATCCCCTCGTAGACCCATTAGTCCCCGACCTAGATGCTTGGAAGCTGATTCTGCCAGCAGCTGATAGAGAGAAAGCTCTCTATGAAGCGCACTACACCCCGCAAGCCGGTCATTTGGGAAATGACGAAACGTATGCAAGGTTAGCCACCTACTACTACTGGCCAGGTATATACTATGATACCTGCAATTACGTGAGAGCTTGTCAAGAGTGTCAAGCCCACAAGAGCAATAAGCAGGCTCCAGCAGGAATAATGAAAGGCAGAAACATAGATGGACCTTGGACAGTAGTAGCAGTCGACATAATGGGACCGAAACCACCATCAAAGCAAGGTTTCAGGTACATAATTTTCTTTGAGGACTTATTTACCCGTTATGTCGAAATGAAAGCGTTGAGACGAGCCGACGCAAAAAGCGTACTCCAAGCGTTCGATGAGTTAGTCATTAACCGATGGGGTTGTCCCAAATACCTAATTTCGGACAATGGGACAGAATTTGCAAATCGCCAAGTTGCAGAGAAATTACAGCAGTACGGAATTATACAGTCATTAATTCCGCCCTATTTTGCACAAGCTAACCCTGTAGAAAGGGTAAATAGAAACTTAAAACCGATGATAAACAGCTTCATTGAGAAAGATCATCGGGAGTGGGATCGACATTTAGGAGAGTTCTGCTTCGCTCTCAATTCAGTCGTCCACTATACAACTAAATACAGCCCAGCATTCCTAAATTTCGGCAGAAACCCAATACCAACAGCCCTTATACGAAAGCACCTAGAGTCCTCAGACCCCCCTCCAGCACCAAATACAGCAGCATGGATTGAAAGATTACATAGACTTCCAGCAATATATGATCTTGTTAGAAGACATATAGACACAGCAGTGGCTAGACAAGCTAGACACTATAATAAAGGGCGTAGACTGGTACAATACCAAGTTGGCGATCGAGTGTGTCGACGCAATAGGGTATTGTCCTCAAAAGATAATCATTTTACAGCAAAAATGGCATCAATCAACATAGGCCCGGCGAGAGTAGTAGAAGTAGTTTCGGCAAACTATTATATTGTTGAAGACGAAAATACTAAGCGGAAGGTCAAAGTCTACGTAAATGATCTTAAGCGTTATATTCCTCCTAGAAACGTTATCCCACCTAAAACTCATTCTCCCCCTTCGCAGCACCCAATAGCACAAAATATACAGCAAAACAACCCGAGTAGCAATAACCCACCTCGAAAACGAGGTAGACCCAGAAAGATCAAATAAATTTTTTTTTTTTCTTTTTCCCTTTTCCCCGTTACATTGTTAAGTCAAAGTTTAAGTGTTATGAACCCACTTTTGCAATTTTCCCAAACAAATAAGGGTGGTGATTATAAAGCAGAGCAAATAAACAAATAATTTATATTATATTCAATGAAACGGTAATTGAAAAGAGTTCAAAACTAGGAACTCACAAGCAGCAGAAGGTAATAATTCACCACACCTTATTAATTTTCTTTTTGTATGTTATATTATTTCATGCTATTATTTTATTAATTTTCTTTATTCCCTGAATTTATATATATATTAATTTGTATAATAGTATGAGTATGACTGCCATCATGTAAGTATGAGGTATGAGAGTATCGCGAGTAGGGATAGAGCTCTCAAACAAATGCGAATATTCTATATTATTATGAATATTTTATGTATTGGGGCCAGTCGTCGTTATAGTAAAATTAATTTTAATTTATTTAAAAGCAGCTAAAAGTTATACACCATACAGCGCGTATACATACACAGATTTCCAGCCAAGCAGAGTCAAGGAGACTATACACTTATACCCCGTACCAATAGCACCGGCTATTTGGATATTTATTAAGTAAGCAAGCGTAATTACCCCCACGAACTTTAGCATCATATAAGCATAGGAAATTTTAAGCAGAATAGTAATTAGCAGCATTTGTTGTTTTTTTTTTTAGCTTAGCATTACTGTTAGCATTTTATTGAAATTACGACTTCCGCGTAATTTCGGTTTGGTGGGGGGGAGTTGTGACAATGTGCTTTGCACATGTCAAGAGCGAGCGACAGAACCCCTGGCGAACACCTACCTACCCGGATAAGCTAGACGAGTCCCTAGCTACACTACCTACCCATATACTATTCCCTAGCTACCTACCTCCTATTAACTACCTATTAACTACATCCTGCCTACCCTCACAGTCTAATAACCCCACCCCAAGCAGAGCACACATCAAACACTTGGTCTTGACGTTGAAGGCCAGGGCGAGCTCAGAATCTCAGGTGGGCTCCTCCGAGTCTAACACAGCAAGCAGGATAAAAAGGGAGGCGATCACCAGGAAGCCTCCAGGACCCTCCGAAGCCTCACAGCATAGCAGTCAAGGCGATGAGGTGGTACCCAGGCAGGAAGCCGAAGAACCTCCAACGTCAAGCAAGATACAGCTGTAAGAGAGATATTAATAAGAACAAAAACACAGCTATAGGGTAAGGAGCAAGGAAGAGAATAAATAGCCATAGCCAAGAAGACAAAAGACAAGGAAAGATATGTACAGCTGTATACAATTACTACAGCTGCACAAGGAACATCATAGGGTAAATTGAGGTTAGGTTGATGTACACAAACAACGTGTACAACCGGTCTCCCGGACAATAACGCATACAAATACACATATGTGTGTAAACCTCATGACTAAATACCCACCTGGAGCCGTAGACGGAGAGACTAGTCATCAGCGGGGTCAACGTCGTCGAGGAGAGAGAGAGAGGCGACTCGACCTCGAGCAGCAAGCGACGGCGGGTGAGCTTCGTACCTGAAACTCATGCCGTACCCATTGAAGAACGCAGTTAATAACTAATGAATTATTAGTTACCTGGGAAGAGGTTGTATCTCGTCTCCGAGACGGCAGCCGCACCAGGTCACCATCACGCAGCATACAGCAACATACAGCGGAGTACGCCGATACAGCCTGAATACAGCGGTACTCGACTCGCTCGCGAGACGCGAGATCGAGGTGTCGCGCACGAATACGTACTGCGCAGGCGCGCGGTACGAACACGGGGCTCTCGAGCACGCCGAGACCAGAGCTCTACGGTCGGCCGTACTGAACGGAACTTGGTGTATTCTCGAAGCCACAGATATTCGTGTAACGAAAGAGAGTGTGTGAGAAAGAGAGAGAGAATCTACAGCGTCCCAATATGGTGTCCAAGAGGCTTCGTTAAGGTTGGTGATTATTTGCTTCTCTGCTGACGGTACCGCCGTGTACCGCATAACGTGCGTGCGAGCATCCCGTACCTTCCCGTCCTTCCCCTTCCCCTTCTTACAGCCTAACCCAGAGCACTCGAAACTCTGCCACGATCGGCACGGCGAGAGTATTGCTATTTAGATTTTGTTCGGCTAGGATAACCCGTGTGTTATCGATATTCGTCGCGTATTAACGCGGCTGGCGCCCACCCCCTTTAATTGTTAGTATTGTAATAAAGGCTTATTTTATTTATAATCAATTGTTGACCCTATATAACCTGCACCCTGATCCCCAGTGCAGCGTTACAGTGTACAATAGGAAAAAGTTTTGTTATTTTGAGACGAACATTTCGTTCATTAAAAGCTTTTCAGTAAAAACAATACATTTCGTTTTATTGCGAAAAAACGTGTTTTTTGTGCTTTTTTCATTATTTTGACCGTTTTTCTATGTTTATCTTCGAAAATATTATTTGGAGCGTTAAGTGTACAATAAGAAAAAGTTTTGTTATTTTGAGACGAACATTTCGTCCGTATAAAGGTTTTATGTAGGATTAATACATTTCAAGATAATGCTACAAAACCGTTTCTAAGGAATTAAAAATAATGCCATAACATAAAGTGTTTCAGTGCTATATATCTAAAAATAGGACCATTATCTAATTACATTATGACGAACTTACGCTGTGAATCTCAGTTAAATCGGTAAAAAATTGACTGAGTTATCTTTGATACATGATTACATACATCCATACATACATTTTAGGGAGGGCCTTAAATGAATTCTAATACACATAAATTTCTCTTACAAACTATTATCTAGTATATTTTGATGCATCACACATTTTGCGATGATGAAAATATAAGGCTCTCCCGTGTAGCGGTCGTGCCTAAAAAATAATACGCTCACGAACTCAAAAACAACTCAAATTATTTCGCCGCGTCCCGTATATAAAGAAAAAAATTAAATATAAAATTTTTTAAAGGGGAGGGGAGTAGGGCAGTTATCTCTCCGAAAGGAAACCAGCTGCGAAGACTTAATACATGCGAAAAGGCTAGGAAATCGCGCTGTCTCTCTCACACACACGGTATAGCCCGCCTAGCACCTAACACCGATTCCCCACGACTAGGGATTCTATCTTTCACCCCCACTCGCGGGCGTAATGGAAGAGAGCTGATGATGATCGGGCTCTCGCGAAAGTCTTTCCTCGCTGCGCTGTTCAAAGGAGATTCTCTCTGCCCGCAATCCGCGGCGCAAGCTACTCTCTCCCTTCCTTACTGCTTACGTGCGAGCCAAGCAGGGATCTCCCGTCAAGCTTGCGATCGGAAGAGACCGATCTCGATGAAATCGGGTGCTTCCGGTTAGACCCAGTCGCGCGCAAATTCTCTCCCAATATACCGGCGTTAGCCTCTCCTCGGATATCCCAGCAAGAGATGGAATTAATTTGAAATCGGCGAGAACGAAACCGTACGTCCTGTCACGGTCGCCAATTGTGACGTGGTATTCGCGTACCCGGTGATAATAATTAATTTTAATAATTATCAATTAACCGTTGGGTCGCGTTGACCAATACCGCGTACACAATTAATTTATTTCGCGAAGGTTGTCAGCAAGAGTCGCCAGGAACAATTACGCTGGGACGCACGGTGTGGAGTGTTCGAGCGATCCTCCTTGTCTCCACACGATTTGATTAAATAATAAAAATGTCGGTGAGAGGGGGGAGATCCCAATAAACGTTCGTGAATAGAAATTCAAATATAATAAAAATTTATTTATTAATTACAAGATGATCATCCAGGCCTCGTGCCGCGACAATGTTAAACGCGCGGGCGGTAGTCCCGGAAATCCTGCCAGATCGAGATCCTCGCCTGCAGACTGGATCTCCCAGGACCCGCTGTTCGGGTACCGGCGTACCCGAACACACTCCCGAGAAACTCACTCAATTATAACTTGGGGCAGGGGGGTCATGGTAGTATATAAAGTGATTATTATAAAGACAATTATATTGGTGATGGTGAGTCGCAGGTTTTTAAAACACTCAGTGAAGTGAAACAATTTGGACTGGACTTTGACATTTAGAAGAAAGAAGATTTTAACCATGTTGATAAGAGGTTGGGAATAAGTCTAAGGAATCTGATCAAGAAGTTTGGTAGTCAACTACTTAATGATGGCAAAACCATAGGTGGAAGGGGATGATTGATAGTCAAAGTTATAGATTAACTGACAAGTTACTAAAACAAGGCCATTAGAAACAATAAATCTGTAGAAGACACGAGAAGAGAAATTTGGATGACCTACTAGCACAAGACGTCAACAGATAAGCATCAGGAACTTCTATTTTGTCCATCTGGTTAAAATAGTTGGTGTCAGTGGCAACAAGCAAAGGCCAAAAATAAGCTAAGAAAGTTCTTGCACAAGAACAGTATACCAGTGGTAGTGGTGAATGTGATGAAAGACAATTATGAATATTTAAGTACAAGTAATTTATTATCAAGGTGTTTAGGGGCGTACTCTCAGAATGTTAACTAGTGTTTAAATAGTGACATTTAGAAAATTGTGTCAAAGAAAATATATAGTGGTGTAAACCTTTAAAAAGTGGTGTGCATTTAGCAGTTGCATTATTCCACGATGGTGCCATGATACTGTTAGAAGTGCTACGCTTGATGGAAGTAAAACCAGGAAGAAGTGCTATTAATTATGTGATGAAGACCAATACTAGGCGTATTCATGCTTCTGATAAGAAAAGAGAATCTTCAAGTATTGAAGCTAGAAGCACCAGGAGAAAGAACCAAGTTTAGACATGAAGGAGGAGATGACAGTTATAGAAAAGAAGCCCATTAATTTTGATTTTACGTAAGTTACTTGCAAATATTTAATTAAATTGTTTAAATGAACTTTACTTTAAATTAATTTTTAAAATGTTTGTAAGATCATTGTCGTAACTTAAATGTAATTTGAATACGATTAGGCTGAAATTTTGACAGCTTACTCAATACACATATAGTTATTTGCGTTACTTCCAGTTTTTGAATATATTCAAATATATTCATTTTATATGTAAAAAACTTGTATATTTTAGTAAAAATTATTTTAAAAATTAAAAAGTGGTATATGAATAATTATTAAAAGTAGTACATTAATTTCAAAATTCATTCTTGAAGTAACGCAAGTACCCATAACTGTAACAAGTTGAAAAATGGTGGACGTTTCAGTTTCAGATCATCAGTTCCAACTGGGCTTTACGATAAGGAACGACTTTTGGAACTTTCCAGTGGTTTCTCAAGTTACTTTTAGTCACCAGAAATAGATCATAAATTTCTGTAAAGTTTTATTTCAAAGCTTAATGTTTTTAGATATTTATAATTGTTTATTTTGTCAGGTTCTCCGTATCTACCGCCTTAAATAATAAATAGTTTTTTTAATAAACAATTAATCGATCCTGCACTAGTTTGATTATATATTCACCAGCGTTCACTATTACCGTTATCTTGAATGCCGGCCTCTCCGTTTTAGGAGCGGCCTAGGTAAGTATACCGCGAATTTCTCCCTTTTTATTCCTAGCCCTTTTCAGCTCGCAAAGCTTGCAGCTGAACAAGTTATTATACGCGTATAGGTATGTACTATAAGTAATGCATTACTTTAATTATTTTTCGTTAACAAAGCAATATGGCGGATCCAATATGACGGCTACAATATACAATAATTATATAATTGGATTTATTGGAATTATAAATAGTGTCAGGTATTCATCTAATTATATAACAGATATTTTAACTTATACCTACTGTTTTATGTTTATAAGCAGTTAAGAGATTGAAAAGTATCAGTGACTAACTATAAATAGTATATTTTAGTATTATTAAGGAATAATAGTGTCATATTGTTTGAATGCAAGTATACGGTTACTCTGTTTTTTTCATAAAATGCATTCGCTCTCCTTTTTTAAGAAATTTGCCTAAAAACACCATAACTTTGCCTGAAATGCTCTGTCGCACTCAAACTTTGCATCATATTGAAGGTAATTAATCATCGGTGAATTAGATTTTTAGATAGATAAAATATTTTTGATCGTACAACCCTTTTTTTTACTATAAAGGTTTTTATTAATTATAACTATATTCATTGTTCTAAACTAGTAAAAATTAAATATTTCAACAGATTCTTCTTAAAGTAGTTTTTTTACTGATTCCATACGTTAACCCATTAAGTCCCAGCGCGAAGAAATTTTACTCTTACGTTTGAGCTTGAATAGTTTGGTAAAAACTACTATAAATTAATTCGGAAATAGTCATTCCTATTATTTTCGAGTGTGCTCTACACAATGCAATGGTTTAAAATATTGAAAAATTTGATTTTCAATTAGTAATTAACAAATTAAAATAAAAAATGCGTTTTTTTAAGAGATTTTTTTTTTCAATCGAAAATTACAGGGAGGAACAATTTTAATTTTAGTGTCGCAAATAAGCACAAAAGTGCACAAACTATCATATCTTTTCAAATCCGTCGAGTTTTTTGATCTATGATTTTTTTTTGCAAAATGGCGGCCGAAAAACCGAAACTAAATTTTTGAATTTTTATTATACCGATGTTTTTGATGTTTTTTCACTTAAATCATATAAAGATTAAATTATTTTTGTAAAATTGCATTTAAATAGTTTATTTTTATATAAAATAGTAATAATTAGTATGAAATATATAAACTAATGAGTTTAAGGTTATAAAAAATCGTTTATTGCTATTTAAGCTCAAACGTAAGAGTAAAATTTCTTCGCGCTGGGACTTAATGGGTTAAAACAAAATTCTATTTTTTAAGTGGATCACTTCACATGGAATCTCCCATATATTATATACTATTAATATTATTAAATAGTAAAAGAACAAAAAAATGTTTTACAGCACTCTAATCTGAAAATCGCAACTTCGTTCCTTCGCTTTATTATTCTTTTATTTCGTAACAATGTTATTGGATTCCAAAAATTATTAGTAATCAGTTGTGATAATTAGTATATTTCAAAATAATAATGTATCAATTACGTACGTCACATCTGATTAGATAATTTAAATTATTAAAAAATTTAGTATTATAAATCCCAGTATATCGTCGCCTCCGAATAAAAACATTCTAACTCAGAAATCGCTTGGAAAATACGTTAACTCAGAATTCGCTTGGAGAACACGTTAACTCAGAAATCGCTTGGAGAACACGTTAACTCAGAATTCGCTTGGAGAACACGTCAACTCAAAAATCGCTTGGAAAACACGTTAACTCAGAATTCGTTTGGAGAACACGTTAACTCAGAAATCGCTTGGAGAACATGTTAACTCAGAAATCGCTTGGAAAACACGTTAACTCAAAATTCGCTTGGACAACACGTTAACTCAAAAATCGCTTGGAGAAGACTTTAACTCAAAAGTTGCTTGGAGAACACGTTAATTCAGAGAATGATTTTTGGCGCCTCGATTTAAGTTGGCACCACTGCTAAAATTTTTAACAGTTCAAGAATAAATAAAAAAACTTTCATATATTTATACACGTATTTTTTTAAAATTTATTTAAGCGTTCTTATTATACACTAATGCGTTCTCCTAAAAAAGGTGGAAAATTCTTTAAATATTTAAGAAAATCGTAGAAATTAGTGTTTTCGATAACTTTATGAAATCGATATGTATACGGGCTCTCCATAAGTGTTAAAGTACATAAATTTATTTCTACTATATAAATCGTAGAATAAATATTTGAAAGAATTGATAGTGTGATGTGTTGATACTTTATTTTTATGAAATTGCATTATTTCATAATTATATTGTTTTTAATATTATTTAAATATTAAAAAATTTGCTTTGTTTAGTTTTTGCGATTATCTAAAAAATATTTTGTATGGGAGAAAGTTCAACTGTATTCCCCCTTGCGACGCAAAGTATACTATATATATATATATATATATATATATATATACATACATACATATTATAATTAAGTCAAAATTAAATTAATTATTTAAGTTAATTAATACAAAATTTAGCAGCATTGAATCAATTTAGAAATTCATATAATTAAGTAAGCTATTATCAAAGTGAACAGGGTGAATAGTTTTATTTAATAGAAAGTTGAACTTTCTCCCATACAAAATATTTTTTAGATAATCGCAAAAACTAAACAAAGCAAATTTTTTAATATTTAAATAATAGTAAAAACAATATAATTATGAAATAATGCAATTTCATAAAAATAAAGTACCAACACATCACAATGTCAAATCTTTCAAATATTTATTCTATGTTTTATAGTAGAAATAAATTTATGTACTTTTACACATTTATGGAGAGCCCGTATAAATATCGATTGCATAAAGTTATCGAAAACACTAATTTCTACGATTTTCTTAAATATTTAAAGAATTTTCCACCTTTTTTAGGAGAACGCATTAGTGTATAATAAGAACGCTTAGAGAAATTAAAAAAAAAAATACGTGTATAAATATATGAAAGTTTTTTTATTTATTCTTGAACTGTGTAAAATTTTTGGCAGTGGTGCCAACTTAAATCGAGGCGCCAAAAATCATTCTCTGAATTAACGTGTTTCTCCAAGCAACTTTTGAGTTAAAGTCTTCTCCAAGCGATTTTTGAGTTAACGTGTTGTCCAAGCGAATTTTGAGTTAACGTGTTTTCCAAGCGATTTCTGAGTTAACATGTTCTCCAAGCGATTTCTGAGTTAACGTGTTCTCCAAACGAATTCTGAGTTAACGTGTTTTCCAAGCGATTTTTGAGTTGACGTGTTCTCCAAGCGAATTCTGAGTTAACGTGTTCTCCAAGCGATTTCTGAGTTAACGTGTTCTCCAAGCGAATTCTGAGTTAACGTATTTTCCAAGCGATTTCTGAGTTAGAATGTTTTTATTCGGAGGCGACGATATACAATTTTTAATGTACAAAATATTTTTTAATAGTGAATAATAAAGTAATTCCTTGTTTTTATTTGTCACTTAGTATTTTTCTTGTTAATTCAAGTCATGGTGTAATAATTTTATTTCTTATGAAAATATACTTACATAAAAAGAATTGGCTACATTGTAATGGTAAGGAATTGTTTACCGTTTGACGAATTCCAGCAACACGAGCGAACAGTATCGTAATGTTCGCATCGGTTCGGGTCCGACGAGATTCGACTCGGCTTGGTTCGTCGTGGCTACACGGGCGAGATCGACTTCGCGCGCGCACCTGATTAGATAGGTGAGGGGGAGATTCGCGCGCGCTGAGAGAAGAGATAAAGTTGCCTTCACACGCGACATGTGTGATCCCCCCGAGTCCCGTGTTCAGCTTTGCATTTGCAGTGACTGGTGCAACACTGTGAAACGACCTGCAGCCAACCTCGGTGCACGGGCGAACGGACAATCCGTCCTACATCGCAGCGAGAGTTAGAGAGAGAGATAGAGAGAGAGAGAGAGAGAGAGAGCGACGATCGGCTGGTCGTTGTTTACCAACGACTACAGCAACTTGTGAAGTAAGTAGTACCACTTCACGCGTCGTGTTTTTTTATTCGCAATTAATAAATAATCTTATTGCGTTATACCAGTCCCGTTGACTGGATTGTGACAATGAATTTAATGCATGTCAAAGTTAAGCGAGCACGTAGCCCATTAAAGTCCTTATCGAACCCTATCCAAGCCTTGACCGAAACCTACCTAACCCTCACCGAACCCTACCAGCCTACACACACAGGGAAGCCACATCACCGAGCACATAAGTAAGAGCTCAGGAGTCTCCAAGAAGATCCAGAAGAAGCTTGAAATCAAAGCAATGCCAGGAAGTGGAGAGGAGAAGTCCTTTACAGCACACCTGCAGAAGCAGCGTAGCCATAATCGCCTCCCATAGCAGCCATCCAGTACAGCAAATAAACCTGTAAGATTACTTCTTACAAAGTGCACTTTATAAAAGAGAGGACAGGATCAAACAGCAGTTAAACAGCTATGTATAGGATGGGTGCAGAAGAGAGGTTAGGTGAAAACAACAACATATACACGCCGTACCGCATTCCCGAGTCCTCGAGCCAGTAATCGCCAAGAGAGAAGGAGGCAGCCAGGAAGGCCACGAAGAGAAGTCCGAACAGCTATCTTCGTCGTCGTCACCAACTCGCCGTCGTGTTTACATTCGTGCGCGACGGACATATTCGTTAAGCCGCACGCGGCCTTATGCCGAAGTGGTCACGGCGCATGCGTGCAGTGACTCTCTCGCTTCGACGACGACGAGAGCTAAGAGCTCGTTCGACTGCCGATTCGGAACTATCGATCGAAGTACCGACGTGACGACAGCGAAAAAGAGAGAAAAAACATAGCGAAGTGTGTGTGCCGCACGTGTGCCAGCATCGCCAAAGGTTTGTGCGACCTAGTGCCAATATTTGAGAGCCGTTTTCCTTGCCTGTGTGTGTGCTGCGAACTCCCGTGTATCCCCAGCTTCTTCCTTGTGCAACTAGCCTTGCTCGCCGCGTAAATTTAGTGTACCCCAGCTTCTTCCCCTCCCCTCTTCGCGCGAAGTAGCCGGCTTACAAGGCGCGTATTTCAGCCGTGCCGTTCGCTATTCTCTATTTCGGATATTCATATAATATAATCGTTGTACTTAATAAAGCGTTCAATTGAGTAACGATTCACGACAAGTACGTCGGAACGTACGCGACTGGCACCCGCTCTTGTAAATAAAATAATTATTGAATAATTGATAATTTAAACTCTAATTTGATCACCCGCACCCTGATCCCCAGTGCGACGTGACAGGGTATATATTTTAGTTCGCGATATTTTTCCTCCTATAAGTCTCTCTCTACAAGTCGGGCTTTCACCGACTTGTAATAATAGCGTAGACCTCGGTGACAATTAGAGATTTTGTTTGTTATTTATCTTTATATTTAATTCAATAAATTCAATTTATTATTACATTTCAATCAGGTGTTCGAAGAAACTCGTATAAGAACTCGTATATTTCTGGTTGACAATTGCTCGACGCGATATCCCTATTTCGCGGTCAATTTCAGATTTTATTTGTTTTACCTGGTTGTTATCTGAAACAGTACCTCTATTTCAGACTAACACTTAACGGATTTGGTAGAGCGGACAGGTAACTGCCGCCGCAACGCGGGAAAAATACGTTTATTTAAATACGGTAAGTTTAACCGTACCGCTGAGCAGCCGCGATATTAAAATAAACATCCGTGCGGTAACCAAACCAAGCACCCCGCAATCTCCCATCTGCAGACGCCCTAAGGGATACCTGCGAGATACTATTAACGGGATTGTCCGGTCGTGGTCTCCACGGTCCAGGGTTGCCACCCACGGGAGTGCTTCTGCTTCTGCTGCTCTGCGTTCTAGAGGCGTAGTCTTTCGATTATCGTCGACTGCGGCCAGGGATGCGATAGTTGAGAGAGCGTTCCTCCTTAAGGGCAAAACAGCCCATGCTATTTTCGGTCTGGGAGGCGATTCTAGTCTATTTATCCGGCCATTATGGCCAAAGCCTGTTTTCGACCTATGGCAGGCGGCGATCCGCAAGAGCAGGGAACTAGGCTACGCGAGGCCTATAGTTGCAAATCTTAACATCTATGTGCGTAAGACGAAAGATGGCCCTTTCAACAGCGTAACCTCGTATGTCAAGGCCAACCGACGACACTTGTTTATTTTTCTACAAGTGTACATTTACGCGCGCAATAGTACGTAGGGATGAGAGCACGAGAGTGTGTGTGTGTTTCCCACTCTCATCCCTTTTCGAAATTAGGCAATTGCCTAACCAGTACGTCCCGATCCGCCGCTCGAGGCGGACAAACTTATCCGGTACCGATCGAGATAGTGTTTTTGGCTAATAAGGCGCGTGAGGCGTAAATAAAGCCATCGGTATTTACCCGGAACATCCTCGCGAGGTGAGCTGCGAGTGAATTGGTGTACACGAAAGGACGGGAAGTGAGTGTGTGAGTGCGGACGCGGTTCGTGAGACACTCGCCGCGGCACAGGGCCGCCTTTTGGACACCGCAGCCGACGTCGGTCCTCCGTTGCCCAGGAGGACACAGGGACACGGATCGGCTGGTCCATCCACGGGGCGCACCCCGGTAAGTTTCTGTTTATATTACCGTGCATTCCCCCCCTTCCCCCGAGTGTATGAGAGTGTGTACATCGGGAGTGTATTCGGGTACGCCGGTACCCGAATAGCGGAGATCGGGACAGAGTCAACCGCAGGCGAGTATCTCGATCCGGTTGACTCCCGATACTTTCGCCCGCGCGAAATAATCTATGTCGCGGCACACGGCCTGGATGGCCATCTTGTTAAATAATTAATCGAAATAAATATGTATATTATTTTATTTTAATTCTGAGTTTGTTTTGTTCTCCTCGCTCCCGCCGACGTTTATTTAACTTTATAAAAATCGTGTGGAGGCAAGGAGGATCGCCCGAATCCTCCACATCGTTCGTCCCAGCGAACTCGCGTTCCTGGCGACAAGCCGCAGTTCGGAAAATAAATAAATTAATTGTGTGCGCGGTATAGGGCAACGCGGCCCAACGGTTAATTTAATTATTAAAAATAATTAATTCGATCGGGTACGCGAATACCACGTCACAACTCGCTGCGTTATTATAGCAAAACTATGTCGCTTAAACTCCGTAAGAATCTGGTAGAAACACTTATTTTCCCGCATTTTGATTACGCGTGCGCGGTTTATCATGACGTAGATCAGACTAGAAATATTAAACTCCAAGACTGTTGAATGCGTGTGTAAGATTTGTATGGGGTAATATAGCGAGACGTGATCACGTTACTCCGTAATCAAATGCGGGAAAATAGTGTTTCTACCAGATTCTTACGGAGTTTAAGCGACAATAGTTTTGCTATAAGAAACGCAGGCGAGTTGTGACGTGGTATTCGCGACCCGATCGAATTAATTATTTTAATAAGTTAAATTAACCGTTGGCCGCGTTGCCCTATACCGCCACACAATTAATTTATTTATTTTCCGAACTGCGGCTGTCGCCAGGAACGCGAGTTCGCTGGGACGAAGATGTGGAGGATTCGGGGATCCTCCTTGCCTCCACACGATTTTTATAAGTTAAATAAACGTCGGCGGGAGCGAGGAGAACAAAACAAACTCAGAATTAAAATAAAATAATTACATATTTATTTCGATAATTATTTAACAGATGGCCATCCAGGCGTGTGCCGCGACATAGATTATTCGCGCGGGGCGAAAGTTATCGGGAGTCAACCGGATCGAGATACTCGCCTGCGGTTGACTCTGTCCCGATCTCCGCTATTCGGTACCGGCGTACCCGAATACACTCCCGATGTACACACTCTCATACACTCGGGGAAGGGGGGAACGCACGGTAATATAAACAGAAACTTACCGGGGTGCGCCCCGTGGATGGACCAGCCGATCCGTGTCCCTGTTGTCCTCCTGGGCAACGGAGGACCGTCGGCTGCGGTGTCCAAAAGGCGGCCCTGTGCCGCGGCGAGTGTCTCGCGAACCGCGTCCGCACTCACACACTCACTTCCCCGTCCTTTCGTGTACACCAATTCACTCGCAGCTCACCTCGCGAGGATGTTCCGGGTAAATACCGATGGCTTTATTTACGCCCACGCGCCTTATTAGCCAAAACACTATCTCGATCGGTACCGGATAAGTTTGTCCGCCTCGAGCGGCGGATCGGGACGTACTGGTTAGCAATTGCCTAATTTCGAAACAAGGGATGAGAGTGGGAAACACACCACATCTCGTGCTCTCATCCCTACGTACTATTGCGCGCGTAAATGTACACTTGTAGAAAAATAAACAAGTGTCGTCGGTTGGCCTGACATACGAGGTTACGCGTTGAAAGGGCCATCTTTCGTCTTACGCACATAGATGTTAAGATTTTGCAACTATAGGCCTCGCGTAGCCTAGTTCCCTGCTCTTGCGGATCGCCGCTGCCATAGGTCGAAAACAGGCTTTGGCCATAATGGCCGGATAATAGACTAGAATCGCCTCCCAGACCGAAAATAGCATGGGCTGTTTGCCCTTAAGGAGGAACGCTCTCTCAACTATCGCATCCCTGGCCGCAGTCGACGATAATCGAAAGACTACGCCTCTAGAACGCAGAGCAGCAGAAGCAGAAGCACTCCCGTGGGTGGCAACCCTGGACCGTGGAGACCACGACCGGACAATCCCGTTAATAGTACTCGCAGGTATCCTTAGGGCGTCTGCAGATGGGAGATTGCGGGCTTGGTTTGGTTACCGCACGGATGTTTATTTTAATATCGCGGCTGCTCAGCGGTACGGTTAAACTTACCGTATTTAAATAAACGTATTTTTCCCGCGTTGCGGCGGCAGTTTACCTGTCCGCTCTACCAAATCCGTTAAGTGTTTCTGAAATAGAGGTACTGTTTCAGATAACAACCAGGTAAACAAATAAAATCTGAAATTGACCGCGAAATAGGGATATCGCGTCGAGCAATTGTCAACCAGAAATATACGAGTTCTTATACGAGTTTCTTCGAACACCTGATTGAAATGTAATAATAATTGAATTTATTGAATTAAATATAAAGATAATAACAAACAAAATCTCTAATTGTCACCGAGGTCTACGCTATTATTACAAGTCGGTGAAAGCCCGACTTGTAGAGAGAGACTTATAGGAGGAAAAATATCGCGAACTAAAATATATACCCTGTCACGTCGCACTGGGGATCAGGGTGCGGGTGATCAAATTAGAGTTTAAATTATCAATTATTCAATAATTATTTTATTTACAAGAGCGGGTGCCAGTCGCGTACGTTCCGACGTACTTGTCGTGAATCGTTACTCAATTGAACGCTTTATTAAGTACAACGATTATATTATATGAATATCCGAAATGAGAATAGCGAACGGCACGGCTGAAATACGCGCCTTGTAAGCCGGCTACTTCGCGCGAAGAGGGGAGGGGAAGAAGCTGGGGTACACTAAATTTACGCGGCGAGCAAGGCTAGTTGCACAAGGAAGAAGCTGGGGATACACGGGAGTTCGCAGCACACACACAGGCAAGGAAACGGCTCTCAAATATTGGCATAGGTCGCACAAACCTTTGGCGATGCTGGCACACGTGCGGCACACACACACTTCGCTATGTTTTTTCTCTCTTTTTCGCTGTCGTCACGTCGGTACTTCGATCGATAGTTCCGAATCGGCAGTCGAACGAGCTCTTAGCTCTCGTCGTCGAAGCGAGAGAGTCACTGCACGCATGCGCCGTGACCACTTCGGCATAAGGCCGCGTGCGGCTTAACGAATATGTCCGTCGCGCACGAATGTAAACACGACGGCGAGTTGGTGACGACGACGAAGATAGCTGTTCGGACTTCTCTTCGTGGCCTTCCTGGCTGCCTCCTTCTCTCTGGCGATTACTGGCTCGAGGACTCGGGAATGCGGTACGGCGTGTATATGTTGTTGTTTTCACCTAACCTCTCTTCTGCACCCATCCTATACATAGCTGTTTAACTGCTGTTTGATCCTGTCCTCTCTTTTATAAAGTGCACTTTGTAAGAAGTAATCTTACAGGTTTATTGCTGTACTGGATGGCTGCTATGGGAGGCGATTATGGCTACGCTGCTTCTGCAGGTGTGCTGTAAAGGACTTCTCCTCTCCACTTCCTGGCATTGCTTTGATTCAAGCTTCTTCTGGATCTTCTTGGAGACTCCTGAGCTCTTACTTATGTGCTCGGTGATGTGGCTTCCCTGTGTGTGTAGGCTGGTAGGGTTCGGTGAGGGTTAGGTAGGTTTCGGTCAAGGCTTGGATAGGGTTCGATAAGGACTTTAATGGGCTACGTGCTCGCTTAACTTTGACATGCATTAAATTCATTGTCACAATCCAGTCAACGGGACTGGTATAACGCAATAAGATTATTTATTAATTGCGAATAAAAAAACACGACGCGTGAAGTGGTACTACTTACTTCACAAGTTGCTGTAGTCGTTGGTAAACAACGACCAGCCGATCGTCGCTCTCTCTCTCTCTCTCTCTCTATCTCTCTCTCTAACTCTCGCTGCGATGTAGGACGGATTGTCCGTTCGCCCGTGCACCGAGGTTGGCTGCAGGTCGTTTCACAGTGTTGCACCAGTCACTGCAAATGCAAAGCTGAACACGGGACTCGGGGGGATCACACATGTCGCGTGTGAAGGCAACTTTATCTCTTCTCTCAGCGCGCGCGAATCTCCCCCTCACCTATCTAATCAGGTGCGCGCGCGAAGTCGATCTCGCCCGTGTAGCCACGACGAACCAAGCCGAGTCGAATCTCGTCGGCCCGAACCGATGCGAACATTACGATACTGTTCGCTCGTGTTGCTGGAATTCGTCAAACGGTAAACAATTCCTTACCATTACAATGTAGCCAATTCTTTTTATGTAAGTATATTTTCATAAGAAATAAAATTATTACACCATGACTTGAATTAACAAGAAAAATACTAAGTGACAAATAAAAAACAAGGAATTACTTTATTATTCACTATTAAAAAATATTTTGTACATTAAAAATTGTATATCGTCGCCTCCGAATAAAACATTCTAACTCAGAAATCGCTTGGAAAATACGTTAACTCAGAATTCGCTTGGAGAACACGTTAACTCAGAAATCGCTTGGAGAACACGTTAACTCAGAATTCGCTTGGACACGTCAACTCAAAAATCGCTTGGAAAACACGTTAACTCAGAATTCGTTTGGAGAACACGTTAACTCAGAAATCGCTTGGAGAACATGTTAACTCAGAAATCGCTTGGAAAACACGTTACTCAAAATTCGCTTGGACAACACGTTAACTCAAAAATCGCTTGGAGAAGACTTTAACTCAAAAGTTGCTTGGAAACACGTTAATTCAGAGAATGATTTTTGGCGCCTCGATTTAAGTTGGCACCACTGCCAAAAATTTTACACAGTTCAAGAATAAATAAAAAAACTTTCATATATTTATACACGTATTTTTTTTTTTAATTTCTCTAAGCGTTCTTATTATACACTAATGCGTTCTCCTAAAAAAGGTGGAAAATTCTTTAAATATTTAAGAAAATCGTAGAAATTAGTGTTTTCGATAACTTTATGCAATCGATATTTATACGGGCTCTCCATAAATGTGTAAAAGTACATAAATTTATTTCTACTATAAAACATAGAATAAATATTTGAAAGATTTGACATTGTGATGTGTTGGTACTTTATTTTTATGAAATTGCATTATTTCATAATTATATTGTTTTTACTATTATTTAAATATTAAAAAATTTGCTTTGTTTAGTTTTTGCGATTATCTAAAAAATATTTTGTATGGGAGAAAGTTCAACTTTCTATTAAATAAAACTATTCACCCTGTTCACTTTGATAATAGCTTACTTAATTATATGAATTTCTAAATTGATTCAATGCTGCTAAATTTTGTATTAATTAACTTAAATAATTAATTTAATTTTGACTTAATTATAATATGTATGTATGTATATATATATATATATATATATATATATATACTTTGCGTCGCAAGGGGAATACAGTTGAACTTTCTCCCATACAAAATATTTTTTAGATAATCGCAAAAACTAAACAAAGCAAATTTTTTAATATTTAAATAATATTAAAAACAATATAATTATGAAATAATGCAATTTCATAAAAATAAAGTATCAACACATCACACTATCAATTCTTTCAAATATTTATTCTACGATTTATATAGTAGAAATAAATTTATGTACTTTAACACTTATGGAGAGCCCGTATACATATCGATTTCATAAAGTTATCGAAAACACTAATTTCTACGATTTTCTTAAATATTTAAAGAATTTTCCACCTTTTTTAGGAGAACGCATTAGTGTATAATAAGAACGCTTAAATAAATTTTAAAAAAATACGTGTATAAATATATGAAAGTTTTTTTATTTATTCTTGAACTGTTAAAAATTTTAGCAGTGGTGCCAACTTAAATCGAGGCGCCAAAAATCATTCTCTGAATTAACGTGTTCTCCAAGCAACTTTTGAGTTAAAGTCTTCTCCAAGCGATTTTTGAGTTAACGTGTTGTCCAAGCGAATTTTGAGTTAACGTGTTTTCCAAGCGATTTCTGAGTTAACATGTTCTCCAAGCGATTTCTGAGTTAACGTGTTCTCCAAACGAATTCTGAGTTAACGTGTTTTCCAAGCGATTTTTGAGTTGACGTGTTCTCCAAGCGAATTCTGAGTTAACGTGTTCTCCAAGCGATTTCTGAGTTAACGTGTTCTCCAAGCGAATTCTGAGTTAACGTATTTTCCAAGCGATTTCTGAGTTAGAATGTTTTTATTCGGAGGCGACGATATACTGGGATTTTAATACTAAATTTTTTAATAATTTAAATTATCTAATCAGATGTGACGTACGTAATTGATACATTATTATTTTGAAATACTAATTATCACAACTGATTACTAATAATTTTTGGAATCCAATAACATTGTTACGAAATAAAAGAATAATAAAGCGAAGGAACGAAGTTGCGATTTTCAGATTAGAGTGCTGTAAAACATTTTTTTGTTCTTTTACTATTTAATAATATTAATAGTATATAATATATGGGAGATTCCATGTGAAGTGATCCACTTAAAAAATAGAATTTTGTTTTAACCCATTAAGTCCCAGCGCGAAGAAATTTTACTCTTACGTTTGAGCTTAAATAGCAATAAACGATTTTTTATAACCTTAAACTCATTAGTTTATATATTTCATACTAATTATTACTATTTTATATAAAAATAAACTATTTAAATGCAATTTTACAAAAAATTTAATCTTTATATGATTTAAGTGAAAAAACATCAAAAACATCGGTATAATAAAAATTCAAAAATTTAGTTTCGGTTTTTCGGCCGCCATTTTGCAAAAAAAAATCATAGATCAAAAAACTCGACGGATTTGAAAAGATATGATAGTTTGTGCACTTTTGTGCTTATTTGCGACACTAAAATTAAAATTGTTCCTCCCTGTAATTTTCGATTGAAAAAAAAATCTCTTAAAAAAACGCATTTTTTATTTTAATTTGTTAATTACTAATTGAAAATCAAATTTTTCAATATTTTAAACCATTGCATTGTGTAGAGCACTCGAAATAATAGGAATGACTATTCCGAATTAATTTATAGTAGTTTTTACCAAACTATTCAAGCTCAAACGTAAGAGTAAATTTCTTCGCGCTGGGACTTAATGGGTTAACGTATGGAATCAGTAAAAAAACTACTTTAAGAAGAATCTGTTGAAATATTTAATTTTTACTAGTTTAGAACAATGAATATAGTTATAATTAATAAAAACCTTTATAGTAAAAAAAAGGGTTGTACGATCAAAATATTTTATCTATCTAAAATCTAATTCACCGATGATTAATTACCTTCAAAATGATGCAAAGTTTGAGTGCGACAGAGCATTTCAGGCAAAGTTATGGTGTTTTTAGGCAAATTTCTTAAAAAAGGAGAGCGAATGCATTTTGAAAAAAACAGAGTAACCGTATACTTGCATTCAAACAATATGACACTATTATTCCTTAATAATACTAAAATATACTATTTATAGTTAGTCACTGATACTTTTCAATCTCTTAACTGCTTATAAACATAAAACAGTAGGTATAAGTTAAAATATCTGTTATATAATTAGATGAATACCTGACACTATTTATAATTCCAATAAATCCAATTATATAATTATTGTATATTGTAGCCGTCATATTGGATCCGCCATATTGCTTTGTTAACGAAAAATAATTAAAGTAATGCATTACTTATAGTACATACCTATACGCGTATAATAACTTGTTCAGGCAAGCTAACAAGCAATATTATACCGTAAGGTATTTACTATAAGTAATGCATTACTTTAATTATTTTTCGTTAACAAAGCAATATGGCGGATCCAATATGACGGCTACAATATACAATAATTATATAATTGGATTTATTGGAATTATAAATAGTGTCAGGTATTCATCTAATTATATAACAGATATTTTAACTTATACCTACTGTTTTATGTTTATAAGCAGTTAAGAGATTGAAAAGTATCAGTGACTAACTATAAATAGTATATTTTAGTATTATTAAGGAATAATAGTGTCATATTGTTTGAATGCAAGTATACGGTTACTCTGTTTTTTTCATAAAATGCATTCGCTCTCCTTTTTTAAGAAATTTGCCTAAAAACACCATAACTTTGCCTGAAATGCTCTGTCGCACTCAAACTTTGCATCATATTGAAGGTAATTAATCATCGGTGAATTAGATTTTTAGATAGATAAAATATTTTTGATCGTACAACCCTTTTTTTTACTATAAAGGTTTTTATTAATTATAACTATATTCATTGTTCTAAACTAGTAAAAATTAAATATTTCAACAGATTCTTCTTAAAGTAGTTTTTTTACTGATTCCATACGTTAACCCATTAAGTCCCAGCGCGAAGAAATTTTACTCTTACGTTTGAGCTTGAATAGTTTGGTAAAAACTACTATAAATTAATTCGGAAATAGTCATTCCTATTATTTTCGAGTGTGCTCTACACAATGCAATGGTTTAAAATATTGAAAAATTTGATTTTCAATTAGTAATTAACAAATTAAAATAAAAAATGCGTTTTTTTAAGAGATTTTTTTTTTCAATCGAAAATTACAGGGAGGAACAATTTTAATTTTAGTGTCGCAAATAAGCACAAAAGTGCACAAACTATCATATCTTTTCAAATCCGTCGAGTTTTTTGATCTATGATTTTTTTTTGCAAAATGGCGGCCGAAAAACCGAAACTAAATTTTTGAATTTTTATTATACCGATGTTTTTGATGTTTTTTCACTTAAATCATATAAAGATTAAATTATTTTTGTAAAATTGCATTTAAATAGTTTATTTTTATATAAAATAGTAATAATTAGTATGAAATATATAAACTAATGAGTTTAAGGTTATAAAAAATCGTTTATTGCTATTTAAGCTCAAACGTAAGAGTAAAATTTCTTCGCGCTGGGACTTAATGGGTTAAAACAAAATTCTATTTTTAAGTGGATCACTTCACATGGAATCTCCCATATATTATATACTATTAATATTATTAAATAGTAAAAGAACAAAAAAATGTTTTACAGCACTCTAATCTGAAAATCGCAACTTCGTTCCTTCGCTTTATTATTCTTTTATTTCGTAACAATGTTATTGGATTCCAAAAATTATTAGTAATCAGTTGTGATAATTAGTATATTTCAAAATAATAATGTATCAATTACGTACGTCACATCTGATTAGATAATTTAAATTATTAAAAATTTAGTATTATAAATCCCAGTATATCGTCGCCTCCGAATAAAAACATTCTAACTCAGAAATCGCTTGGAAAATACGTTAACTCAGAATTCGCTTGGAGAACACGTTAACTCAGAAATCGCTTGGAGAACACGTTAACTCAGAATTCGCTTGGAGAACACGTCAACTCAAAAATCGCTTGGAAAACACGTTAACTCAGAATTCGTTTGGAGAACACGTTAACTCAGAAATCGCTTGGAGAACATGTTAACTCAGAAATCGCTTGGAAAACACGTTAACTCAAAATTCGCTTGGACAACACGTTAACTCAAAAATCGCTTGGAGAAGACTTTAACTCAAAAGTTGCTTGGAGAACACGTTAATTCAGAGAATGATTTTTGGCGCCTCGATTTAAGTTGGCACCACTGCTAAAATTTTTAACAGTTCAAGAATAAATAAAAAACTTTCATATATTTATACACGTATTTTTTTAAAATTTATTTAAGCGTTCTTATTATACACTAATGCGTTCTCCTAAAAAAGGTGGAAAATTCTTTAAATATTTAAGAAAATCGTAGAAATTAGTGTTTTCGATAACTTTATGAAATCGATATGTATACGGGCTCTCCATAAGTGTTAAAGTACATAAATTTATTTCTACTATATAAATCGTAGAATAAATATTTGAAAGAATTGATAGTGTGATGTGTTGATACTTTATTTTTATGAAATTGCATTATTTCATAATTATATTGTTTTTAATATTATTTAAATATTAAAAAATTTGCTTTGTTTAGTTTTTGCGATTATCTAAAAAATATTTTGTATGGGAGAAAGTTCAACTGTATTCCCCTTGCGACGCAAAGTATACTATATATATATATATATATATATATATACATACATACATATTATAATTAAGTCAAAATTAAATTAATTATTTAAGTTAATTAATACAAAATTTAGCAGCATTGAATCAATTTAGAAATTCATATAATTAAGTAAGCTATTATCAAAGTGAACAGGGTGAATAGTTTTATTTAATAGAAAGTTGAACTTTCTCCCATACAAAATATTTTTTAGATAATCGCAAAAACTAAACAAAGCAAATTTTTTAATATTTAAATAATAGTAAAAACAATATAATTATGAAATAATGCAATTTCATAAAAATAAAGTACCAACACATCACAATGTCAAATCTTTCAAATATTTATTCTATGTTTTATAGTAGAAATAAATTTATGTACTTTTACACATTTATGGAGAGCCCGTATAAATATCGATTGCATAAAGTTATCGAAAACACTAATTTCTACGATTTTCTTAAATATTTAAAGAATTTTCCACCTTTTTTAGGAGAACGCATTAGTGTATAATAAGAACGCTTAGAGAAATTAAAAAAAAAAATACGTGTATAAATATATGAAAGTTTTTTTATTTATTCTTGAACTGTGTAAAATTTTTGGCAGTGGTGCCAACTTAAATCGAGGCGCCAAAAATCATTCTCTGAATTAACGTGTTCTCCAAGCAACTTTTGAGTTAAAGTCTTCTCCAAGCGATTTTTGAGTTAACGTGTTGTCCAAGCGAATTTTGAGTTAACGTGTTTTCCAAGCGATTTCTGAGTTAACATGTTCTCCAAGCGATTTCTGAGTTAACGTGTTCTCCAAACGAATTCTGAGTTAACGTGTTTTCCAAGCGATTTTTGAGTTGACGTGTTCTCCAAGCGAATTCTGAGTTAACGTGTTCTCCAAGCGATTTCTGAGTTAACGTGTTCTCCAAGCGAATTCTGAGTTAACGTATTTTCCAAGCGATTTCTGAGTTAGAATGTTTTTATTCGGAGGCGACGATATACAATTTTTAATGTACAAAATATTTTTTAATAGTGAATAATAAAGTAATTCCTTGTTTTTATTTGTCACTTAGTATTTTTCTTGTTAATTCAAGTCATGGTGTTAATAATTTTATTTCTTATGAAAATATACTTACATAAAAAGAATTGGCTACATTGTAATGGTAAGGAATTGTTTACCGTTTGACGAATTCCAGCAACACGAGCGAACAGTATCGTAATGTTCGCATCGGTTCGGGTCCGACGAGATTCGACTCGGCTTGGTTCGTCGTGGCTACACGGGCGAGATCGACTTCGCGCGCGCACCTGATTAGATAGGTGAGGGGGAGATTCGCGCGCGCTGAGAGAAGAGATAAAGTTGCCTTCACACGCGACATGTGTGATCCCCCCGAGTCCCGTGTTCAGCTTTGCATTTGCAGTGACTGGTGCAACACTGTGAAACGACCTGCAGCCAACCTCGGTGCACGGGCGAACGGACAATCCGTCCTACATCGCAGCGAGAGTTAGAGAGAGAGATAGAGAGAGAGAGAGAGAGAGAGAGCGACGATCGGCTGGTCGTTGTTTACCAACGACTACAGCAACTTGTGAAGTAAGTAGTACCACTTCACGCGTCGTGTTTTTTTATTCGCAATTAATAAATAATCTTATTGCGTTATACCAGTCCCGTTGACTGGATTGTGACAATGAATTTAATGCATGTCAAAGTTAAGCGAGCACGTAGCCCATTAAAGTCCTTATCGAACCCTATCCAAGCCTTGACCGAAACCTACCTAACCCTCACCGAACCCTACCAGCCTACACACACAGGGAAGCCACATCACCGAGCACATAAGTAAGAGCTCAGGAGTCTCCAAGAAGATCCAGAAGAAGCTTGAAATCAAAGCAATGCCAGGAAGTGGAGAGGAGAAGTCCTTTACAGCACACCTGCAGAAGCAGCGTAGCCATAATCGCCTCCCATAGCAGCCATCCAGTACAGCAAATAAACCTGTAAGATTACTTCTTACAAAGTGCACTTTATAAAAGAGAGGACAGGATCAAACAGCAGTTAAACAGCTATGTATAGGATGGGTGCAGAAGAGAGGTTAGGTGAAAACAACAACATATACACGCCGTACCGCATTCCCGAGTCCTCGAGCCAGTAATCGCCAAGAGAGAAGGAGGCAGCCAGGAAGGCCACGAAGAGAAGTCCGAACAGCTATCTTCGTCGTCGTCACCAACTCGCCGTCGTGTTTACATTCGTGCGCGACGGACATATTCGTTAAGCCGCACGCGGCCTTATGCCGAAGTGGTCACGGCGCATGCGTGCAGTGACTCTCTCGCTTCGACGACGACGAGAGCTAAGAGCTCGTTCGACTGCCGATTCGGAACTATCGATCGAAGTACCGACGTGACGACAGCGAAAAAGAGAGAAAAAACATAGCGAAGTGTGTGTGCCGCACGTGTGCCAGCATCGCCAAAGGTTTGTGCGACCTAGTGCCAATATTTGAGAGCCGTTTTCCTTGCCTGTGTGTGTGCTGCGAACTCCCGTGTATCCCCAGCTTCTTCCTTGTGCAACTAGCCTTGCTCGCCGCGTAAATTTAGTGTACCCCAGCTTCTTCCCCTCCCCTCTTCGCGCGAAGTAGCCGGCTTACAAGGCGCGTATTTCAGCCGTGCCGTTCGCTATTCTCTATTTCGGATATTCATATAATATAATCGTTGTACTTAATAAAGCGTTCAATTGAGTAACGATTCACGACAAGTACGTCGGAACGTACGCGACTGGCACCCGCTCTTGTAAATAAAATAATTATTGAATAATTGATAATTTAAACTCTAATTTGATCACCCGCACCCTGATCCCCAGTGCGACGTGACAGGGTATATATTTTAGTTCGCGATATTTTTCCTCCTATAAGTCTCTCTCTACAAGTCGGGCTTTCACCGACTTGTAATAATAGCGTAGACCTCGGTGACAATTAGAGATTTTGTTTGTTATTTATCTTTATATTTAATTCAATAAATTCAATTTATTATTACATTTCAATCAGGTGTTCGAAGAAACTCGTATAAGAACTCGTATATTTCTGGTTGACAATTGCTCGACGCGATATCCCTATTTCGCGGTCAATTTCAGATTTTATTTGTTTTACCTGGTTGTTATCTGAAACAGTACCTCTATTTCAGACTAACACTTAACGGATTTGGTAGAGCGGACAGGTAACTGCCGCCGCAACGCGGGAAAAATACGTTTATTTAAATACGGTAAGTTTAACCGTACCGCTGAGCAGCCGCGATATTAAAATAAACATCCGTGCGGTAACCAAACCAAGCACCCCGCAATCTCCCATCTGCAGACGCCCTAAGGGATACCTGCGAGATACTATTAACGGGATTGTCCGGTCGTGGTCTCCACGGTCCAGGGTTGCCACCCACGGGAGTGCTTCTGCTTCTGCTGCTCTGCGTTCTAGAGGCGTAGTCTTTCGATTATCGTCGACTGCGGCCAGGGATGCGATAGTTGAGAGAGCGTTCCTCCTTAAGGGCAAAACAGCCCATGCTATTTTCGGTCTGGGAGGCGATTCTAGTCTATTTATCCGGCCATTATGGCCAAAGCCTGTTTTCGACCTATGGCAGGCGGCGATCCGCAAGAGCAGGGAACTAGGCTACGCGAGGCCTATAGTTGCAAATCTTAACATCTATGTGCGTAAGACGAAAGATGGCCCTTTCAACAGCGTAACCTCGTATGTCAAGGCCAACCGACGACACTTGTTTATTTTTCTACAAGTGTACATTTACGCGCGCAATAGTACGTAGGGATGAGAGCACGAGAGTGTGTGTGTGTTTCCCACTCTCATCCCTTTTTCGAAATTAGGCAATTGCCTAACCAGTACGTCCCGATCCGCCGCTCGAGGCGGACAAACTTATCCGGTACCGATCGAGATAGTGTTTTTGGCTAATAAGGCGCGTGAGGCGTAAATAAAGCCATCGGTATTTACCCGGAACATCCTCGCGAGGTGAGCTGCGAGTGAATTGGTGTACACGAAAGGACGGGAAGTGAGTGTGTGAGTGCGGACGCGGTTCGCGAGACACTCGCCGCGGCACAGGGCCGCCTTTTGGACACCGCAGCCGACGTCGGTCCTCCGTTGCCCAGGAGGACACAGGGACACGGATCGGCTGGTCCATCCACGGGGCGCACCCCGGTAAGTTTCTGTTTATATTACCGTGCGTTCCCCCCCTTCCCCCGAGTGTATGAGAGTGTGTACATCGGGAGTGTATTCGGGTACGCCGGTACCCGAATAGCGGAGATCGGGACAGAGTCAACCGCAGGCGAGTATCTCGATCCGGTTGACTCCCGATACTTTCGCCCGCGCGAAATAATCTATGTCGCGGCACACGGCCTGGATGGCCATCTTGTTAAATAATTAATCGAAATAAATATGTATATTATTTTATTTTAATTCTGAGTTTGTTTTGTTCTCCTCGCTCCCGCCGACGTTTATTTAACTTTATAAAAATCGTGTGGAGGCAAGGAGGATCGCCCGAATCCTCCACATCGTTCGTCCCAGCGAACTCGCGTTCCTGGCGACAGCCGCAGTTCGGAAAATAAATAAATTAATTGTGTGCGCGGTATAGGGCAACGCGGCCCAACGGTTAATTTAATTATTAAAAATAATTAATTCGATCGGGTACGCGAATACCACGTCACAACTCGCTGCGTTATTATAGCAAAACTATGTCGCTTAAACTCCGTAAGAATCTGGTAGAAACACTTATTTTCCCGCATTTTGATTACGCGTGCGCGGTTTATCATGACGTAGATCAGACTAGAAATATTAAACTCCAAAGACTGTTGAATGCGTGTGTAAGATTTGTATGGGGTAATATAGCGAGACGTGATCACGTTACTCCGTAAACAAGGCTTAAAATGGCTTTCGGTCGAGTCCAGACGGTCCTTTCTCATCGGCTCCCGAGCATTTAACATCATCTCTCATAATACACGACAGATTTAGCATATCACTTCATTAAACTAAACACCCCTGACCAAAATCCTCGATCTTCCTTTCATCATCCACCTAAACCCCTCACATATCTTCCGCCACGCACTGAATCATTAAACAAGTCATTCATTATAACCTCCACCCGCATCATCAATCAGCTTCCGTTCATCACATTTAACCCCATGTTCATAGATAACTTCAAAGTCATCCTATTTAACCATTTGTTTGGGCTCGATATGAATGCCTGGTCTACGCGGATCGCAACCGAGGGCATCGCACCACGGCCCATCCCATATCTCGAGGAGGCTTTGTAGTTATTGTAGCTAATGTACTGTTTTTAAGTCTGTTTTACCTGTGCTTTTTATTTATTTATTTATTGTGTTTTTATCTACGAGCGACTCAAGCGATTTTTTATTCTTTTAATATTTTATTATTTTATTACTTTATTGTAGCAGTACGTTACTTGCTAACTAATTGCGTTTTTATCTACATTGTTAAGTTTTATTTTATATTCTATTCTAATTGTATATTTTCATTTACGATTTTTATATTGTTAATAAGCGTATATTTTTGTTATTTAGTTTTAAGATTTTAATTACTCTTGTAAAAATGCTCTGTATTATCTGTTAGTGCCTATGGGGTTTCTACCCCAAACGGCCAAATAAAGCCTAAATCAAATACTTTTATTGGTATTCTTTTACTTTCAGCTTTTAATAAAAGAATGTCCCAACGTGATTACTTGTCTTTGGATCCATTCTTATTCAGCGAAGTTGTAAAATCAACCATGTCGCGTAATGATTTTCTAAATATAAAATCTAAAATTAAATATTCTGAGCCAGAGAATAATAACCCTAATGATAGAGGTTGGCGAATTCTTCTAAATCAGTTCAGAAAAAATATACAACTATTTGGATGTTTTAGATTAGCACCTAGAGGGAGGTGAAAATTCACTGTTCACCAGGCCACTTTGGCCGAAGCCAATATTCAATTTTTGGTCAGCTGCAGACCGCAAATCAATTGAACTGGGCTACGCGAGGCCTCTAGTCATTAATTTAAATGTCTATATGCGAGAAGTGAGGGATGGTCCATTAAAGCGCGTGGATTCGGAGGCTGATTTTCCTAGTTTTTCTCCTCTTTCTCCTCATACCAAATGAGACAGGACTGCCATCTAAATCATTCTCCATCTTCCATACTAACATAAATCGTTTAAAAACTCATTTTACGTCCATCGAAACAGTAGTTCACCTTGGATCCTACGATGTCCGAAGTGTTTAAATTACCCGGTTATGTATTATACCGCCTGGATCGTGTGGGTAAGGAGGGGGGTGGTGTGGTGGTCTATGTTTGCGAAGATTTTGGAGTGAACATCATCACGCATTCTGACCCTGTCTTCTCGAATGCTCTTGTGTTTCTGGTTTTACGCTTGACGAGCAAAGCGATTATATTGGTGTTGTCAGTGGTATATCGTAGAACCTCAGCCGCTTACCCTTCAGAATTTTTTGATATCCTCTCGGACATACTTCTACGAACAAGTATGTTGTCGTAACTGGAGACTTCAACATTGATATGAGCTCTTCTAGTGCTATAGCATCCAGGTTTAGAGAAAATTTGTCGGCACTGGATCTCGCGTGTATTCAGTCAGAACCGACACACCATGCAATGACGTCGAATGGTCCTTCTCACACATGGTTGGATCTCTTCCTAATTCGTGAATCAATGCCAAATTTTGAATTCATTTTTCTTCAATTATTCTTCAAATTTCAAACAAACAGACGGACGTGAGGAAATTTTGGATAAGACATCTGGAAGAGATCAACCTACACAGTCTTGCTTCCACATTCACTTCATATATCACTTCTTTTTCATTCATCGCTCTGAATCATTCAACCCATAATAACTTAGCCTAAACAGTCTGCTTCTACGGGTATGTCCTTCGTGAATTGTCTACCTGGTGCTCCTTCACTCTTGGCTCATTCATCTCATACCCACCATAGCACTATTTCGTCCTAATTATCATATCTCTGTAAATCATTTCTCTTTACATTTAATACTTTAGCACCCTTAAAATATTACTTCATCAAAAGTAGGCATAAACCATGGATTTCTCAAGGAATTAAAACGAACATCAAAGCCAGAAATGTAGACTTTACTATATTTCAAAATTTAGTCTCTATTGATGATTGTAACACTTATGAAGGTCTATGAAACTGTTTTTCAAATGCTATAAATATTAGCAAATTTCATTTTCTGGACAAAAGCTAAACAGCACAAAATGATCCTAAGAAATCCTGGAAATTTCTCAGAAATATGGGCCTCAGCTCGAAGACAAACCCCTCACCGCTAAAAGTTTTCACGGTTAATCAATTGAACATCCATTACGCATCTGTCACAAATCACGTTCAGCCACTTTCTGTCCAATCATTTTCCTCTATATTTTACACCTCATGTCTCATGTCTCCTTCGTCTCCCTCATTTTCTTTCTCCATCGGAACTGCAAAAGAAGTACAACGCACAAAAAAAAAAAAAAAGAACCGAGCTAGATCGATGTCTAACACATCGATCATTGCCGCCGTACCTCGCCTCTGGCATACCGGCGGTCGTCCTTGTCACGTCTCTTTTGCTATCTACTTGTCTTCCTTTCCTCTTCTTTCTTCTTCTACCCTACTTTGGTTTCTTGTTGTTGTCTATCTACTTTTATAAAAGAAGGAGTTCCTACCTAGCGGCCATTCATTCTCCCTAACTTTCATACCCTTTCATACTATCTTTCAAACTTTATCTTTCATCTCCATTCTTTCTTCTTTCTCTCCATTGCCATTTTTCCTCTTTCATCGTCATTCATTCTCGTCAGTCATATTCTATCTAATAGAATGTGTTAGTTTACCTATTGTCTAGTGTGATAAGCTATCTTGATTACCTCTGTATCTATTTCCTTTCTTATACCTCCATTTGTTAGTTACAATGGAAATCTTTCTAACCTAACCACTTTCATTCCCTTCTCACTTATGCTTTTCCTTTTTCTCTCTCTTTTTTTCTTATCTATCTACTTTCTGGAATATTGTCTATCTCTAACCTACTCACTCATTCTCTTCCCTTAACTCTTCTGTTTGCGCTTCTTCCTCAGTTTCCACTATGTCTACGACTAAATCTCTTTCTAGAATTTCCGTAGCATCCTTTGCGAGTAAGATTTCTTTTGTCATCCTTTTCAGCCTCTCGGTCCCTTCCTTTGTTTCCAATAAGGCTTTTGTGTTTCTCATTCCTGCCTCTGTCTTCTGCATGTGTTTTAGTCTTATTTGTTCGTACTTCACGCATTTCCATATAACATGTTCCGGGGAGTCTGTCTCTCCGCAGCTGCATAGGTCTGATTCTACAAAGCTAAATCGCATTCTAAAAGTTTGAAAACTTCCATGTCCACTAAGAATTTGCATTAGATACTTGCTCGGTTTAAGCCACGTCTTTTTCCTTCTTTCTTCCACGCTTGGCATTATCTCATATGTATGTCTGCCCTTTATAGAGTTATCCCACCTCTACTGCCACACTTTCCTCAATTCCTTGTCCAATTCACACCTTGCATTATATTTTCTCTTCCACCATTGCCTGGTAGAGGATTCTCCACCGTCTGGTATGTATAGTCCATGTATTTAAATTCCTTGTTCTTCCTTATGTAATACATTCCTATTCTTTTTTCACATTCCAGATCTATCGGCAAGTGACCCGTTATCATTGTGATGGACTCAGCCGAAGTGGTTCTATATGCTCCCGTTGTTTTCATTAGAGCAAATCTTTGTGACATTATGAGCTTTTTCTTTTGGACATTATTTGCGAGTTTAAACCATCCTGCTGCTGCGTACGTTATAATTGGTATATATACCCCTTTATATATTATTTCCAGAGAACGATAGCCCAAGCCCCACTCATCTCTAGCTAATCTCGCTAACCTTTGATGCTTTGACATGATGCTGCACACTTAGGCCTTTGCCAAATGAAACTCCCAGATATTTTACTGGTTCCTGTCTTTTAATTCTCTTGCCATTTATTTTAATTACTGGGTAACATTTTTCATGGAATATTCCCTTGGCTAAGAGCATGCCACATTTATCTGGTGCATGTTTCATTTTGACCTTTTTGCTCCATCTCTCTATCATGTCAATTGCAGCTTGTCCTCTTATTTCTAGTTCTCTCCTGGAGTCTCCTTCTACTATTACTGCCTCGTCATCTGCATAGGTTATCGTCTCATGTCCTTCTCTTTCTAATGCGTGAAGTATTTCGTCGAACACTACGTTCCATAGGATCGGCCCCAGTAGTGAGCCCTGGGGACAACCTTTTGTCACATCTTTACTCGCAAAGTTGCCACCTTCGGAAATAATTACTTTCCTATTACAGAGGTAATCCCTAATTATTTCATACAGTCTCCAGGGGCATCTCATGTGTCTTAGCTTTTCCAGTACTCCCGGCCACCATACGTTATCAAATGCTCCCTTTATGTCAAGAAACATTATGATCACATATTTCTTGTTGGATTGTTTCACTTTATTAACTACATAGACTATCGCATCTACTGTGGATCTATTCTTCCTGAAGCCGTATTGTTTATCTGAAAGACTCGGTTCCACTACTTTTTCCAGTTTTCTGATTATCAGTCCTTCCAGTATTTGCCTAATATAGATAAAAGGCATATTGGTCTATACGAGCTTAGGAGACTTGGATCTTTATCGATTCCTTTCTTTATAATAATGACCTTTCCAACTTTCCACATGTTCGGAAAGATGCCATACTTTAAACAGCTATTGTATATCTTTAACAGATCTTCGCCGACTACCTCTAGAGCACTTTTAATTATTGTCAGATCGAAACAGTCTATTCCTGAAGCTTTACCTGGCTTCATTTACTTTACCACTTGTACCATCTCTGTTATTGTAAACTCCTCCGTTTCTCTGTATTCGTCTGTATATCTATTGTTTTGCAGCCTTATATTCGCTTGCTCTTGTGTCTGTGAGTATATTTCATCGTCGGGGAACAGTCGGTCTAGTACCTGTTTTGCTGTTTCTTCCCAAGTCATCGTGTATCCACTATCTGTTAGAATATTACTTGCGATGTCTCTAATCCTTGCCTTTTTGGCGGCCAGTTTGTACGGTAAGCTCCATGGATTGTCATTGTCTTGTCTAGTTACGAACTCTTCCCATTTATGGGTCTTTGTCGAGTCAATTTGTCTTGCATACTGTCTCTTGGCCGACTTATAAACCCTTTTCTTATATTCCCTTTGTTCTGGGTTTCTTTCCTTTTGAAATTGCCGTCTCAGTTTGTTTGTGTATTTTTTGGCCTGAGTCAGTTCTTCATTCCACCATGGGACTTTCCTGTTTGATTTATTCTTAGTTGGTATGGCTTTGTCACATGCCATCCTTATGCCATTGGTTATGTTTCTCAAGCCGGCGATCGTTGAGCCTGTATCGTAATAGTTCGGAATTGGTTTCCAGCTTCTCTTAGAGTGTGTACAAATAAACCCCAGTTAGCCTTGCTGATCATGTAACGCCTCATATTTTCGCTCTTTCTGTATCTTCCGCTTACAGCTATTTCTCCTATCTCGAACGTTATAGTCCTGTGATCGCTGGAAGTCCAGTTCTTTTGAACTTTCCAGTTATGTATTCTTTCGATCATATTAGGTGAGGCTATTGTTACATCTACGTGTCCTTCTCCGACTTCACTTGCGACCGTTGCTATGCTATTAGGGTCATTTATCACACACAAATTATTCTGGATAATAAACTCTTCTAGCTTTTCTCCTTTTGCGTCTGTGTCTACTGGACCCCATAAGGCAGATCGGGCATTAGAATCGATACCAATAATAAAGTTCTTTCCTTCCAGTGCATTAATAATTGTTTGCAACGTGTTAAGATGCATTTCTATATCATCCTTTAGTTGGAAGTATCCACTTATAAGATATACCTTATATGGTATCGAGACTTCTGCAACCGCAAAGTGTGTCATGCAGAGATTTGATATTTGCAAAACTACTGCGTTCGGGTCTGTTATTGCTATAGCAGCCCATGGGTTTTCCTTTCCAGAGACAATTCTTATTCCCATTCCGTAATCCATCACTTTATTCGACCTTGTATACGGCCCTTGTAACATTAAAGCTTGTATCCCATTTTCATACGCTTTTTGCCTGATTTCGGGTACTACCCTTCTCGATCGCCTGGCATTAAGTTAAGCCACAAATAACCGGTTCTTATTCTCCGTAATTCGTGTTATTGACTAGTCTTTCCAATGCCTTGATATAGCATGGGCATTTTGTGTCTAGAACATTGTGTTCTGACTTTTTCCTGGCCTTTACACAGTTAATACACTTCTTCTGGCTATTCTTATTCGGGCATTTATCAAAGGAGTGACCTTTTTCGGCGCAATGAGAACAGTACACCTCATTATGGCATACCTTACTTATGTGTCCGTAACCCTGGCACTTATAGCACCTGGAGACTAGCACGAAGTCCTGCACTTTACAAGATTGGTAGTCTACAAATATTCTCCTCTTTTCTAATAACCTACTTCTCATTTCCGGTGTAACCTCTACTACCCAGTTCGTCCTAGTTCCCTCTTTCTTCCCGGTTCTAAATTTCGGGGTTATCTGTCCTCGTCTTGTGTGCATGAATTCTGTTCTGCTATTATTTCGACAATTTCTTTCTCATTTATGTTCTTTGGTAAGTCATAAATGATCAACCTCGGTCTCTGTTTTGTTGGTCTCGTCATTTCGAAGTTTGCCCTTAGTTCTTTCTTATTAAGAATCTTTTGCAGAGATTCTTCATTCTCCGTTTCTATCAACAAGCCCTTATTAATTGTGCGTAAGCTTCTTATCTGCACTTTTTCTACTCTCGGCCTGAAGTCCGCCTGAAATTTCTGTTTCATCTCTTCTTCTGTCTTAAAAGATTCAGCGATTTTCGGTCTTATCACTAGCTTGTGATTTTTCGGGTTCTTTATATTTACCTGTTTTGCCGTTTCTTTCGGCGCTACAAGTCTTTTCGCGACCCCTGCGTACGACTCTTGTTTACTTTTCTCTCTCTCATTCATCGATTTTATCTGCCCTTCCAGATACGCACTTTTCGCTATTAAAGTTGACATAATCGCATTAATGTTGTGGAGAGCCGTATGCGCTCTCTCGCTGTCTTTTTTGACGATATACTTCTTTATCGTCTCTATTTGTTGCATTACATACATTGGTGTTTCCAATATATGCCTTTCTTTCTTGCATTCAGGACGGACCTCAGTTTCTGTTTCTATGTCTGATTCCGAAGAGGAGCTCGAATTGTTCTCGACAGGCCACGCTTACCCGTTTTCATATGAGTACTTTTTTCCTTTGTTGTTGTTGCTGCTACTGTAGTTTCTGTGGGGTTGGGAACCCCTGTATTTTCTTGTCTGTGCACCATTGAGTGTTTAATTATTTTGCTCATTTTTCATTTTTGTATTAGTGTATTCTTTGTGCATCCTCTAGATTACACGACGCAGTAAACTCTAGCAAGTTATTCGGTGATCAGCCATTAGCAGTTGTCGTTTTGACGGGTTTGACCGTGAGCCTTAAACGTATCGTGGCCTCGTCAAATACAATTTAAACCTCCGAGTGCCGCTTCCCTTCCAGGTGCCACCTGGAGCAAACTCAACAAGTTTAATTTTTACACACGCTGCTACAGGGCAGCCCGACTACCTGGCGAAGAAAGCCCGGGCCCTGGTACTATCGTGCGGTCCGGGCGTGCACGATCGGCGATCCGAACGCCGACCTCCCGGTTTATATGATGTACCCTCTTTACATCCAGGTATTCATAGTACTTCCCGTCGGGCTATGGGTTTTCACTGCCTCCCTTGCTTGGCGCACTGCCTTCTCGTGTCGCAGATACGTTTACCCTGAGTTTGCGTCTTAGCACCTCTCCAACCGACCAATGCCCATTGCTGCGATTTAGCCTACCGAGACGCTGAAGTCTACACTGTCAGCCATCGGCGTTTCCCCCTCTGGCGGCGTGGACGCACGCAGTTGGTTTTCCAGAGGAAAACGGCAGTACAACGCACAAAAAAACAAAAAAAAAAAAAAAACAAAAAAAAAAAAACCGAGCTAGATCGATGCCTAACGCATCGATCATTGCCGCCGTACCTCGCCTCTGGCATACCGGCGGTCGTCCATGTCACATCGTTTGTTACTATCTTTCTTGTATTTCTTATCCTCGACTGTGACGGTTATTTGGACTACAGAACATAAGGAGTTCGCTTTAGCCTTTCTCTGCTCTTGCGATTATGCTTTACTCGTTTGTTCTTATTTATTGCTTCGGTTTTATTTTTTATTTTTATTTTTGTTTCTTTGTTTCTTTGTTTCTTACTTTTACGCTTGTTCAGGGGAGCAAGACCAACTGTTTATGAGGTTTTCCTCTTGTCTTTCCTTTCTCTTCTTTCTTCCCTTCTCTCTTCTTTCTTCTCTTCTCTCTTCTTTGGCTTTTACCTAACCTACAAGAAGGAGTTCCTATTCACCTATCTATTCTCTCACTCACCCTTTCTTTCATTCTGAGCTTTACATTCATCCTTTCCTTTCGCTCAACTTTCATTCTACGAAAGCCTTTTTTCCCTATACGGAATGTTAGTCATTATGTTAGTTAGTACAAAATCTCTATGTACCTTGATTACCTCTATTCTACTACCTCTGTTAGTGCAACATGTATTAGTGCGACTTTCGATTTTTACCTATCTACTATCTTCCGTCTTTCACTCATTTCACTTTCTCCCTCTGCTCACTTATGCATTTCCTTTCTCTCTACCCTATTTCTATTTCAGGAAGATTAACTGTACCTATTTCTATCTCTCACACTTCGTCTTCCTCTGTTCCTACTACTTCTGCTATTGTCGCGGTTAAAGCCAAGTCTTTTTCTAGGTCTTCGGTAGCAATCTTTACAAGCATAATGTCTTTCACCATCATGGTTAATTTGTCTACGCCTTCTTTGGTCGTCATCATCCTTTTCGTATTTCTAGCTGCTTCTTCCATATCCTGTACGTATTTATGCCGTATTGTTTCGTACTTCACGCATGTCCATAAAGCATGTTCGGGGGTGTCTGCCTCTCCACAGCTGCATAGGTCGGACTCTACAAAGTTAAATCTTTTCCTGAAAGATTGGAAGTTTCCATGTCCACTGAGTATTTGGATCAGCCATTTACTCGGTCTAAACCAAAACTTTGCTAGCCTTTCTTCTATGCTAGGTAAAACCTCATATGTGCGTCTTCCTTTTATCGTGTTATCCCATCTCAACTGCCATTCTTTTCTTATCTCCTGGTCTAGCCTTTCTATTATCAATTCTCTTTCTCTTCGCGTGCCTAGTCCTTCCTCCGATTATACTGTAAAGTTTTTATATCGGTATTCTTTTCCTTTTCTCATCCAATATAGTCCGATTCTTCTTTAGCACTCTAAGTCAATCGGTAGGTGACCTGTGATCATTGTAATAGATTCGGCCGAGATGCTTCTGTATGCTCCTGTGGTTTTCATCAGGGCATATCTTTGCGACATTATGAGTTTCTTTTTCTGGATATTATTTGTGAGCCCGTACCATCCTGCTGCTGCATATGTTATTATGGGTATGAACACTCCCTTATATATTATATCTAGAGATCGATAGCCTAAGCCCCATTCCTCTCTTGCCAGGAATGCCAACCTTTCGAAAATTCCTTTGGTTTTCTTTGAGATCTCCGTAACATGCATTTGTACGCTTAGGCCTTTGCCAAAGGAAACGCCCAGATATTTAAACGGTTCTTGCCTTTTAATTCTTTGTCCGTTTATTCTGATTAGTGGGTAACATTTAGGATGAAATGTTCCCTTTGCTAGTAACATTGCACATATATCTGGGGCATGTTTCATTTTGACATTTTTACTCCATTCTTCTATTATATTTATGGCCATCTGTCCTTTCCGTTCCAGTTCTTTACGAGAGTCTCCTTCGATTATAATTGCTTGATCGTCTGCATAGGCTATCGTCTCATGTCCTTCTCTGTCTAACTTGTGAAGCACTTCATCAAATACGACATTCCATAGAATTGGACCTAGTAGGGATCCCTGTGGGCATCCCTTTGTCACATTTTTGCTTGCAAAATTGCCACCTTCGGTTATTATTACTTTCCTATTACAGAGGTAATCCCTAACGATATTGTACAGTCTCCAGGGGCAGTTCATGCCTCTCAGGTTCTTTAGTACTCTCGGCCACCATACATTGTCAAATGCACCATTAATGTCCAAAAACATTATGAGTACATATCTACAGCTTGAGTTGTGCACCTTGGTCTTTAAGTACACTATCGCATCTTCGGTTGATCTGCCTTTCCTAAAACCGTATTGTTTGTCAGACAGACGTGGTTCCACGATTTGATCTAATTTTTTGATTATCAGACCTTCCAGAATTTTTCCTAAAACTGGTAGCAGGCATATTGATCTATATGAACTAATTAGACCAGGATCTTTGTCTCTTCCCTTTTTGATTGTAATTACTTTGCCTGTTTTCCAAGTATTCGGAAATATACCGAGTTTTAGACAGTTATTGTATAACTTTAGCAGTTCTTCACCAACTACTGTAAGAGCAATTCTTATTATCTTTAGATCGAAACAGTCAATTCCTGGCGCTTTTCCTAATTTCATTTTCTTTACGACTTGCACCATCTCCTGCCTTGTGAAATTTTCGGTTTCGCTGTATTCGTCTGTATATCTTTGATTTTGTTGCCTTACTTTTGTCTGTTCTCTCGTTTCTGTTTCCAGGTTATCGTCTGGAAAGAGCTGATGAAGAATTTGCTCTGCTGTGTCATTCCAGGTCATAGTGTAGCCATCGTCTGTCTTCACGTTACTTGCGATTTCTTTAACTCTAGCTTTTTTGGCAGCCAGCTTGTACGGTAAGCTCCATGGATTGTCGTTACCTTGTTTGGTCACAAATTCTTCCCATTTTTGGGTTTTGGTTGTGTCTATTAGTCTTGTATATTGTCGCTTGGCCAGTCTATAGGTCATTTTTGCACATTCTCTTGTGTCCGGATCTCTTTCCTTTTGGAATTGTCTGCGTAACCTGTTTGTGTGTTTTTTGGCCTTTGTCAAGTCCTCGTTCCACCATGGAACTTTCCTACTAGTCTTGTTCTTAGTGGGTATAGCTTTGTCACATGCTATTTTTATCCCATTTATTATGTCTTTAATGCCAGCGATTGTTGAACCAATATCCTGTCGGTGCGGTTGGGCTTTCCAATTTTCTCTCAGTGTGTTAATAAACAATCCCCAGTCCGCTTTGCTTGTTATATAGCTTTTGATGTACTCTTGCTTCCTATATCTACCTCCCTGAGCTTGTTCCACTAATTCAAATGTTATTGCTCTATGGTCACTTGATGTCCAGTTTTCTTGGACTTTCCAGTTTCGTATTCTTTGTGCCATATCTGGTGAGGTTAGAGTTACATCGACATAGCCTTCTCCGACTTCATTTGCGACTGTTGCAATGCTATTGGGATCGTTTAGTACTCTGAGGTTATTCTGGAGTATAAATTCTTCTAGTTTCTCTCCTTTTGCATCCGTTTCCATAGGGCCCCATAGTGGCGATCTTGCATTCGAATCAATACCAATTATAAAGCTCTTTCCTTGTAGAGCCGTTACTATCTCTTGGAGCGATCTTAGATGTATCTCAATATCATCTTTTAGTTGGAAATATCCACTAATTAGGTATACTTTATATGGTACTGATAGTTCTGCTATTGCGAAGTGCGGTGTACATAAGTTAGTTATTTGCATCGCTATCACATTCGGGTCTGTTATTGCTATGGCTGCCCACGGATTTTCTTTGGAGGAGACTATTCTTACACCCATACCGTATCCCGTCACTTTATTATTTCTTGTGTATGGTTCTTGTAGCATAATTACGTGAACTCCCTTTTCATACGCTTTTTGCTTTATTTCGGGTACCACCCGCTGTGCTCGTCTGGCATTAAGTTGTGTTATCAGAATACAGGGTTTATTGCTCCCCGTAATCTGTGTTATTTACTAGGCGTTCTAGTGCTTTTGTGTAGCACGGACATTTAGTGTCGAGAACATTATGGTCCGACTTCTTTTTGGCCTTGACGCAGTTTATGCACTTTTTATTTTCCTGTTTCTTCGGACATTTGTCAAAAGAGTGACCTTTTTCGGCGCAATGCGAACAATGTACCTCGTTATTGCACACTTTGCTGATGTGACCGAATCCCTGGCACTTAAAGCACCTGGAGACTAGTACAAAGTCCTGTATTTTGCACGATTGATAATCTACAAAGATCCTCCTTCTTTGCAACAACCTAGTTCTAATTTTTGGGGTTACCTCAATAACCCAGTTGGTCCTGCTCGTATCCCTCTTTCCTGTTTTAAACTTCGGCGTTATATCTTTTTCCGCCTCGTCAGCAGAGCAAACGTTTTGCTCAACTATTATTTCTTTTATTTCTTTCTCCGTCATGTTTTTAGGAAGATCATATATCGTCGCCTCCGAATAAAAACATTCTAACTCAGAAATCGCTTGGAAAATACGTTAACTCAGAATTCGCTTGGAGAACACGTTAACTCAGAATTCGCTTGGAGAACACGTCAACTCAAAAATCGCTTGGAAAACACGTTAACTCAGAATTCGCTTGGAGAACTCGTTAACTCAGAAATCGCTTGGAGAACATGTTAACTCAGAAATCGCTTGGAAAACACGTTAACTCAAAATTCGCTTGGACAACACGTTAACTCAAAAATCGCTTGGAGAAGACTTTAACTCAAAAGTTGCTTGAAGAACACGTTAATTCAGAGGATGATTTTTGGCGCCTCGATTTAAGTTGGCACCACTACCAAAAATTTTTAACAGTTCAAGAATAAATAAAAAAACTTTCATATATTTATACACGTATTTTTTTTTTAATTTCTCTAAGCGTTCTTATTATACACTAATGCGTTCTCCTAAAAAAGGTGGAAAATTCTTTAAATATTTAAGAAAATCGTAGAAATTAGTGTTTTCGATAACTTTATGAAATCGATATTTATACGGGCTCTCCATAAATGTGTAAAAGTACATAAATTTATTTCTACTATAAATCGTAGAATAAATATTTGAAAGAATTGATATTGTGATGTGTTGGTACTTTATTTTTATGAAATTGCATTATTTCATAATTATATTGTTTTTAATATAAATATATTAAAAAATTTGCGTTGTTTAGTTTTAGCGATTATCTAAAAAATATTTTGTATGGGAGAAAGTTCAACTGTATTCCCCCTTGCGACGCAAAGTATACTTTATACACACACACACACACACACACACACGCACACACACACACACACACACACACACACACACACACACACACACACACACACACACATATATATATTATAATTAAGTCAAAATTAAATTCATTATTTAAGTTAATTAATACAAAATTTAACAGCATTGAATTAATTTAGAAATTCATATAATTAAGTAAGCTATTATCAAAGTGAACAGGGTGAATAGTTTTATTTACACTTCTGGAGTAATATCCGATAATCCCCTCAAATGAATTATATTATTATCCTCGCTTATGCTGAGGCGACAACTTTTATCTGAGAGAATATACACCTGTGTACTATATTTTATAGTAGAAATAAATTTATGTACTTTTACACATTTATGGAGAGCCCGTATAAATATCGATTTCATAAAGTTATCGAAAACACTAATTTCTACGATTTTCTTAAATATTTAAAGAATTTTCCACCTTTTTTAGGAGAACGCATTAGTGTATAATAAGAACGCTTAGAGAAATTAAAAAAAAAATACGTGTATAAATATATGAAAGTTTTTTTATTTATTCTTGAACTGTTAAAAATTTTTGGTAGTGGTGCCAACTTAAATCGAGGCGCCAAAAATCATCCTCTGAATTAACGTGTTCTTCAAGCAACTTTTGAGTTAAAGTCTTCTCCAAGCGATTTTTGAGTTAACGTGTTGTCCAAGCGAATTTTGAGTTAACGTGTTTTCCAAGCGATTTCTGAGTTAACATGTTCTCCAAGCGATTTCTGAGTTAACGTGTTCTCCAAGCGAATTCTGAGTTAACGTGTTTTCCAAGCGATTTTTGAGTTGACGTGTTCTCCAAGCGAATTCTGAGTTAACGTGTTCTCCAAGCGAATTCTGAGTTAACGCATTTTCCAAGCGAATTCTGAGTTAGAATGTTTTTATTCGGAGGCGACGATATGATCATCCTCGGCTTCTGTTTTGTCGGTTTATGCATCTCAAAGGTCTCCTTCAAAGACGGTTTATTTAGAATCTTTTGTAAAGATTCTTCATTTTCCGTCTCTATAATTAAACCTTTGTTAATTGTCCTGAGGCTTCTGATCTGAGCCTTCTCTGCTCTCGGTCGGAATTCGGCTTGAAACTTAGATTTTATCTCATCTTCGTTTCTAAACTTGTCGGCTTTTTTCGGCTTAATAATGAGCTTATGCATTGCCGGATTCTTTATCATAACAGCCCTAGTGGTCTCTTTTGGCGCAACTAGTTTTTTGGTAACGTCTGCATACGAGAAGTTACCCGGATTTACTGCCTTTTGCCTCTGTTCAGATAGGACTTTAACTTGTCCTTCTAGGAAAGCTGCTTTCGCCAATAGTGTTGAAACCAGGCTATGCATATTGTCTAAGGCCTCATGTGCGTTTTCGCTGTCTTTCTTCGTTAAGTGTCTCTTAACGATCTTTATCTGGTCCAACATATACATTGGTACCTCTATCAAGCTTTTGACCTCAATCTTTCTACCCTGTTTGCCGGTTTCTATTTCCGTGCCTTCCGACTCCGACGAGCTTGAAGACTCAGATACCGATTTTGTTCTCACTTTCTTTGCCATTCCGGGCTTTGCCCTTTTTGGCTCTTTCGACTCCTCGTCCGAGGAAGACGACAGACCGCGCTTGTTACTTTTCTGATCTTTTTCTGTTTCTTTGTCTTTTGGTTTCCGCTTTGGTAAACCAGCTCCTGTTGTTGCTTTGGGGTTGGGTTCCCCTTCTGTTTCATTTCTGTGCACCATTAATTTGTGTTTGCTAGTTGACATTTCATGTTTATGTTATTAGTGTGTTCTTTGTGCATCCTCTTGATTGCACGACGCTATGAAACTCTAGCAAGTTATTCGGTGATCACCTATTTAGCAGTTGTTGTTTGACAGGTTTGACCGTGAGCCTTGAAAGTATCGTGGCCTCGTCAAATACAATTTAAACCTCCGAGTGCCGCCTCCCTTCCAGGTGCCACCTGGAGCAACCTCGGCAAGTTTAATTTTTACACACGCTGCTACAGGGCAGCCCGGCTAACTGGCGAAGAAAGCCCGGGCCCTGGTACTATCGTGCGGTCCGGGCGTGCACGACCGGCGATCCGAACGCCGACCTCCCGGTTTATATGATGTACCCTCTTTACATCCAGGTATTCATAGTACTTCCCGTCGAGTTATAGGTTTTCACTACCTCCCTTGCTTGGCGCACTGCCTTCTCGTGTCGCAGATACGTTTATCATGAGTTTGCGTCTTAACACCGGCCGGCCACCTCTCCAACCGACCGATGCCCATTGCTGCGATTTGGCCTACCGAGACGCTGAAGCCAACACTGTCAGCCATCGGCGTTTCCCCCTCTGGCGGCGTGGACGCACGCAGTTGGTTTTCCAGAGGAGTACAACGCACAATTCAAGAAGCGTCCTCGAGGGTAGTGGGGATTGATGGCATATCTGTTGCAATGCTGAAGTTATTAGAGCCACAATTAACACGGCACCTTGTCGTTCTTTTCAATGATATGCTCTCAGCTGGGTACTTTCCCAACTACTGGAAGAAAGTTCTATTGTTCCCATTGGCGAAGTCGAGCAGGATAGAATCGTGTTCGGATACGTTCTACATGATATTAGGAGAGCCATTGACTCCAGAATGATCATGATCATTGTCCTGTTTGATTTCTCCAAGGCCTTCGACACGGTTCCGCATGAAGAACTTATCCTCGAACTAAGCGAAATTGGTTGCTCTGATACTATTTTAAACTGGTTTTATCGATATCTTGTAGGCCGAACGCAGGCTGTGGAGAGCTGTCAGATTGGCTCGAGATAAATGCGGGAGTATCTCAGGGCAGTGTTCTTTGCCCGATACTTTTTTCGATTTTCTTAAGTTTAGTAACTACATGTTATTCGCCGACGATGCCCAGGTCGACTATTCGTTTCTTCCGTCAGAATTTGAGCTAGGTGTGCAACGTACGTCTCAAGATGTAAATGCAATAACCTCATGGGCACGTATGAATGGGCTTAAGCTAAATGTCGAAAAAACGAAGGTTACGATCCTGAGTAGCCAGGCCTTTATATCGCGCATCTACCCAAACACTGTCCCGAGGATTAGTCTGGTTACGGATTATTTGAAATACGAAAATGAGGTCAAATCACTCGGGGTCTTAATCTCTCCTTCCTTTGACTGGTCAAAGCAGGTGCTATCAATCTCGAGATGGGTACATGAGGTATTACACTCGTTACGTAATTACAGGTAAACTCTGTCTCGGGGGCTTAGAAAAAGTCTGGTTCACACGATCATCACCTGGTTTTACCACTACCTAGTAGGCTGCTCTCAGGCGGTGGTGGATGAACTAAGAGCTAGCTCGGCCTGGCCTGGCACATCTAGGGGGGTTCCGCAGGGCAGTGTCCTGGCCCTGCTATTACTTTCGATTTTTATAAACGACCTACCGCGTGTCTTAAAATGCTCAGATCACAGATCTTTGCGGATGACACCCAGATCTACCACTCATTCTACCCTGCTGACCTCGTTCAGGGAGTCCAACAAATTTGAGAAGATGTCAATACGGTGGATAACTGGGCGAGGTCGAATGGATTGAATTTGAACGTGAAAAAGACGAAGGTGATGATCTCGGGTAGTCAGGCCTTTATTTCGCACATTGACTTGGACACTGCCCCGAAGGTCCTAATAGGTAGTAATTTTCTTGACTATGAGTCAGAAGTCAAATCGTTAGGTGTTTGAATTACTCCTACCCTGGATTGGTCTCGTCAGGTCGCGTTGGTGTCACAGCGGGTCCATAGAGTTCTATACTTCTTAAGATTTTTTAAACGTGCGCTCTCAAATCAAAATAGAAAAAGTCTTGTTGAGGCGCTTGTTTTCCCGCACTTTGATTACGCATGTGCAGTCTGTAATGACTTAGATGCTACCAAGAATCCAAAACTCTAGAGCCTATGAAACGCGTGCGATTGCTTTGTATGGGGGAACATTCCTTAGCGTCATCATGTAACACCTTACCGTTTCAAGCTGGGGTGGCTGTCGGATTAGCTCAGGAGATCTCTTCTCATCGGTAGTTGTGCCTATAATATCATCTCGTACAAATCTCCATCCTAAATTCCCCGTCACTTCATTTTGCGCGATGCTTAATTCTCATCCCGATTCTCCTCACACCGCCCATCTTTGTCCCTTTTTTATTTCTCCCCTGGAACCGAAGCTCTAAACAATTCTTTCATAATCACTACCTCTCACCACATTAACCATCTAGCTTTTACCAACTTTGATCCGCTCCTATTTACTTCCTTTAAATTCGCTTTGGCATCCTACCTCTCTGAGCTCGATCGACAGGCTTGGGAGGTGAGGGTTAGAAACGAAGGGATTGCGTGCCCTCCTTTGCCTGAACTCTAATTTATTGTGTATGTCGCGCTACGGCTTTATTTGTAAATGTGTATGTATATATATATATTTTTTTTTGTTATTTAACGTCGCTCTATTTATGCTGCCAGGGCTAATCAGCGACGGAGGTGAACGGTGTGTCTGTAAACAAAGCACATGTAGTTGAAACAGTGGTGCTTGTGTCCATCGGAAGATATCATCGGTCACTGTAATTAGTCTAATAATTACAGTTTCCTGTCCTCCCGATGGAACCACCGCGATCCTCTTTACACCTTCGCGTCCCTAACGTTCCCTATAGTTCAGATGCCCGTGCCTCTCATGCACTAACAAGTGCACGAAACGCACGCGCACCTGAACTGGCGTCACGGCCCTCGGTGTGAGAGTCGGGAGCTCTACCCATGAGCCACCGCGGCTCTTTATTTTATCTTATTTTGTTATTCGATTTTACCTTGTTCTATTTTATTATGTTATTACATTTTTATTCTTGTTTTAAATATTTATCTGCTGGTAATTTATTTTTATATGCGCTCTTTTTTATGTATTCCTATGTGTATACGGGGTTTTACTCTTCCTACCTAATAAAACGTTCAATTAATCAATCTATCACTTACTAACTCTCTTTCTATCTTTCTTTTACACGGCAGGGGTACACGCGCGCCTCGTAACGAAAATTTTGGAAATAAGTTCGAGCAACGGAGCGAATCTACAGTAGTCTCGATAACTCGGAAGTTATCAATAAAGTTCTTGTCGTGTATAAACGCGGCTGGCGCCTACCCTATCACTTGTACTGTTTGTCAGTAATAAATACCTGTTTTAATTTAAATATTTAAGGAGTTATATCTCCTAATTTTTTTTCAATTTTTTTTATTGGCTTAAATGTTGCCCAAAGAATCCTAGAAACAAAATCTACAACGCCCAAGTACCGATTTGAGCTCAAAATTTTTTCAAATCAATTATTTTCAAACAGCTTTGTTATTCCAAAATTACAATTTTCGCTTATTTTAGCAATGCTCGCTTTTTTAAATTTCGCGGCTTTGGAAATTAGTAGAAGTTACCTACGATCGAGATTGCGTCTTATATTTGAAATATAGAGATCGCTACATGACTTTACGACGGTTACATCGTCTGCACAGCATCGTGCTTATTCACACTTGCGCTGTGTTTAGTCGATCAGCCGTTCTCATTGTTTACGTTTTTACTTTGAGTTTTGCTTTACTTTTGAACTGTAAATTATGTTTATACAAACTTATTTATGAGTGAAATGGTGTACAGTGGCAGGAAAGGCAGTAAAATAAGAAGTATAAGTGCAAAACGGAGTAAAATCAGTAATCGACGATAGACCATGACCGCAATGTTGATAGTGATTTCGGCTGCCGTATCATCAATTTTTTCGCTGTATTTACTGCTCTTCCTGAATTAGTAATATGCAAAAAATGTAATGGTGACGTGCTGATATTAACAGCTGTCCTCTAATAAATGGTCGTGATTATGAGATCAACTGCTGTATTATTTTAGCTATGCGCATCATAGGCATAGGCATCAACGGTATAAAAAAGTTCTGCTCTATGATGGATCTTGCAAAGCCTGTTTTTCAAAATACTTACACTACGGTGCACTTACTCTTGGGTTGACCGTTGGACCAAATATGTACGAGTTTTGCATAAAAACGGACGCCAATCGCGGCAAAACCGCTGAGCATCGTATGTCCACGAAAGAGGCCAGGCGCAGCATTACATTAGTCAAACAAAAAAGAAGAAGAGGAATTGAAGGCCCTGGAAGAACAATTATATAGTGCAGGGATAGCAGACTGAAGGTAAAAAAATTATTATGGACTATATTTTTGCGATTCTCAAGATTTATAGCGTTTTGAAACTTCAAACGCGTTTATCTCGAAACCATGTTTTCAAATCGGCAAGCAGTAGAACTCAAAAAGTTTACATCCAATTAACTTAAAATTTTAACAATAGCTTCATTGTTTGATTATCTAGTGAAGTACACACGATTTTAGCGATTAATTAACAAGAAAAAAAGTTATAAACAATTTAAGTCGACTTTTTTGTTGAAAACACGATTTTTTGTTAAAATAGTAGGCATTTCGCGAAAAAAAATTCTAAAAATATAATCATGTGTACTTTAATAAAAAACTCATGTAGATAATAACAAAATTTTTTTTTGTTAAAGGTGGAGTTGGACGAGACTTCTACTGCTCACTGCGGAAGACCTTTTTCAAAAAGACGTTCACGGCGGTCACAGCACAGCCGCCATTTTGTAAAAAAAATATTAATACAAAATTTTTTTTTCTTTTTCAAAAGTTGCTATATCTAATATTATATTATTTGTATACCTTTAATCTCAAATGTCCTTTAAAAAAAATAATTTAAAAGGCCTTTTTTTTAGAGCATGAGGGAGATTTAACCTCTTAATAATCATTCACCTGCACCCTGATCCCCAGTACAGCGTGACAATAGATATCTAAAGGAAAGGCCATTGATAAGATCTCCGTTTAATGGACCTTTTTTGTAAACAATGTTTGGGTAGTCTAATGGGTGGGAGTTGTAATCCCATTTTCGCCGAGATAGTATTAGAAGAACTTGAAAATGATTGTTTAAATAAATTAAAGGATGATGTCCTTTTTTTATAAAAGATACGTTGATGATTGTTTTTTTGTTGTTAAAACTGAAAGGATTCAGCACATTTTGCGCATTTTTCAACGATTACAATGCCCATTTACAATTTACTTTAGAAATGGAGAAATCCAACAGCATTAGTTTTTTTAGATCGCAAAATCATATGAAACGCAAACGATTTTCCAATAACTGATTGGTACAGAAAGGATACTTTTTCCGTCAGATTAATACATTTTGACTTACATCATCTGATTAATATTAAAAAAGCTATAGTTTAATATTTTGTGGATAGAAGCATAAAGCTTTCCCATCCTAAATTTCACAACATAAACATTAACCTTATCAAGGAGTTTTTAAGAAATAATAATTATCCAGATAAATTCATCGATTTACATATGAAAAAAAGGCTTTGCAAAATTTCAAATGATAATAGTAGTACTAGCTACAATGTGACGAATGAAAGTATTATGCCTCAAATTTGTTTACCATATATTACAAATTTAATAACCAACTTAAATTCTGTCTTGAGAAAGTTTTCCATTGCACCGATTAATATGTTGACATATAAATTTTCAAATTTGGTAATTTTAGGCAGAGATAAGACTGAAAAATTAGAACAATCCGGTGTTATTTACAAGATTGAATTTAACGATTATGATGCTAACTACATTGGGCAAAATTGAGGCCTGCGATGGCTCGGTCGGTAGGGCGTCGGGCTCGTAATCTGGAGGTCCCAGGTTCGATTCCCGGCCCCGACCGATTGATACAAGCACCACTGGCGAATGTATTTTCAACAAGTGCTTTCTTCACCAAGACATCGTATGAGCTCCGTCGCTGATTAGCACCGGTTTGGGAGCATAAAAAGAGCAACGTTAAAATAATAATAAAAATAAAAATAAAAACATTGCGCAAACTAGTAGATGTTTGAAAAAAACGATTAAATGAACACCAGTATTGTATTAAAAAATCAGATCAAAAATCAATTCTTTTTCAACACATTTGTGACATGGCTCATAACTTTAATTTGAATAATGTAAAAATTTTGAATAGAGTAAACAATAATAAAAAGAAAGAATTTTTAGAAATACTATATATTTATTTGCATAAAAACAGTATTAATAGGAAACAAGATATTTTTTATCTTAAAAATGTGTTAAAACAACTTATGGATTTCTCTGTCCGAAATTTAATTTTTGTTATGTGTAACGATTTCTTTTCAAATGTAATGTTTTGATTACGAATTTTGTGTGAATAATGGCTTAGAAAGTAGAAACGAACACATATATACTATTTATGTTTGTATACAAATTTTGAAATATAGCTTTTTGAATTATAATAAATTTGAATTATAGCTTTTTCGCCAGTTGTAACTTTGAGTCCTCCGTGATACGGAGTAGAAATTTTAGCTTAGTAGAAGGTGAGATCGAACGATCAATTTTGTAACTTATTTTGTTAATTTATTCCTGGTTAAGTAAAAAGCTGTTACTATGTGCGTTTATTCTGTTTACCAATGCCCTGCAGATGACCGTATTAAGGAGTTCGGAACGTTGTTAATATAATAAAAATAGCTCGAAGAGATCATATCTTTTTATTTATTAATATGCTACTAACACAAATAATTATGGCAAAATGGGGTAAATATACTAGTACAAAAAAATAAAGAAAGGCTGTCTACAAGCAGGCATGCTATCACCAACTCTATGGTGTCTTATTGTGGGTAGTCTAATCCTTCAACAAAACGAAGCAGGTATCTACACACAGGCTTATGTGGACGACGTGGTCATCATGGTAAAAGGAGACGATGAAAATGTTTTAGCGGGTCTTATGCAATTTGCACTTAAACTCGTGGAAAATTGGTGTAAACAGGTAAAACTTGGAGTAAATCCCAGTAAAGTTCATATCTTGTTGTGTACAAATAGATATAAGAACAAACCAATTGTAAGTTTTCAACTACAGGAGACCCCAATTAAACTGAGCAAAGATGTCAAGGTCATGAGAGTAGTAATTAATTCTAGGTTCAACTGGGGGAAACAGATAAAGGCAAAATGTGACGCAGCAATAAGCACCTTTTGGGTCTGCAGAAGAGCTTTCCGCAGATATTGGGGACTAGGATCAGACGAAGTAAGGTGGTTTCATGAAGCCATCATTAAACCAAGACTCACTAATGGAGCCCTGGTTGGTGGAGTCAATGTGAAATATAGGCACATATTAAAACTCTGGATACTTTATCTGTACTTTACAGAGAATGGTTATGGGAGGTATTACAAGCTCAATGCTGAACTGAAAAAGTTTCCTCGAAAAGACTAAGATTAAGACTATATGCTATTAAAGTAAAATTTTCAAAAAAAGAAGCTTTGCTTTAAAGTTGAGATAAAATACATAGAATTTAAAAAATACGCTCAAATGCATTACAATGAAGCAAATTAAAACCCAATTAAAAATTTGAAAAAGTTTTAACGAAAATTGGGCACTACTAATTTTATTGATTTTTTAACCTAAATTTCTTCAAATTCTTAATTCGGCTATAACTTTGCTATATTCTAATGGATTTTAGCTTCCTCTTTTTAAATTATATCTATTTTATCTCAGTTTTTCAATAGTTTTTAGTCTGAAAATTAATGTTTGATGGATTAGAATTTACAAGCGTTTAAAATAAAGCATCATTTTATTGGAATATTTGCTTTAATAACATATATTCTTTGAAAAAATGATTGTTACTGTATGCGGCTCTGGCTTTCTTTATATTTTTATATTAGTAAACATATTCTACAAACTGGACATGATCCGTTTTCCAAACATATGATGATCTCCTTTTAGTCTTATCAATTCTATTGCACTTTGAACTGGACCTATACCTTATTAACAATGCGAGGTTATAGTGTAATAAAAGATTATAGATGCAGCTTTTACCGTAAGCGAACGCTATCTGATCTGTGCGTCGACGACAGTCCCAAAAATATACGTACGAGTTGGAAGTACGAATAGTATAGTCTCAACATTTTTATATTATCTTTACTTCAATGTTCATGAATACTTTGTAATTAACTATATCATGTAAATAAAATAAATAACGAATTGATTTAGGGGTTATTCTGGTTTGTCGCAAAAAAATAAGGTTTTTATTAAGATTTTTTTTAGAAAATATTATTGAACATATAGATACTAAGGTTGATGAGATTGTCAAATACAGCCTTTGAGTATAAAACAAATTTTTTATTATTTTTAACAATTTTTATGTTGATAAACACGACTTCTCGAAAAGTATGTAGGCTGTTGGCGTACATGATATCTTGAAAACACTATCTGAAACAAAAAGATCAAACGGCTTTAGATACGGTATAAACATAGTAGCTATGGCATTAGTTACATTAATTGATTTTTTTGAATAAAAAACAAAATAGCAGCAAATTGAAACACAAATAGTTGTTTTTTACTATTTTTTGAAACTAGCGCTACTGGTGGGTGGTCTTGAAGTATCAAATAAATTGGCTGCATGAGTTATACCATCAAAAATTTTCTGTCTATTATTTTTTTTAACACCATCCTCCCATTTATTTAATCAACTGCATATTAGCACCCGATTCAGATAGAAGTGTAGCCGCAGTTCTCCGAAAACAATGCCCAGTGTAGTTTTTGGGATTCTCGAAACCTAAATATGTAGCAATCGTACACGGAGTTTCACCAACTTTATTTATGCCAATGACTTGCTGAATATACTTTCCTTGTTTGTATTGGACAAGAAGCCTATATGTAAATTTTTCTGGAGGACTTAAAGAAATGTACTTTTTCATTTTACCATAAAAAAGTTCTCTCCCGATTCCCTTCATCTTTAATATCGTGAATTTTGAGATTAATCAGCTCTTCGCATCGGAGTCCACCACAAATCCCAAGAATGAGAATAGCCTAAATGTTTTGCAAATATAAAAATTTTATTAAAATCAGCGAAAAAAGTAGTATATTATGTACCGAGTTATAAATTTCTTTGTCTTTCTGTACATATAAAATAAAATATTTCTCTACGTGAAAGACTAAAAATTTTAATTGTATATAAATTTAATTAATAAGTAAATAAATTAATTGATTACCTTCATAGCTAAATAATCATCATCTGAAGCTTCATTTACAAATTTCGCAATATCATTCCAACTCAGAGTAAGTGTTTTTCTGGGTTTATAAACTTTATTATTAATTTTTAGCAAAGGTTTTTAATTCAAATATTCAGCTTATGTACGTCTCTTAGTCCAGCAAGTATCGTTCGCCTGATTTTTAGGTAAAGTTTTCGTTTGAATTACAATGTTTGCTTCTGCGTCAAATTTCCTAAATAGTTTCTCCTCATCTTCAGATAGTCCGATGAGGATAAACGATTGTTACTTAATAACGTTTCATCCATTTATTAATAAAATTAATCTAACTCGTTAGTACATCGACGATCGAAAGCCACGGGTTATCGTACGCGAGTGAATTAATGGTAATGAATGTGTAAATAAGCAAAATACGATTTGTCACCGACGCTGGAGCCAGAAGTTGCCTAGTTACCATGCGTGGCGGAAGTTTTGGTAGTGGCTAAAAGTCATTCTTTCGCTATCGAAAACGACGGCGGAAGCACGTACTTTCGACCAGGGGATCAAAAAAATTTTTTTTCTATAGATGGTGGGAGACATTATCGTTTGTCCAGAATTTGTTAACAAATGAAGGCTTTATTGATCTCTACGAACAAACATTTTGTTGTAACCGACGTTTCGGACTTTTTTTTACTATCCCTTATCAAGGCAAACAAAGAAGCGTAGAGATGTTAATCACATCCTGGATTCAATATCATCTCTCCAATCGCACAGAAATAACTCGTAACATTCTCACTTAATGTGTTGAAAGGAGGACCTCCCCGAAGGGAGTCCTCTACAATAGTAATACTAGAGAGATGATTTTGAATCCAGAATGTGATTAACATCTCTACGCTTTTTTGCTTGCCTTGATAAGGGACGGTAAAGAAATGTCCGAAACGTCGGCTACAACAAAATGTTAGTTCGCAAAGATCAATAAAGCCTTCATTTATTAAAAAATTTTTTTTCTAATCAAAGACTATTCAACAACCCTAATAGCTTTTGTACCCATATGTTAATAATATTTTTTTGAAAATCTTAAAAATATCCTTTTTTTAACTATAAACCAGAATAAACCCTTAAGTATTATTCTCAAATATACAGCAAAATTATAATTTAAAACGATATTAATGAGCAAGAAGTGTATATGCATAATATAAAATATAGAGTGAAACACTTACGAGATTAATGTGAGCTTTGTTGGTGTAATCGAAATCGGGCACGATGTCGGTGAACTGTGCGAGTATTTCATTGTGCCTGGCCATGTCAGTAGCTAAAATGCATCGTATTATGCCTTCCCTGACAACCCGATAGGTCGTTGAATCCAAGGAAGCTAAGATGTTGCATTCGGGTGCTTCAAGAACGCGGAATGCTACAGAGCAATGGTGGTTTTCAAGAGGTGAAATATCGTTGTATCGTAATGCCAATTCTGTTCGTGCATTTATCTGATATATATTGTTGTAACCTGGATGATCAAGGTCATGGCAGATACATGAAACAATCAACACTAGCACTTCCAGATCCCCGATCTTTGACACTAGATTTACGGCCCACACCATTGCGTACATCTAAATAGTTTTAATAAAATTGTAGAATATTAACATCCATATTTATTTTATTATGCTACTTTTATAACATAATTATATATATGGGGCATTCCACGTGAAGTGGTCCGATCAAAATTTGAAATGCACTAAATTTTAGGTACATACTGGAAATGTTTTTCAGAAAATAGAAAAAAAAATGTTGATACCAAAATCTATTTGTCCAAAAGTTATTCTAATCTCAAAAAGTGAATTTTTTCAAATTTTTTTCCACACCAGCTGTTTACAGCTATTTAACTAAAAATCTATCAACTTTTAATGTATATCATTATACGTAATTATGTCTAGAATTTATAATTCTGGGTTAGAATTTCTAATCTCAAGGTCAATGTCACATTTAAACACATGTCAATATTCAACTTGAGAAAAGCGTAAGTGTGCCACAATTAATTTTTTTTATCCCAAAGTCTAAAAAAAAGCTTGAAGCAATTACTTTTAAACGGTTTGTAGCTTTTTTATGGCCTTCAATTTTGTAAGAAATTATAATAATTCAAAAAAAGACAAAAAATTTATAAAAATTAACATGGTAAATCCCATTTGAATTTTTTAAAAAATTTCGTGTTTTTTTTAATTATCATAACTTTTTACAGAATTGAAGGCCATACAAGAGCTACAGACCATTTAAAAGTAATTGCTTCCAGATTTTATTAGACTTTTGGATAAAAAAATCAATTGTGGCGCACTTACGCTTTTCTTAAGTTGAATATTGACATGTGTTTTATGTGACATTGACCTTCAGATTAGAAATTCTAACCCAGAAGGAAAAATTCTAGACATAATCTTATTATAATTAAAATTTTTCCTCAAAAGTGTCCGGCGTCCGGCGTCCGGCGTCCTGCGTCCGACATTCACCATTGGGCGTCTTTTTATTATGTTTTATATATATGCATGTGTATAAGGGTAAGTGTGTTATGGTGAAGAGGTCAGGGTGAGGGTGAGGGTGGAGGGATAGGGATGGGGTCACCCTGACCACCTGGACATCGTCTCCAGGAAGTGAAAATTTTTTTTGCAAATTCAAGTAGAAAGGCATGTAGACTTTCCTGTGGAGGATATCAGGATTACCTGGAGGTTACCCTGACCACCTGGACATCGTCTTCAGGAAGTGAGAATATTTTTTGAAAACTTATGCAGAACAGCATGTAGACTTTCCTGTAGACAATGTCAGGATAACCTGGAGGTTACCCTGACCTCTTGGACATCGTCTTCAGGAAGTGACAATATATTTTGCAAATTTAAGCAGAAAGGCATGTAGACTTCCCTGCGGACGATGTCAAGATAACCTGGAGGTTACCCTGACCACCTGGACATCGTCTCCAGGAAGTGAAAATTTTTTTTGCAAATTCAAGTAGAAAGGCATGTAATACATTTATTACATACTTACATACTCTTAAAAACAAAGTAATTCTTTCACCTATAAATAGTGATGTTTTAGCGATTAATAACGAAATAATTGAAAAAATTGAAGGTGACGGTAAGATATATTTAAGCATTGATAGTATTACTAATGATGAAAATAATAAGTTGGATGAAACAATAACAATAGATTTTATAAATTCATTAATACCAAATGGTTTACCACCGCATAAATTAGAATATGCATTTAGATGGAGGTTTATGTAACGGTACCAGGCTCATGATTACATAATTAAAACAGTACACTATATATGGAGAAATTATAACAGGTAAAAATTCAGGACAAATTGTGATGATTCCAAGATTAGATTTATGTCCATCAAAGGATGATATACCTTTCAATATGGTTAGACGACAATTTTCTATTAGACCAAGTTTCGCTATGACCATAAATAAAGCACAAGGTCAATCATTTAAAAAAGTAGGTCTATATTTACCAAGACCTGTATTTAGTCATGGTCAATTATATGTTGCATTATCAAGAGTTACAGATGAAAAAAATCTAAAAATAAAATTTTCGAAATCGTCAATGATACTCACTAATACAAAAGGAGATATACTTAATATAAATGAGAGTAATTTAAATAATAATGTAATAATATATACAACGAATATAGTTTCTTCTGAAGTGTTTGATACTTAAATAGTTTTTTTTTATTTTTAAAAATCAATTTAAGGTCGACTTATTAAGCAAACGAATTATAAAATAATAAGATATAAGCATCAGACAAAATTTGTAGATAAAATTACGTATAATAAAGAATAATTTTTAAGTATACATTATTTACATCAAGTAACATTTCAATATATCATTACTTAAGAAATAAACAAATATTAAAATATTAGTTGTCTGCATTAAGCGACATTTTATTGGCAAAATTATTTATGAAATATATAAATTTTAAAATAATCAACTGTCTGCATCAAGCGACATTTTTTTACTAAAATACTGAAGAAATAAACAAATTTATAATTCATTGTCTGCATCAAGCGACATTTTTTTACTAAAATACTGAAGACATAAACAAATTTAAAATTCATTGTCTGCATCAACCGACATTTTTTTACTAAAATACTGAAGAAATAAACAAATTTAAAATTCATTGTCTGCATCAACCAACATTTTTTTACTAAAATACTGAAGAAATAAACAAATTTAACATTCATTGTCTGCATCAAGCGACATTTTTTTACTAAAATACTGAAGAAATAAACAAATTTAACATTGATTGTCTGCATCAAGCGACATTTTTTTACTAAAATACTGAAGAAATAAACAAATTTAAAATTCATTGTCTGCATCAACCAACATTTTTTTACTAAAATACTGAAGAAATAAACAAATTTAAAATTCATTGTCTGCATCAAACGACATTTTAATGACAAAATTATTTATAAAATATACTTAGTTTAAAATAATTAATTGTCTAATATAGCATTAATGAAATAACAGTTAAAATATTTTGATAATACTTGTTAGAATACATTGTCTGCAAAAAGTGATATTATTTTAGAACTTTGTTTAGATATAAATGAAACAAAAAATTACAAAATATTGTAACGGGGTACGGATTGAAATATTGTAACGGTGTGCTTGCCCGGGGAAAAATTATCGAGTTGCCCGTCTTACATATATGTAGTTCGTGGCGAACAAACCTGTATAGTCTCGCCGACTAGATATTACGTACTCGATGACTAAATCAAAATACACAACTATATATATGATGTATACAAAATATTTCCCGCGCAGCGGGGGTTAAAATTGTTCGGAAATCGTATTACGATTTCCAACAATGACAGGTAAAATAATGACAATCTTTCCTAAAATGGACCGCGGAAAGAAAATTGAATGTGAGTTCGCGAGAATCCGTATATTTATATACGACTCGACGGATGACGGAGGAACAAATATATACGCCGGTTCAAAATCTATAAATCAACACGATTTGAAATAGATTAATTATTACACGATTTATTGAGATGAAATAAAAATAACAAATAAATACAATAACACTTATTATGCTTGAGGTCTTTATACGCACGAGGTTGAGTCGTAAACGTCGACTCAACACGAGAGGGGAAAGGGGTACACGAAGTAGCTATCTTAAAAATAATCGAACGATCGCGTCAGATAAATTAATTAATCTGCGATAATTATCGCTCGCGCGAAAAGTGGTACCACTTACTTTATCTCTTTTCTTCGGATCACGAATACTAAGGAACGAAGTACTTCCTCTCTCTCTCTCGCTTTCTCTTTTCCGTTGGATTGAAAAATGTCGGTGGGAGAATCCCTCGACCACCGATCAATCTGTCTCGTGTGTGTGTACAAAATCACTACACCAGAATACACCGGAAAAATAACTCACGGTACAATGATCGGATAACAACCGGTAAAACCACACGGAAAACTTGTCGAGAAAAAACTATCTTAACCGGGATATATCTCGTCACACGTGTCGTCGTGATCTCTCGTGTACTTTGGTAGTCCTGCGTTGGCTATACCTATATCTATATATAGCGCTCGTGTTTACCTACCTAATTCGTATAATGGTGAGTGAATATCACTTACCATTACAATATATAAAATAAATACGAATATACAAGATGCCATATTATATTATTCATTTTATTTTTAATGCAGCCATATTGGAACGTATATTTTTATCAATTTTAAAATATTTACGTATTATACCATACATAATTCTGAAATATATATATGTTGGAAAATCAAATATTTGAAACTTTTAATACACATTATATTTACGTTCATTATGTGACAGTCTCAAACCTGTAAATGCAGAGAGAAAATAATACAAACCAACATTCGAAAATAAACAATTATAGTTAAATACCATGATGAGTAAAAGGAATAAATTGTATACATTATTTAAAATAAAATATTTTATAATTTATTTTTATTTGTTTTAATAATATAACAACAAATTTTAATTAATAGTTTAAAGCACATGAAAAAAATTGGTTTGAAAATAAAATAAAATAATTGTATCAAAATTGTTTAATATTTATTTGTTATAAACTAATAATAAATTAAGGACTACACTTTATAATCAACGTCTAGCCTCAAAAATGTGATTCAACCGAGAGAGCGTCAGCGACCGAGGTAATATGGCTAGTTATGTATAATGAATACATTAAAAGTTGATAGATTTTTAGTTAAATAGCTGTAAACAGCTGGTGTGGAAAAAAATTTGAAAAAGTTCACTTTTTGAGGTTAGAATGACTTTTGGACAAATAGATTCCAGTGTTTAAAATTTTTTTCACATGGAATGCGGCATATATATACTGTAGGTGGTTCTCTGTGACATCGAAGATAAAAAAAAAATATAGATATAACTGTGGGAATATGTTTTAGAGATATGCAGTAGTTCTCCTGCATTTTTTTAGATTTTTTCGGGGCCATTATTTTAAGTTACAGAGAGTCAAAGTTGACATTTTTGTACTTTTTTGCATTATATGCCCATATTCATGAATTTGTAGCTCCCAGGGGATGCATTTTTCACTGAAAACATAAATATGACTTTTTTGTAAAATTTTCTGAACTTTTCATTAAAAATACTTTTTAAAGACATGAATGTATGCTGTCATACTCTGGTAAGCCATTTAAACCTTAAATAGTGAAAATCAGCAATTCTGTTCCGGACTCTGGAAACCTAATACTATCTAAAAGAGGTCTTTTTATAGTCAGAAACTGCCTTTAAATTTCCAGAGTGGGTCTAAATCATTAAGATCACTTATGGTCAAAATATCTGGGAAAAGTTCCCGAAATATTAATAGAAGTGTATATTTGTTGCCTTATAACGATGAATTTATTAGCATGATCATTGCAAAAAAATTTATGCACTTACCTAGGAGTGGTAGAAAAGTATCTCCACTTGTTTTAGTACCCATCTAATCCCCTGTAAGCTGCTAAAAATACAAATATTATTATACAATTATAAAAAATTAATTTTTAAACATTTATAATACTGGATTTTCAATTTTACAACCCTTACAAGAATTATAATACTAATCTCAAGAATTACTTTAACATTTTTATTACAATAACTTAAGATATGTAATTAATACAAAAAATATATCAACAAATCAGATCTCAGACTATAATTATTAATATGATTAATTGACAGTGAAAAGTTTGTGAATTTCAAACAATGTATTGCTGAATAATAATAATAATGTTGATACTTTTGTAGTAATCCTTCAGATTAGTATTATAATACTTGTAAGGGTTTTAAAATTGAAAAATTAATTTTTTATAATTGTATAATATTTGTATTTTTAGCAGCTTACAGGGGATTAGATGGGTACTAAAGCAAGTGGAGATACTTTTCTATTACTCCAAGTTAAGTGCATAAATGATCATGCTAATAGATTCATCGTTATAAGGCAACAAATATACATTTCTATTAATATTTCGAGCACTTTTCCCAGATATTTTGACCATAAGTGATCTTCATGATTTACACCCACTCTGGAAATTTAAAGGTAGTTTCTGACTATAAAAAGACATCTTTTAGATAGTATTAGGTTTCCAGAATCCGGAACACAATTGCTGATTTTCACTATTTAAGGTTTAAATAGCTTACAAGAGTATGACAGCATACATTTATGTCTTTAAAAGTATTTTTAATAAAAAGTTCAGAAAATTTTACAAAAAAGTCATATTTATGTTTTTAGTGAAAAATGCATCCCCTGGGAGCTACAAATTCATGAAAATGGGCATATAATGCAAAAAAGTGCAAAAATGTCAACTTTGACTCTCTGTCACTTAAAATAATGGCCCCAAAAAAATCTGAAATAATTCAGGAGAACTACTGGATATCTCTAAAACTTATTCCCATGGTTATAGCAATATTTATTTTTTTCATCTTCGATGTCACAGAGAACCACCCATATATATACATAAATATTTAATGGAAAAAATTCTTTTTTTCTTTAAAGTTAAGATTGTAAACCTTAAATTGTAAGTAGAATCTATAGGGAATATTAAAAAATCTTCATTAATTAATCGATTGAAATTATAATATACAGTAAATGAAAGTATATTAAAGGCGTCACACTGCACCGCAGGGTGCTCTTGTCAAACGTTGACAAGAAAAAATAAGAAGAATTAAAAATAGACTTAGACGTTCCATCCCAGCTAGCAATATGAACAGCAAGTTATTAAATTTGGAAATTTAGCGAGATAAATTTTTTAATTTATTAATAAATTAAATTTTACATTAATTCAAGTACTTCGTGTAAGTTTTGAATCTCGCCCGCTGAAAGTCAGACGGATGCGAGCAAAGTGAAAGCAAGTCAAAACGACCTATTAAGTAAATATATAAATATTATGTGAACATAATATTTATATATGATTATGCGCGAGCACAGCGATGAATTATTTCGGTTGGTGAAAAGCTAGGGCAAGTGCAACAGGAGATGGTTTAATTAAAGTTCGCTGATGCTAAGGCACTTGTGCGTCGAACTGTGCATCCACGTACACTCAGCGCCGGTAAATCATTACACCCTTGATTGTAAGTGAAAGTAAATTAGGCTGGCAACAGTGAGTGCCACTTCAGTACGCAGAAGAGGCATATGTATTGTGACGGAAATCGTCACACAACTATTCGCGGCGAACACAGCATTTAAACTCCTGCTAAATGTAAGTCGTCGGAGCCTTTGGTATGTCATTACGTAGATCAAGTGTACAATCACGCGCGCAATAGTACGTAGGGATGAGAGCGCGAGAGTGTGTGTATGTGTTTCCCACTCTCATCCCTTTTTCGAATTTACGCAATTGCCTATCTAGTATGTCCCGATCCGCCGCTCGAGGCGGACAAAACTTATCCGGTACCGATCGTTATAGTGTTTTTGGCTAATAAGGCGCGTGAGGCGTAAATAAAGCCATCGGTATTTACCCGGAACATCCTCGTGAGTGAGCCGCGAGTGACCTGGTGTGTGAATAGGACGGGAAGTGCGTAAGTAAGTGCGGACGCGGTTCGCGAGGCACTCGCCGCGGCACAGGGCCGCCTTTCAACACCGCAGCCGACGTCGGTCCTCCGTTGCCCACGAGGACACAGGGACACGGATCGGTTGGGCCATCCACGGGGCGCATCCCGGTAAGTTTGATTTATACTACCGCGCGTTCCCCCCTTACCCCGAGTGTATGTGAGAGTGTACATCGGGAGTGTATTCGGGTACGCCGGTACCCGAATAGCGGAGATCGGGGCAAAGTCAACTGCAGGCGAGGATCTCGATCCGGTTGACTCCCGATACTTCCACCCGCGCGAAAGATCAGTGTCGCGGCACGAGGCCTGGATGGCCAATGTTTAATTAAAGAAAATAAATATTTCTTTTATCTTTATTTTAATTAATTGAGTTTTATTGTTCTCCCCGTTCCCGCCGACATCCTTTAATTTTATATCGTGTTGAGGCAAGGAGGATTGCCCGTATCTTCCACACCGATCGTCCCAGCGAACTCCTGTTCCTGGCGACAGCCTGCAGTTCGCGATAACAAAAATTAAATAATTGTGTACGCGGTATTGGGCAACGCGGCCCAACGGTTTTATTAATTACATAAAATAATTAAAATCACCGGGTACGCGAATACCACGTCACAAATGGCGACCGAGACAGGACGTTCGGTTTCGGAAGTGTCGTGGCTAAACGTGAGCGGGTTGAGTTTTGAGAGAGAGAGAGAGAGAAAGAGAGACGACGTGTGAGACGCGTCTCTATACCGGAGTATTCCCCCTCTTGCTCGGGTATCCGAGGAGAGGTATACATCGGTATATCAGGAGAGAGTTCGCGCGCGACCGTGTTCAGCCGGAAGCGCCCGATTTCACCGAGATCGGTCTCTCCCGATCGTAAGCTTGACGGGAGAACTTTGCATAGCTTGTATGGGAGCAGCAAAGTAGGGAGAGAGTAGCTTGCGCCGCGGATCGCGGGCAGCGAGAATCCCCCCCGAACAGCGAACGGGAAAGACTTCGCGAGAGCCGATCATCATCGGCTCTCTCCGATTGCGCCCGCGAGTGGGAGTGAGAGAGAGAATCCCTAGTCGCGGGGAATCAGAGTTAGGTGCTAGGCGGGCTATACGGTGTGTGAGAGAGAGATAGCGCGATCGCCTGGCCCTTTCGCGTATTAAGTCTTCGCAGCTGGTTTCGCCGATAGAAACCACTGCGGCGAATTATTTTTATTTTTGCCGTAATAAAATAAATTCGTTCCAGCTCGGGATCTAGTTTATATTTGTGTGAGAGTGTTTTAACATTAGATCCTTTCGGGAGAGGTAGCTGCCCCAGCCCCTCCTTTTTTAAAGGAAATTTAATTAATTGTTTTCTTTATATACGGGACGCGGCAATGTAATTATTGTTATTGCGTTTTCGAGATCGAAATTTTTTTTGCTTTCCCCCTCCCTGACCCACATATATTATTATATAGTAATTAGTATTTAATAATTGTGTTTATTATTTATTGCTATATATTTTATAATATATGTAATTTTTTTGTGTGTTAAAATATATTTTACAACTATTGTTAATTATATAGATTTGTTCGCAAATTAAATAATTAACAGTAAGTAAGTTTCTTTTAATCAGCCGCAAAGTTACAATAGTTGTAATATTAATTATTTAAACTCGTGTGTGAGTAAAATAATTAAAATTATTTTTATTGCAATTATCTGACAGTAATTACTTGATTTAATATTTTGTATTTATTAAGTGTTACTGCTCACCATACTTGTAATATATTTTTGAAAATTTTTGAGTGTGAGAAAATTTTTTTTTATAATTCGTGTTAATGGTTTAGACTTTTTGCAAGTTAAACAATTAAGGTTAAGTATCTTTGTGTGATTGTTCCGCGAAGAAACGAGAGTTATAATATATAATTATTTAGACTCGAGAGTGAGTTAAATAATTATAATATTTTTTTGCATGTGTTTTAATGATTTTAACCTAATATTTTGCATTCGTTATTTGCTGTGAAATTTTAATATATGTAAAAAAAAAAAACTTTCTTTTCTCTTTTTGTGTGTTTAAATTATATCTCCACACATTTTTACCAATTATTTAGACTTGTTAGCAAGTTAAATAATTAAATTTTCATTTCCTTTTCGTTCAATTTATTTAAAAAAAAGGAAATATAAATTATTTCAACTTGGTAGCAACATAAATTATTTATTTAGTCCTTTTTAGGATAAAATAAATATATTTCGCTAAAAAAAATTGTCGTTTGGGACGACAATTAGTGAAATAATAATTTTGGTGCAAACCATACGGGATTTACAAGATTTCGTAAATACCCCTACTGTTGAAATAATTTAATTAAATTTGTGTTTGTAGTATAGTGTAAATTATAAAGGAAAATGTTTTTGTATGTTTTGGGCTTGGAAAAGCAATATAATAAATAGTGTCTTCGTGTGTGTGAATCACAAGACACTATTATTGAATACGATGAGAATGTAAGGGCAGAGCCTGCATATAAACCTCTAGTATGTCAGGAACTATGGGAAATTAGGAAACCTCGTTCCAGGAAAGGGAGTGTGGTCCCATCAGGAACGGAAGTTTCCTGCGAGTCCGAAATGTCGGATCGCGAAAGGGTTGCTAGTGACAGAGTACCCATTCCTGAAGAAGATGGAGCTCTGTCACCAAGTGGTCAGTCTAGAGACTCGCCAATGAGTACTGCACAAAGCCCGAGGTTGGCATCAACAGGTGCTATACCTAAACGGTTTGGTGAGGTACTGGGAGCAAACACGACCACGACTGCTATCCCTTATGTTCCTGTTTCGGTGGCTGCAACCTCATGCACAACCACTACGTCGACGGTTACGCCCGTGACGACTGCTCAACTCTGAGGTTTTTATGCACCCGCACATTACCTCCCAATTGAAGAGCAAAGCAACAGCGGACATCTTGGCACTAGAGAGAGTGAAGTGCCAACACAATATTTTGACTTATGTTCGCAGACGGAAGCCGACCGTCGTACGTCACGAGGATACACCTCCAGACAATAAGACAACAGGCAACCCGAGGCTAGCACAACCGAACGTCAATTTGTTGATGATAGGAACGGATATGACCTTCCTAACGACGTCAGTGTTCAATCTTACGAAAAATTGAGGTTTGAACAGAGACGTCGTGAGACCTCTTTTAAGACTTGTGAGGGACAAGATAGAAGACAGAGGCGTGAGTACACAACTCCAAACAGAAATTCACGACACCATCGTTCTGTGAGTAGAGCCTCAAGCAACGATGAACGTCGTGAAAGCTGTACGGAGAGACGTACTCATAAACGTCAGTCCAACCGTAAACTCGACGACCGAGCACAGCCGGAAATTCCGGAGCAAGGTCACAGAGAGAGGTCCGACAGACGTAGAGAAACGCCTCGAGAGAAACGTGCGGTGGCTACTTGCGATCAGTATACTCAGACGGATTCGTCCGATGGGTATCAGTCTAATCGCGAACCTGCTCGTAGGAGATCCGATTCCCGTAGGGCGGCTGAAGGCCGACAAGAGAGTAGGAATCCTTCTACCAGCAGGCGTAGGAGTTCCCGGACGGATAATAGAGATGACCGTTGGGAAAAAGAGTCCTACGAGGCCAAGCCAAGGTATCGTGAAGACGATCACCGAACGCACGATCGGACAGGGTGCGCACGAGAGCTGCGTACCTGGAACATGTCCTTTGATGGTGAGACCAAAAAGGACGCGGAAGAGTTTCTGAACCGTTTGCACGACTTCAGAAATGACAACGAGTTCTCAGAGAAATGACAACGAGTGCCCAGCCCAATGTGTTCTCAAAATCAGCTCTGTTCTGATATAGAACAGTTCAGCCATCTCTTCGAGATTGGCGTGATTTTGAGATCGAGTTCCTAAATGAGTATGGCTGTATAATAAATGACGAAGATTTATTCATGGAAATTCGATCAAGAACACAAAATGAGGGAGAAAAGGCTACGACGTTCTTGAATTGTTTCAGAGCGATCGTAAATAAGTTTAAATGCCCTCCCTCATTAGAACAACAGGTGAAGATGGCCTACTCGCAAATGAGGCCAGATTACCGTACGTACATACCAGTACGTCAAATCAGGAATTTCTCTGATTTGACAAGCTACGGTAAAGAGTACGAGCAGCATTTAACATGGGACACGAAATTCTCCAGTTCCAACGTTAAGCGCGAGAAGCTCGTACCAGAAGCTTTTCCGAAACAGAGTGGTGGAGCACGAGTTTCGAGTAAAGTGGCCACTGTTACCGAAAAGAGTAAGGATGAGTCTTCTCATTCGGATAAACAGTCGTCGAAGAAAACTATTTAGAAGAAGAGCAAGAAAAGTGTGAAAATCTCGCCAAACACTTCTTCGAGCGAATACGAAGCAGCCGCTGTGTACGGTACTTCCAACGCCGCTAATAGTATTCAGAAACAATACGGCAAATCGATTAATGGAGTGAGTGCTCACAATTCGAAATCCGTATCGTACGTGCCTGCTTCTCAACAGTCACCTGGGCAACAAAAAAAGAGCTTGGGCAAAAGAGAAAGACGTGCTTTGACGAATTCTCAACTGCTCCAGCAAAATGGTTTTGTCCCACAAATGGCACAAAACCTGGTGAGGTATGTGCAACCACAAGCGACGGCAGTAAACCCAACGAACCTGAGCACCAACTTTGTCGGCGTGTGTTTCACATGCCAAAAAGTCGGTCATAGGTCGTCGGATTGCCCGAGCCGAACATGCTACCGATGCGGAAACATTGGGCACTCCGCTGAGCAGTGCTCTACCGAATTGGTAGCAAAGGAGTGCCCGCTGTGTGGAACTAGTGGCGTTACACTCCAAACATGTCCTAACTGCGTCAGGTTCCTCCAAAACGTGGGAAACCTGAACGCAGGGCACCCGAGCTGCCCCGGGCGCCCTGCACTGCAGTAAGTAAACCGCATGGTTTACAAGGGCAAGAGTTTAAGTTTGGAGAACCCTCTAAACTCTTTAAGTAGTCTAGCAAATCATTTGCTGACTTCTCTAAAGTCCTTAATGGAGATCAAATTCCCTTTCAGACCGAAGTTGGTGTTGAAAGTAAGTCTGAGTGTAAGGATCCTAAACGTTCTGGGGTTCGACAGATTGTAAAGTTCTTAGAACACAACCTGTCAATCCCAACCCACGGTAAAGAGTACGAGCAGCATTTAACATGGGACACGAAATTTCCAGTTCCAACGTTAAGCGCGAGAAGCTCGTACCAGAAGCTTTTCCGAAACAGAGTGGTGCAGCACGAGTTTCGGGTAAAGTGGCGACTGTTACCGAAAAGAGTAAGGATGAGTCTTCTCATTCGGATAAACAGTCGTCAAGAAAACTATTAAGAAGAAGAGCAAGAAAAGTGCGAAAAACTCGCCAAACTCTTCTTCGAGCGAATACGAAGCAGCCGCGTGTACGGTACTTCCAACGTCGCTAATAGTTTCAGAAACGATACGGCAAATCGAATAATGGAGTGAGTGCCAATTCGAAATCCGTATCGTACGTGCCTGTTTCTCAACAGTCACCTGGGCAACAAAAAAGCTCGGGCAAAAGAGAAAGACGTGTTTTGACGAATTCTCAACTGCCCAGCAAAATGTTTTGTCCCACAAATGGCACAAAACCTGGTGAGGTATGTGCAACCACAGGCGACGGCAGTAAACCCAACGAACCTGAGCACCAACTTTGTCGGCGTGTGTTTCACATGCCAAAAAGTCGGTCATAGGTCGTCGGATTGCCCGAGCCGAACATGCTACCGATGCGGAAACATTGGGCACTCCGCTGAGCAGTGCTCTACCGAATTGGTAGCAAAGGAGTGCCCGCTGTGTGGAACTAGTGGCGTTACACTCCAAACATGTCCTAACTGCGTCAGGTTCCTCCAAAACGTGGGAAACCTGAACGCAGGGCACCCGAGCTGCCCCGGGCGCCCTGCACTGCAGTAAGTAAACCGCATGGTTTACAAGGGCAAGAGTTTAAGTTTGGAGAACCCTCTAAACTCTTTAAGTAGTCTAGCAAATCATTTGCTGACTTCTCTAAAGTCCTTAATGGAGATCAAATTCCCTTTCAGACCGAAGTTGGTGTTGAAAGTAAGTCTGAGTGTAAGGATCCTAAACGTTCTGGGGTTCGACAGATTGTAAAGTTCTTAGAACACAACCTGTCAATCCCACCCGAGCTTTGCAAGGTAAAACAGAACAAGGAACCTTATTAGACCAACAAAAGCGTGAGGCTAACGATTGGGCTAAGGAACTCCAAAGGCAAATTTACTCTGGTAGCAGAGATATAATTGGTAAAGAAGGCGTAAAGAGATCGTTATCTCAGCCGCTTAGCACCACCGGAGTGAACGACCTTGGTTGTTGCTCATCGTCACCCCGTTGTGACACACCGAGTAAAGAGGACAAGAAGTCCTTGGTGGAGAAGGAAATTGTCCTCAACAACGAGCCCTTGGTGGAGAAGGTAGTTGTCGATGGTGTGCATAACATAAACCGTACAAACTCGTTGCCGAGAAGTACAGTTCAGGCGGGGCAGATGCCGTACCAAGTACGTCTAAAATGACGCACACAGCATCGACTCCTAATGACGATAGTCAAACCGATTAGATAATTGCTGGAATCCAATCGGATAACCGGCTATTCTTTTTGGTACGACTCGGTGGAAAGGACTTTAAAGCACTTTTCGATCCTGGCGCCATGGTCTCTCTTGTGCGATCAGATGTTGTCGAACAGTACAAGTTTAAATGGAGACCTGTCAAGGTTATCGTGAAAGGTGTGGTTGGACCAGCACTCAAAGTCCTTGGCCTTATCGACATTCTATTCTGTGTAGAAGGCCTTGATGGCAATATCCAACTGAGAATTGTAGAGAATATTGAGCATTCCATCATTCTCGGTATGGATTTTCTACAACATTGGAATATGGAAGTCAAATTAGGCGAAGCTATCTGGCGTATTGGCGAGAGTGATTGGAGACACTTCGTCAGAGATACAGCTCATGACATCGATTCGAGGATTTCTGCTGAATGTGCTGGTAAAATTGAGATACAGAACGACCAGCGGAAACAAGTCAAAGAGTTAGTAGAAAGCCTACTCTTGCCCTCGGGAGACGTCCACGGCTTTACGACGTTAACGGAACACCATATAGAGGTTGAACCTGGTGCAAGACCGGTTCGTCATAAGCCAAGACGTATGTCTCCCAAGGTCCTCGAATTTGCCCAGAGTGAGGTCAAATAGATGTATGACAAGGGCATTATTGAACCGAGTGCGAGTGATTGGTCAGCTGCTCCGGTCATCGTTCGCAAGGACGAAGGAAGTTATCGCTTCTGTATCGATTTTCGAGACCTTAATGCAGTCACAAAACGTGATTCTTATTCAATTCCTAATATGGATACCATATTGGATAAACTGCATAATGCAAGGTACATATCGAAAATCGATCTTAAGAAAGCGTACTTCCAAATATTAATGGCCGAGGCGAGCCGGCATTATACTGCATTTGCTGTACCAGGGTCGGGGCTGTGGCAGTTCACGAGAATGCCTTTTGGCCTCATGAATGCTCCTATCACCTTTGCACGGCTTATAGATGCAATTTTCGGACCTTAGGTGGAACCTCATGTGTTTGGTTATCTAGACGACTTGATCGTCATTACCGAAACTTTTGAGGACCATCTAAAATGGCTCGAATACGTACTAAGGACGTTGAATGACGCTGGACTCGAAGTGAATCGAGAGAAGTGTGAATTTTGTTGTTCCAGTGTAACGCTCCTTGGGTACAAACTGGACGCGGACGGCTTGAGGCCTAATGAGGAACGAGTCGCTCCAGTCCTTAACTACCCTACCCCTCGTAATGTCAAACAGCTGAGATCCTTTCTCGGGATGGTAGGCTGGTACTCTCGATTCATTAATCGAGAAGCTGACATTAAAGCTCCCCTTACCAAGTTGCTGCCTAAAGATCAGGCTTGGGATTGGGGCGAGGAGCAGGAGGAGGCGTTTCGTCAGCTTCGAGTTGCGTTAGCTGAAGCGCCTGTATTAGCCCGTCCAGATTTTTCTAAGCCATTTACCGTCTAAAGTGACGCTAGTGACTTAGCAATAGGTGCTGTGTTGACGCAACTGGACGACGAGGGTTTCGAGCATCCGATTGTCTACGTCAGCCGATTATTAAATCGCGCTGAACGTAATTACATGACAACGGAAAAAGAATGCTTGGCTCTCATATGGGCTATTAAGAGAATGAGACCATACATTGAGGCCTATCGATTTACGGCTGTGACCGACCATAGTGCTCTCAAATTGCTCAAAAATCTCAGAGAACCGTCGGGTAGGGTACTTGAAATGCAGCAATGGGACTTTGAAATAGTGAATAAGAAAGGAGCCTTGCACTATTTCCCGGACGCGTTTTCTCGTGCCGTCAACCCAGACCCCGACGAAGAAGAGATTGCCTCGTTCGAAGTAATTACGGACCCATGGTATATTGCAAGATTAACCCCCCTGCGTAAGCGTTTTCCCCGACTTTTCCATCACCAAATGCATACTTTTTTTATTTGCTTGTTCAGAAAAGAAAGTTACTTTTCTATATGTTTTCGAGATCGCTGAATACGAATTTGATGTAGAATAATAAAATTCAAAATGGCAGGTGGTAAAATTCAAGGTGGTAGGTTCAACATGGCCGATTTGAGATTATTGCTTGTGAGTAATGTACGCGACGAGCAATACACAAAATTGTAGATAAGTTGCTAAAACATTTGGAATAAGTGTTTTATTCTAATATAACCCGACAGATTATTTTCAAAGAATTCTGCCTCCGTATTGAGACGATTTATATTTTCGTGCCTAGAAACACTATCCTTCATCTAAAATTTCTTGAATCATGATTTCTTCTTTTGCAGATATTTTATTACATTTTTTTGAGGAATTTTGGAAACAGTTATTGGATATAATCGAAAGTTTAATTCAGCTAATCTTAAAGAGAAAGTCCTCAGCTTTATTTTGCGGGGTCGTACGTACTCTAAAAATGTATCAGTTAAAAGTTATAGCCAAAAACATCTGGACGAGATATCTTGTCCTACTGGCTACGGTAACAACCTTGTTTGGACGAGATATCTCGGGATACTGCGCCAGGGGGTTAAACGATGTACGCTCATGCCCTCAGAAATTTCCGGAGTGGAAAATTGAGGATGATATGCTATATCGTTTTACAAGTGATAAACTCTTGGACTCTGTAACAGAACGAGAAGAAGGCTGGCGCCTTGTTCTACCCTTAGAGCAGAGGAACCGAGTCTTAGTAGATTCCTATTTCCACCCATCCATGGGTCATATGGGAGTCGAAAAGACTTATGAACGTGTTGCAAGAGGCTATTATTGGCCAGGTATCTACCACAATACCCGCCAATTTGTTTTACAGTGTCTGATCTGTCAGAGCTATAAGACGGCTCAAGCAGGTCCTCGAGGCTTGATGGGTAAACGTAACATTGAGAGACCCTGGGCTATTCTGGCAGTAGACATAATGGAGCTTCCACGTAGTAAAATACAAATACAAATACATCATAGTATTTCAAGATTTGTTTACACGGTGGATAGAGCTCAAACCATTACGTACGGCGACCGGTAAGTCGGTGTCGAAAGCATTCGAGGAACTCGTAGTCTTCCGTTGGGAAACGTCAGATTTCCTAATAACGGATAATGGGACTGAGTTCGTCAACGGCATCATGTCGCGAATGCTGGAGGAGTATGAACCTCACCGACCACAAGCCAACCCGGTGAAGAGAACAAATAGAACGTTAAGAACGATGATTGCGACGTTTGTGGATTCGGATCATCGTGGGTGGGACACACACTTGCACGAATTTCGCCATGCAATAAACACGGCAATGCAGTCAAGTACCAAAGTCTCATCCACATCCTGTGAAGAGTCTCCGCAGGAAAGTGGAAAAACAGGAATTTAAGATCCTGGACAATCCCGAAGTATGGCTAGATCGTCTTAAAAGACTTGATGCTCTACGCGACTTGGTCAAGAAATACATTGACGAGGAGCAAAGACGTCAAGAAAAGACCTACAACAGAAGACGTATTGCCTCGTTTCAGGTAGGAGATCTAGTCATGAGGAAGTGCCGAACGCTTTCCCAAGGTGCGAAGGGTATATCTGCTAAACTGGCACCAAAGTATGACGGACCCTTCGAAATTAAAGTAGTACTATCTCCAGTAATTCTGAGACTAGAAGAGTCTGGTCGGAAACGGACCGAGGTACATATATCTGATGTAAAAAGATATGTACCACCTCGGGTTGTCAAGTAAAGCAGTAAGGGTTGCGTATCGGTTCGCATGAGAACAGTTATCGAAGGTTGGGCCTGGTAACTGTATGCCATGCATCGAGAGTGTGATGTTTGATAATACTTGAGTGTGAGTGAATGGGCAATTCTCCCTTATTCGTAATTTATATTTTAATTATGACTAATAAGCTTCTGTTTTATTTCAGCTCCCAGATGGGCCCAATCGGCGAGTTGATCGCCCTGACGGAGCGGAAAGAAATCGTCGTGCAGTATCGCCGGACGCCCGAGACCTGGAAGCAGGAGACGGCGGCACTCCATCTCCGCCTCAGCTCATACTGCTGGGGGAAACCGACCGACTTTGGAGACCACTGACGAGGTAACTCCGGTGTCTCCCGACTGCTTCGAGGTACCTGCAGATGACCCGCTCGCTGGTTGTGCCCAGTCGGTGCGGGACATCGACCAGGTGCTAGTGGAGCTGGAAGGGACACCACGTGCCTCAACGGTGGACCTCTCTTCGTCAGTTGAGTTAACCCCAATGGAGCGGATGGAAGTGGATGTGCCTGCGGTATTAGTACCGGGGCCATCCGCCAACATCTACCCCGCAGAGTATGCTGAGGATGTGCGTGAGGCAGATCGGGAGCAGCAGAAGACCATCGCCGCAAATCGCCCACGCTGCAAGAAGAAGAAATCTAGCGGCAGCAGGCAATTGATGATCTACGACTACGAATCAGGAGTCCCCGTCACACCCCGAGCAACGATTCGGCCGTTCTCGGAAGCAGGGACACCTGTCGTAGGTCCATCACGAGCGGGGAAACTCGATGTTAGGGTCGAGTACCTGCCCAAGCAGGCGAAGGCTGGGTCATCTACATCCGGCCCGGTCATCACTAGGGGAATTGTCCTCCGACGATTGGTAGCAATACCATTCGATAGGTCGGTAGATCCCCCTTAAATCGCCTGCTACAATTGCTAGGCGAACGACCACAGTCACCGGGAGTGTGCGATTTCGCATAAGACATTCTGTCTTAATTGCGGACGCCGAGGGGTGACTGTGAGGGAGTGCCCCAGATGTTCGGAGCCGCATGATTTGTGGGTCCGAGAACGGGGTTACTCCCCCTTCGCGCCATCTAACCCCGTCGCACAGGCCGCTAAGGTCACTGTCTCTCCACAGGCACCGAAGCGACCAACGCCACGGGCAGGTCCGAAGGAGTCGAAGAGGCGACGGGTGGAGACGCCCACCTTCAAGGAGGCTGCTAGGAAGGACTCGTGCGTGAAGCCTTCCAGCAACAAAACTTCCTATGCGGAAGTGGTGGTGCGTCGCCGTGTGGAAGAGGCGACTCGCCGTCAGGCCGCTGCATTTGGCTTGGACTGCACGGGGCCCTTCGAGCAAGTGAAGGCAGCCCTAAGTGCGGTCGTCCTAACCAAAGCGGACCAGAAGTCGAGGGAGTACAGAGAAAGCCTGAACGCTCCCTCGACCAGCGACCAAGCAGCGGAAACAGAAAGGCAGGGGCGCGAAGAGAGCGAGGCTCAGCCAGTCCCTGTCCAGCGAGTCAGTGGAAAGGGTAAGACCAAGACCTCTGTCCCGAAACCTCGTGGGGAGCAATCGCAAAAGGCTCGGCCTGGCGACTTGCGACCGCCCACCCCGATGGAAGTTGACGCTACGAGGATGGCTGGGCCATCTCGTCAGCCGACACCAAAGTCGGGAATTGAGTCTAAACCCCGTACATCTTCGGAGGTATCGGCTTCTTCAGCTGGGTCGACAGCACAATTCAGCAACGAGACGGACATTCTCAGGGAATGTCGCATGTTGCTGGAGGCTGCTGCCAGTCTTCCAGCTGATGTGGCACGAGATGTAGGACAGGAGGTGGTCCGTATCCTCAAGGACCGCATCCCTTCCCGCCACTGATAGAAGAGAGAAGAGGACAGCGCGCGGTCGCGAATAGATTGCGCCTTCTTTCGACTCGGCATTCCCGTGGGAAGTAGAGTCTAGGGGGGGGGGCTTTGTGACGGAAATCGTCACACAACTATTCGCGGCGAACACAGCATTTAAACTCTTGTTAAATGTAAGTCGTCGGAGCCTTTGGTATGTCAAGGCCAACCGACGACATTTGTTTACGTAGATCAAGTGTACAATTACGCGCGCAATAGTACGTAGGGATGAGAGCGCGAGAGTGTGTGTGTTTCCCACTCTCATCCCGTTTTCGAAATTAGGCAATTGCCTAACTAGTATGTCCCGATCCGCTGCTCGAGGCGGACACAACTTATCCGGTACCGATCGTTATAGTGTTTTTGGCTAATAAGGCGCGTGAGGCGTAAATAAAGCCATCGGTATTTACCCGGAACATCCTCGTGAGTGAGCCGCGAGTGACCTGGTGTGTAAATAGGACGGGAAGTGCGTAAGTAAGTGCGGACGCGGTTCGCGAGGCACTCGCCGCGGCACAGGGCCGCCTTTCAACACCGCAGCCGACGTCGGTCCTCCGTTGCCCAGGAGGACACAGGGACGGCTGGGCCATCCACGGGGCGCATCCCGGTAAGTTTGATTTATACTACCGCAGCGTTCCCCTCTTACCCCGAGTGTATGTGTGAGTGTACATCGGGAGTGTATTCGGGTACGCCGGTACCCGAATAGCGGAGATCGGGGCAAAGTCAACCGCAGGCGAGGATCTCGATCCGGTTGACTCCCGATACTTCCGCCCGCGCGAAAGGACAGTGTCGCGGCACGAGGCCTGGATGGCCAATGTTTAATTAAAGAAAATAAATATTTCTTTTATCTTTATTTTAATTAATTGAGTTTTATTGTTCTCCTTTAATTTTATATCGTGTCGAGGCAAGGAGGATTACCCGAATCCTCCACACCGATCGTCCCAGCGAACTCCTGTTCCTGGCGACAGCCCGCAGTTCGCGATAACAAAAATTAAATAATTGTGTATGCGGTATTGGGCAACGCGGCCCAACGGTTTTATTAATTACATAAAATAATTAAAATCACCGGGTACGCGAATACCACGTCACAGTATATGAACACAAAAATATAGTTCATACAAATAAAAACTGCATAGCAATCCTTCCTTCTTTTCGTAAGTGTGCTTCCTTTCTCTACTCCCTCACCCCCTATCCCCTCGCTGAAGCTCGCGCTTAGTCGAACGATATTGTATATTCGTTGCGAACTGTCGCGACATACGCTAAACCCATTAAGGCACAAACGGACGTTTTTTCAACCTTATATTCAACAATTGTTTTTGTCATAAAATAAAAAAATTCAAAATAATGATTGAATACATTTAAAAAAAGTTACATTTGTTTAATTACAAACAACACGATTCTAAGAAGAAAAAACTTTTCTTATTCTATATTTTCGCATCCAAATTATTTTTGGATATCTACAATTTGTGTTTTTTTACATCCATATACTCCTCTTCAAAATCTATACCTATATTTTTTCAAATTCAAGCTGGTTGCACCCAAGTTGACGCTTTAAAGTTAAAAATTTTTTGCTTATTTTAGTATTTTTCAATATAACGATTTTTAAATGTTGGATTGGTATATAAGCATTTTTTAAGTCGCTGATTATTAAGCTACTATCAGATTTTCAAAATTCAAGCTGGCAGTACCAAGATAGCGGTTAAAAATTTTCATAATCCATCAAATTTTATGAAAATGTATATAAATGGGTTTTTAGGGCTACTAGATACGAACCTAATATTAGATTTTCAAAATTCAAGATGGCGGATCTAAGATGTCGGACAAAAAATTACATAATGTATCAAATTTTGTGGATATTAATATGTAGGGATTTCCGGGGTTACTGATTACATATCTAGTATAGAATTTTTAAAATTTAAAATGATGGATTGAAGGTAGCCGATATACTTTTTTTCAACGTATCGATTTTTATGAAAACTTGTATATGAGTATTTCGGATTATTAATAACGAATCTTTTATGGGTTTTCATAAATTTAAATTTAGATAGTTTATAGAATTGAGTGTCTTTATAGCGGACATTATATAACAGTCATTTTTATGAGTTTCGATAAATTTAGGTGATGTATAATTTTTAATGATGCTTTCGGTTTCATCAGTTGTACATCAGAAGTTTTAACAGTCACAAATATATATTTATGTCGAATAATAATTTTAATAATAATATTACGTTAATTTCAGAGTAGTTTGTGTTTTCCTCGATATTGATGAACAAACCATATTTATTTATTTGGCGACGTTCCGATGGATATCCTCCATCCTCATCAAGCTATACCTTTTTTTATTAAAAAATTATTTCATTTTACAACATTTTTCTAACACTATTATTACATATATAAATCTAAGTTACGTACTATTTCGTCGATATATAGGTATAAAAACATTAACAGCATCTCTGATGCGTCGCTCTATAATTGAAAACAATTATAGGTTAGGAATTGTTAAAGGATTGTTATTTCAATCGTTGTTTCCAATTATAGAGCGACGCATCAGAGATGCTGTTAATGCTTTTATACCTATATATCGACGAAATAGTAAGTAACTTAGATTTATATATGTAATAATATGGTGTTAAGGGGGTTCCAAAGTCAATTTTTATCCTCCCTACCTTATCGACTGAGTAAATCAAATAATCGATTATAATTAGATAATTATATTATTATACGGAGAAATAAGAGTTCATTGCCCTTCGTATATGGATTATTTAAGTGTGTGCAAAATTTGGGACAGCAAAATTATCACGTTTTTGTTTAAACCCGTACCAAAAATTTTGAGTATGCCGCGCCCGTCTCACATTTTTGGTAAGGGATTAAATACAAACGAAATAATATTTTTGTCTCAAACTTTGTACATAGTTAACTTATTCATATACGAAGGGAAGTGTACTCATAAATATATTCAGTACATTAAACAAAATAGTAGACTTTAATACCGCAACAGTAACAAAATAAAATCTTACGCCATAAATTACCGTTCGGTGGCGCTAGCGGTAGAATGATACGAAGGTTACGCGAGCACAGCAGCCGCCATCTTAGACTGTCGGCTGCACGGCAAACAGTCAACTATTTTCAAAGTTGTCGATTTGACATGCAAACATATTGATATGCACACACAGGGATCATGAAACAAAACTTTTATGTTTATAGGTTAAACATTTAAGTAAATTAATTAACAGGCGCATTTTAGTACGCAAGAATAACCAGAATACTGAATGTCTATTATTAGTTGGAATGTGGGGACTTCGTGGTGCGTGCGCTCCATCGATCGCCTGCGTACACGCACCACGAAGTCATTTTTACCGCTCGATTCAACCCGTTTGATTATTATAAAAAAAATCTTTCAGTATTCAATATCGTCTTATTTTCTGATTACGTTAAATATTAAAGTAAATTAATTAACAGGCGCATTTTAATACGCAGGAATAACCAAAATACTGAATGTGTATTATTAGTTGGAGAGTGGGGACTTCGTAGTGCGTGCGCTCCGTCGATCGCCTGCGTACACGCACCACGAAGTCATTTTTACCGCTCGATTCAACCCATTTGATTATTATAAAAGAAATCTTTCAGTATTCAACGTCGTCTGATTTTCTGATTACGTTAAATATTAAAGTAAATTAATTAACAGGCGCATTTTAGTACGCAGGAATAACCAGAATACTGAATGTCTATTATTAGTTGGAATGTGGGGACTTCGTGGTGCGTGCGCTCCGTCGATCGCCTGCGTACACGCACCACGAACTCGCATTTGTTGCTCAATTCGCGTGTGTCAAAATTAAAAATATTGCTGCTACGTTTATAAAATTTGAAATAAACAAATTTTACCGTTATAAACTAACAATATATATAACGATAAAACGTTTCTGAACGAAGTCCACGAATGTCTCATCTCGGTCGTGATCCGACCCGTCTAGTCCGTGCGCGCATGCGCATTGCGTTGGAATCGACATGATGCGCGCGTACGACGTACGCCCGTGCGGTCATCTATCGATATACGCGTACATTCGCGCTTCTTGCCGATCTGTCAACGGGTTCTACATTGTATTGCTGATGACATAATGGTTTTTATTCAACACCGGCTCGCTATATGATTAAAGTGGAGTTGTGGATTTTGTTTAGAGGTAAGTTGCTTAGCCGTACAGGAACTTTGTTATTTATATAGTTATGTTACAAGTGAAAAGGTTGGTGTTCCCCTAACCTCTCAATTGATATCAACAGGCCATTGTATACCTTTTTATGCGTCCTTTCTTCCTGTTTCCCATTGTACCATTGTTTAGTAGTTTGCTTTGTCTGATTTTTTAATATACTCACAGAAAACCCTGCACTGGGCGTCAACAATCATCGGAGCCTATCTGAATACGTGTTGCTGTTCCGTCAACAATCATCGGAGCCAATCTGAGTATGTGCTGTTGTTCCTAAGACTTGAACGCGGTGCAGCTCCTAGAAGATATACTACCCTTCAGCTACTGAGTGAGCTAATGATGGTGCTCATCCTGGTTCCTTGGGCCCGTTCCTAGTCAAAGAGACTAATCATATGTGCTTTTTTCCATACTAGGAACGCTTGATTGCTGGATTCTGGAACTGCTCGTAATTATTATATTTAAATTTAGTTATTAAAAAATTGAACAATTCATTAAACCTGTCGTCACTCCATAGTGAGTAAAAGTGTCAATTATTTGTAACTATGCAAGTGCAGAACTGTAAGCATAATTACCCACTCTATAATGAGTAATCAATCCTGAATTTATGGGATTAAGGCATTAAAAATATTTCAGTACGTAACTGAATTTATAAAAAAGTTTTATGATTATAAAAAAAATGATGAAAAGAAAAATGTTTTAAATGATGTAATTATAAATAGCAGTACACAATTATTATTTATATATATCTTACACGCTATTAAAAAACATTTATTGGATTAAGATATTCTATAATTTGAGTTATAGAATAGGATTTTTCACGCAAGCCCAATGATGGCTAATAACTGTTCATAGTTATTATATTTAATTTAAGTTATTAAAAAATTGAACAATTCATTAAAATTGTTGTCACTCCATAGTGAGTAAAAGTATCAATTGCTTGTAACTATGCAAGTACAGAACTGTAAGTCTGATTGCCGACTCTATAATGAGTAATCAATCCTGAATTTATCATACACGCTAAAAAGACATTCTTAAAGTTAGAGAAAAAAAAAATTTTTTTGGCTCTTAATCAATAGAGAATAAATTTCTTCAAGCTTAGGTTATGTTATCTCCACAAAATCAAATTATTATATAGATTGTTCTTTTCGTGCTAACTATGACTGTAGTCGACGGTACAACACCCTCTCAACCGTTATTGTCAATACATTGTTTATTTATTGATTGTTGTAAGTAGAGGTATTCGACTCGTTTCTTGGGTTATTATCCTCCACACCGAATACCGCCCACTTCAGTGTTTATATCGCTTGGTCAATCCTTGGGCATAAGGTTCAACACATAATCAGAAAGCCAAATAAAGTGTTTGGTATTGTTAACGGTATTTAACGGAAATCAAAGTGATTTCCGGCTGCATCGTGGGGCATCTTTACCTAGGTAGGTAAATCGGGACAAGCCCAGAACTCACGTCTTTACAATTATCAATTATGTTTGAATATGTACGTTGTTTTATATTAATTTGATGTTCTACAAACATTAAAGTTTCAATAAGTTTTAAAAAATATTTAAGCGCTATACATGGCGATCCTGCTATTTATTTTAGAATACGCAGGGTTTTCTAAAATTCATTCCGTTAATTTCGTACACATAAAGCTCAATATTCTAAACAATTTTTTTATGTGACAAATTTTGACTTAGAGAGCGGAAATCGGGAATTTCAATAAACCTGCATGTAGGTCGATTCATTTGATATCAAACACGTTAATATGCGGCAAAATTAAGAGAATCGGGAGATTGAAAAATGGCTGATAAAGAAATGTTGAGGTTTAAAATTAATTCATTATTTAATTGATGTACGTATTTAGTGATTTATTATTAAATAAAATTATTCCGTGGGGTCATTGTATTTGCATTTGTGAGGAACTGTAAAAAAAAAATTTATTTTTGCTTTAAAGTTAATTATACATATATATATATACTATTCTCGACTATAATTATTATTCAACAACGATATGTTGTTGTCGCGTCCCGACGAAAATTATATTATTATTTTTCGTAAAAAGTACTGCGTAGAATACAATAAAATTACGGCGTAGAAGACGAACAAAATAAGGTTGATAAGGAATGATTCTAAGTAAATCCAATAATTTAAAATATAATTTTGTAGAGCTAAGGGACATATTAATTTACGAGTGTTTCAAACGAAAAAGAGACTGATAAGTAGAGTTGAAGATATTATTCAAAGCCAATACGCATATAAACGGAATCGCCGATAGTGAGATCGAAACGAAGGGTTGCGCAAGAGTTTTTTGGTACTGCACTATACAATCAATGCTCGGAGAAAAGCCGGCGATGGGAAACATGGACTAGAAAACTCGAGCATTAGAAGGAAGTAATAAATTAAGCCGTTTTTTGGGTAATGTCGCAGTAATAAAAATGCGACAGCAAATTCTCCGAATTAACTACGAAACGATACAGAAAATGCATGGGATTCGATAATTTTTGATCACGCACATCTAACGGTCCAATCGGGTGCAAGCACAGAAAAATCGAGAACTACTTACGCAATTTCCATCTAACACAAAGCGTAAGACAAGGACAGATGCATAGATTTTTAAGGTATATAAAGAGGACCCAGAACAGACACAGCCACTCCTAATTTTTCATCTAAAGCTTTCGTAAGGCGAAGCTCTGCCAGTCAACTCTTTGATTTTTATCCGAGGGCGTGGCTCTGCTACTCGGACTATAAAGTAATACGCATTCAAAATTATGAGAGATCTTGTATTCGGGAATCGAGACGCATCGTTGGCATCTATGAGCCTTTATCAAGGAACTACGACTTTGACATCTGGCAATCATCGGACTCCGAAAGCATACGCATCTAACGTCGACACCCGCAGGTCTAGCAGGACATTATCTGGCAATTTGACACCGCTATCCACGTTCGAGGCGGACCTTCGTTCCTCACCGTATATACATATATATTTACAGCCTACTAACCCGTACGGCGAGTCTTACACGCTGAGCACGCTAAATACGTAAATATATCTAGTGCAACCAAATTCGTGGTCGACTGTATGCGCGTGGTTATATCGACTACTAGGATGTATAGAAACTAACGCTAGACATCCTAGTAAGATGTATAAAAATTCTACATATCGTCGACCGTCCACTTGAAAATCGAGACCAACGTCTTCAAAACGCGTAGTACACAAACTCCAGCAGAAAGAAATATATACGAAAGTAAACGCAAGCTGCGATTAAGTGCAGTGCATCTAATACTCGCGGTGTCGGATTGCCGAAACTCGATGTGTCGTTGATCGCGCTCCCGGGCCAACATACTCTTTTTCTATCGTTCATTAAAATTATCTATATTAGTTTCCATTTATTTCTATTAATTTCTCCGACACGTAAGACTCGCCACACGGGTTATAAGGCTGTAAAATCTTTTACGCACTATGGTACATTCGACACGTTAGTGCGATTAGAGGGAAAATATTATTGTGAATGGATTAGTTATGCCTTGGACGCTCGCTGCGCTCGCGACCGCGGCCCAACTACTGTCCATTCACAATGATATTTTCCCTCTGATCGCATTAACCTGTCATATATACCAAAGTACATAAATAACTAATATATATGGGAGATTCCATGTGAAGTGATCCATTTAAAAAATAGAATTTTGTTTTAATGTATGGAATCAGTAAAAAACTACTTGAATAGAGTGTAGCTAAATTTTTAGACCTAAATTTCAATTAGTACCAGAGCTGTAGCCAATCAAAAAATCGAATTTTTTTAAAAAAATGACTTTATGGCCATTTTTATCACTTAATAACTCAAAATCTAACAATTTTTTCTTATATACATTAAATTTGAAAAAGTTTATAAATTTCAAGAAGAATCTGTTGAAATATTTTATTTACATTAGTTTAACACATTGAATATAGTGATAATTAATAAAAACCTTTATAGTAAAAAAAAGGGTTGTACGATCAAAAATATTTTATCCATCCAAGAATCTAATTCATCGATGATTAATTACCTTCAAAATGGTGCAAAGTTTGAGTGCGGCAGAGCATTTCAGACAAAGTTATGGTGATTTTAGGCAAATTTCTTAAAAAAAGAGAGCGAATGCATTTTATGAAAACAACAGAGTAACCGTATACTTGCATTCAAACAACATGGCACTAATATTCTTCAATAATACTAAAATATACTATTTAATGTTAGTTACTGATACTTTTCAATCTCTAAGCTGCTTACAAACACAAAGCAGTAGGTGTAAGCAGTTATACCTGTTATGTAATTGGATTCATTGGAATTTTAATAAGTTTCAGGTATTTATTCAATTATATAACAGGTATAACTGCTTACACCTACTGCTTTGTGTTTGTAAGCAGCTTAGAGATTGAAAAGTATCAGTAACTAACATTAAATAGTATATTTTAGTATTATTGAAGAATATTAGTGCCATGTTGTTTGAATGCAAGTATACGGTTACTCTGTTGTTTTCATAAAATGCATTCGCTCTCTTTTTTTAAGAAATTTGCCTAAAATCACCATAACTTTGTCTGAAATGCTCTGCCGCACTCAAACTTTGCACCATTTTGAAGGTAATTAATCATCGATGAATTAGATTCTTGGATGGATAAAATATTTTTGATCGTACAACCCTTTTTTTACTATAAAGGTTTTTATTAATTATAACTATATTCAATGTGTTAAACTAATGTAAATAAAATATTTCAACAGATTCTTCTTGAAATTTATAAACTTTTTCAAATTTAATGTATATAAGAAAAAATTGTTAGATTTTGAGTTATTAAGTGATAAAAATGGCCATAAAGTCATTTTTTTAAAAAAATTCGATTTTTTGATTGGCTACAGCTCTGGTACTAATTGAAATTTAGGTCTAAAAATTTAGCTACACTCTATTCAAGTAGTTTTTTTACTGATTCCATACATTAAAACAAAATTCTATTTTTTAAATGGATCACTTCACATGGAATCTCCCATATATATACTAGGGGGGGGGCTTCGCCCCCCTGCGCGCTTCGCGCGCCAACCCTCTGTTTTTAATTTCGAAAAAGGATTTTGTAATAAATTTATTTAAAATAATTTTTTAAATTTTATTATTTTTTCACTACCATGGACACCTTAGAAATTAAACCGATTCACACAACACCTTGGAAGTACTGTTATAATACATTGGATTTTATACCAAAATTTTAATTTTTTTTTAAGTACGATTATAATTTATAAATAAAAGTTTTTACCGAACTTTAGTAATATGAAATCAGAATAAAAATAATAAAAATAATACAGACATATTAAATGTTAACTATAAATTTTAAACTATATGAATTGTTATAAAGTTTAAATTTATATTTTAATAATTATAAATGTTAATAAAAAATTAACTTACCAAAAATAGTAAAGTGCATATACTTAATTGTAGTATTTAGTAAAAACCTATTAAAATTTTAGATTATTTGAAACGGATTTAATAGAACTTTACCTCCTAAAATTAATTTATTTAAGTCATCGCCAAGAGTTCTATATGTCATTAATATTTTGTACTTTAAGAGAAATAAAACTTTCTTCTTAATTAAATTAATTTTTGTATTAGCTTTAAAGAATTATTTATAACATTTTAGCGGTATATAAATAAAAACCTGTTTCTTCCATTTCTCCCGTAATTCGTCATTTGCACCCTCTTTCAAAATTTACGTTTTAATCCATAATTATATCCAAATTATTTTTTCTTTTAGTTACAGAGCCCATATATATATTTTGATTATTATAATCAAATTCATTTCATTTAAAATATTGTTTTCTATAATTATATATAATCTACTCACTTATATTAATTTAAAAAATATACAAATTACATGCTCCTAAATTAATAGTTTTTGAAAATCTTTTCAAATGTAATTCGTATTTTATATTGCCACTGTTAAAATTTGAATTTTCTTTGCCATTACTGTTTATAATAGAATTATCTTAAACATGCAATAATTAACGTATTTAATTTTTAACCCATTGTATATATCACATATGTGTATTGGAAAAGTGTATGTTATATTTGATTAATATTTATTTTATCTTCGAAAAATTTTGCATCTGTATTTAAAGCATATATTACATTGCATTTTATGTCCGTTATTATTATTGAGTACACATTTAAAAATGTTATGAGTTTATTTTATCAGGAATGAGTAAACTAATACACATTCTTTCAAGTTATACTCATAACTTTTTTTTATCTATTCTTGAAAAAACAATTTAAAAATATATATATTACATAAATATTCCGCCGCGCGCACACACACACACACAACACACACCCACACACACACACACATATATATATAGGGTATTCAACATGAAATGGTCCGATCAAAATTTAAAATACACCAAATTTTAGGAACACATTGCAAATGTTTTTCAGAATACATAAAAAAATTTTTGGGTACTGGAATTTATTAGCGCAAAAGTTATTCTAATTTCAAAAAGTGAACTTTTTCCAGTTTTTTTCAACACCAGTTGGGTTCATCGCTATTTAACTCAAAATCTATCAACTTTACTATAGAACATTATACGTAACATTCGTTGCTAATTGTGTCTAGAATTTATTCATCTGGGTTAGAATTTCTAATTTCAAGGTGAATGTTATATAAACTACATGTCAATATTCAACTTGAAAAAAGTGCAAGTGCGCCACAATTGATTTTTTATCCAAAAGTCTAACAGAAAGCTTGAAGCAATACCTTTCAATGGTCTGTAGCATTTTTATGGCCTTCAATTCTGTAAAAATTTGCTAATTTAAATAAACACGAAATTTTTTTTAAAATTCAAATAGGTATTACTATGTTAATTTTTGTGAATTTTTTCTCTTTTTTTAAATTATCATAACTTTTTACAGAATTAAAGGCCATAAAAATGCTACAGATCATTTGAAAGGTATTGCTCCAAGCTTTATTTTAGACTTTGGATAAAAAATTTAATTGTGGCGCACTTACACTTTTTTAAGTTGAATATTGACGTGTATTTAATATAACATTTATCTTGAAATTAAAAATTCTAACCCAGAAGAATAAATTCCAGACACAATTAACAACGAATGTTACGTATAATGTTCTATAGTAAAAGTTGATAGATTTTGAGTTAAATAGTGGTAAACCCAGCTGGTGTTGAAAAAACATGGAATAAACCACTTTTTGAGGTTAGAATAACTTTTGAGCAAATAGATTCCAGTACCTAAAAATTTTTTTCTGTATTCTGAAAAACATTTGCAATGTGTACCCAAAATTTGGTGCATTTTAAAATTTTGATTGGACAACTTCGAGTGGAATATCCCATATATATATATATGGGGAGTGAAAAATTTTTATACACAGCGGCATATATTAGAACCCTGAATTTGGCGTCGCCCCTCTGCGCGCCTCGCGCGCCAACCACCTATTTTTAATTTGAAAAAGCTTTTTCGTAATTAATGTAGATAAAATAATGTTTTAAATTGTATTATTTTTTCACTACCATGGACACCTTAAAAATTAAATAGATTGACAGAACACCTTGGAGGTATTCCTATAGTGCTTTGGGTTTTATACCAAAAATTTAATTTTTTTAAAATACGATTATAATTTATAAATAAAGGTTTTTACCAAAATTTAGTATAATGAAATCAGAATAAAAATAATAAAAAAAATAGAGACATATTAAATGATAACTGTAAATTTTAAACTATATGAATTCCTATAAAGCTTAAATTTATATTTTAATAATTATAAATGTTAATAAAAAATTAACTTACCAAAAATAGTAAAGTGCATATACTTAATTGTAGTATTTAGTAAAAACCTATTAAAATTTTAGATTATTTGAAACGGATTTAATAGAACTTTACCTCCTAAAATTAATTTATTTAAGTCATCGCCAAGAGTTCTATATGTCATTAATATTTTGTACTTTAAGAGAAATAAAACTTTCTTCTTAATTAAATTAATTTTTGTATTAGCTTTAAAGAATTATTTATAACATTTTAGCGGTATATAAATAAAAACCTGTTTCTTCCATTTCTCCCGTAATTCGTCATTTGCACCCTCTTTCAAAATTTACGTTTTAATCCATAATTATATCCAAATTATTTTTTCTTTTAGTTACAGAGCCCATATATATATTTTGATTATTATAATCAAATTCATTTCATTTAAAATATTGTTTTCTATAATTATATATAATCTACTCACTTATATTAATTTAAAAAATATTCAAATTAAATGCTCCTAAATTAATAGTTTTTGAAAATCTTTTCAAATGTAATTCGTATTTTATATTGCCACTGTTAAAATTTGAATTTTCTTTTGCCATTACTGTTTATAATAGAATTATCTTAAACATGCAATAATTAACGTATTTAATTTTTAACCCATTGTATATATCACATATGTGTATTTGGAAAAGTGTATGTTATATTTGATTAATATTTATTTTATCTTCGAAAAATTTTGCATCTGTATTTAAAGCATATATTACATTGCATTTTATGTCCGTTATTATTATTGAGTACACATTTAAAAATGTTATGAGTTTTATTTTATCAGGAATGAGTAAACTAATACACATTCTTTCAAGTTATACTCATAACTTTTTTTTATCTATTCTTGAAAAAACAATTTAAAAATATATATATATTACATAAATATTCCGCCGCGCGCACACACACACACACAACACACACCCACACACACACACACATATATATATAGGGTATTCAACATGAAATGGTCCGATCAAAATTTTAAAATACACCAAATTTTAGGAACACATTGCAAATGTTTTTCAGAATACATAAAAAAATTTTTGGGTACTGGAATTTATTAGCGCAAAAGTTATTCTAATTTCAAAAAGTGAACTTTTTCCAGTTTTTTTCAACACCAGTTGGGTTCATCGCTATTTAACTCAAAATCTATCAACTTTTACTATAGAACATTATACGTAACATTCGTTGCTAATTGTGTCTAGAATTTATTCATCTGGGTTAGAATTTCTAATTTCAAGGTGAATGTTATATAAACTACATGTCAATATTCAACTTGAAAAAAGTGCAAGTGCGCCACAATTGATTTTTTTATCCAAAAGTCTAACAGAAAGCTTGAAGCAATACCTTTCAAATGGTCTGTAGCATTTTTATGGCCTTCAATTCTGTAAAAATTTGCTAATTTAAATAAACACGAAATTTTTTTTAAAATTCAAATAGGTATTACTATGTTAATTTTTGTGAATTTTTTCTCTTTTTTTAAATTATCATAACTTTTTACAGAATTAAAGGCCATAAAAATGCTACAGATCATTTGAAAGGTATTGCTCCAAGCTTTATTTTAGACTTTTGGATAAAAAATTTAATTGTGGCGCACTTACACTTTTTTTAAGTTGAATATTGACGTGTATTTAATATAACATTTATCTTGAAATTAAAAATTCTAACCCAGAAGAATAAATTCCAGACACAATTAACAACGAATGTTACGTATAATGTTCTATAGTAAAAGTTGATAGATTTTGAGTTAAATAGTGGTAAACCCAGCTGGTGTTGAAAAAAACATGGAATAAACCACTTTTTGAGGTTAGAATAACTTTTGAGCAAATAGATTCCAGTACCTAAAAATTTTTTTCTGTATTCTGAAAAACATTTGCAATGTGTACCCAAAATTTGGTGCATTTTAAAATTTTGATTGGACAACTTCGAGTGGAATATCCCATATATATATATATGGGGAGTGAAAAATTTTTATACACAGCGGCATATATTAGAACCCTGAATTTGGCGTCGCCCCTCTGCGCGCCTCGCGCGCCAACCACCTATTTTTAATTTTGAAAAAGCTTTTTCGTAATTAATGTAGATAAAATAATGTTTTAAATTGTATTATTTTTTCACTACCATGGACACCTTAAAAATTAAATAGATTGACAGAACACCTTGGAGGTATTCCTATAGTGCTTTGGGTTTTATACCAAAAATTTAATTTTTTTAAAATACGATTATAATTTATAAATAAAGGTTTTTACCAAAATTTAGTATAATGAAATCAGAATAAAAATAATAAAAAAAATAGAGACATATTAAATGATAACTGTAAATTTTAAACTATATGAATTCCTATAAAGCTTAAATTTATATTTTAATAATTATAAATGTTAATAAAAAATTAACTTACCAAAAATAGTAAAGTGCATATACTTACTAAATTGTAGTATTTAGTAACTACTTATTAAAATTTTGGAATATTTTAAACGGATCTAAATAGAAGTTCACCTCCTAAAATTAATTTATTTAATGACGAAGGATCATCGCCAAAAGTTCTATGTCATTAATATTTTGTACTTTAATAGTAATAAAACTTTCTTTTTAAATATAGTATATTACGATACATGGCCAGAAAGTTGGATTTCCTGGCCTGCGTGATATGACGGCCGAGGCGAAGCCGAGGTCGTCATAAAACGCAGGCCAGGGCATCCAAAATTCTGGCCGAGTGTCGTATACTATTTTTCTTCATCCCAGTCCGAAAGTATACAATAATATAATTAATATTAATGATTAAATAATCATTTACGACGAACAGAAAATACCACCCGATCTTACAGTATTTGTCTGCTACGTTTTCCGTAGCCAATTTCAGAGCAAGCTTCGGGTAACCTCGCATTACGCGACACGTGAGACGTTATATTCGATTCATGCTGTATTTTTGATGCCCGCCCGACATTTGCAAAACCGAGGCGAAGCCGAGGTTTTTGCTGGTCGGGGGCGGGCATCAAAAATATAACAAACATACACATAAGCATGTATAAATTTATTGTAAAATCGTATTACTTTAGCAGCGGTTTTAATGCAAAGTTGCGATAAACAGCGTGCATAGAAGAAGTCGACTTTACATTAATAAAATTTACATTTGTATAGTTGAATATCAATTGCACTGTTAAAATTTGAACATAAAAAAATGAAACACATTTCTTTCACATGTATTTACATCACCGATATTAAATCAATATTAAATTGATAGAGTGGAATTTAAAAATGTCACGAAATAGATAGAATGAACACAGTCAACATAAGTATTCTACATATACTCTCGCTCTCTCTTTCTATCTATCGTTTTATTAAACAAAACAATTATACAAGATATTTTATAAGGCAACATTAAAATACAATTTACATTTGAAAACCATAAGTGCTTGTAGTAAATCGATTAATAAATTTTAAATAATTTAGCAATGTTTACTTGAGAGGTTAAGCATCTGTACATGTTATATTGGGAACTTTGCGGCCGTTGCTACAGCCGTTGCTATGCATCGTGGCTGCGAAAATCTGTGAGCCAATCAGAGCGCGCGAGACTCCAGCCGGCCGCAAAAGTCGCTCTTTCCGTATCCATATGCGGCCGGGAAACACGTACTTTCGGCGGGGGGATGAAGAAAAATAAATTTTTGTATTCATTTTAAAGAACTATTGATAATATTTTATCGGCATATAAATCAAAACCTGTTTCTTCCATTTCTCCCGTAATTCGTCATTTACACCCTCTTTCAAAATTTGCGTTTCAATCCATAATTATATCCGATTTATTTTTTCCTTTAGTTACAGATCCCATATATTTATCTTGATTATTATAATCAAATTCATTCCTTAAAAAACCTTCTGTTTCTAATAAATACATACTAATTTATATAAAATATTGTTTTCTATAAATATACATAATATACTCACTTATATATCCATATAATTTTGAAATATTAATTTAAAAAATATTTAAATTATATGCTCCTTAATTAATAATTTTCGAAATACTGTTCAAATGTAATTCGTATTTTATATTGCTACTGTTACAATTTGAATTTTCTTATAATAATTTGCCTAAGAGTTATTCCACCATAATAAATGGAAATTTTTCAATTTTTTAGAAAAATTACTATATTTAAAGCCATTTATCTCAAAATCTATTGATTTTTCTGAAAAAACATAATAAACAACTTTTGTTCAAAATAAAATTTAGACCTTATCTACCTAGGTTACAATTCTTAATTTTAAAATCTCGAAGAGATAGAACGCCCGGAAATATTGAATATCAAAAAGGCGACCACGCCACAATCGATTTTGATCTAATTCCGCTTAAAAGATCAAATTTTTCGCGAGCTTTCGAATGGCTTGGGTTAGCTTATTGGCCAAGACCGCTGTTGTAAGTTATGCCTCATAAACCTCATAAAATCACTAATTTTCACGTATTTTAGGACATAACTTACACCAAAGGTGTAATATATATAATATATATATGGGGTATTCCACGTGAAGTGGTCCGATCAAAATTTTAAAATGCACCAAATTTTGGGTACACTTTGCAAATGTTTTTCAGAATACAGAAAAAAATTTTTAGGTACTGGAATCTATTTGCTCAAAAGTTATTCTAACCTCAAAAAGTGAATTTTTCCATATTTTTTTCAACACCAGCTGGGTTTACCGCTATATAACTCAAAATCTATCAACTTTTACTATAGAACATTATATGTAACATTCGTTGCTAATTATATCTAGAATTTATTCTTCTGGGTTAGAATTTCTAATCTCAAGGTCAATGTTACATAAACTACATGTCAATATTCAACTTGAAAAAAGCGTAACTTCGCCACCTTTGATTTTTTATCCAAAAGTCTAAAAGAAAGTTTGGAGCAATACCTTTCAAATGGTCTGTAGCATTTTTAAGGCCTCTAATTCTGTAAAAAGTTATAACAATTTAAAGAAACACGAAATTTTTTTTCAAATTTAAATGGGAATTACCATGTTAATTTTTGTGAATTTTTTGTCTTTCTTTAAATTGTCATAACTTTTTACAGAATTGGAGGCCATAAAAATGCTACAGACCATTTGAAAGGTATTGCTCCAAGCTTTCTTTTAGTCTTTTGGATGAAAAAAATCAAAGGTGACGAAGTTAGACTTTTTTTAAGTTGAATATTGACATGTGGTTTATGTAACATTGACCTTGAGATTAGAAATTCTAACCCAGAAGAATAAATTCTAGATATAATTAGCAACGAATGTTATATATAATGTTCTATAGTAAAAGTTGATAGATTTTGAGTTATATAGCGGTAAACCCAGCTGGTGTTGAAAAAAATATGGAAAAATTCACTTTTTGAGGTTAGAATATCTTTTGAGCAAATAGATTCCAGTACCTAAAAATTTTTTTCTGTATTCTAAAAAACATTTGCAAAGTGTATCCAAAATTTGGTGCATTTTAAAATTTGATCGGACCACTTCACGTGGAATACCCCATATATAGATAACATATATATGACATATATATATAACATATATATGACATATATATAACATATATTATACATATATATGACATATATATATAAAACATATATATATATGTTGAATTCTGAATTCTTAGACACGGCGGCGGCGGCGGCGGCGGCGGCGAAATATTTATATATTATAGAGAGATATATACTTTGTGACAATGTATTTAATGCATGTCAAGTTGAGCGAGCTCATAGCCCACTGAAATCCTTACCGAACCCTACCTAAGCCATACCAAACCCTACCTAAGCCTCACCGAACCCTACCAGCCTACATACCACAGGGAAGCCGCATCACCGAGCACAAAAGCAACAGCTCAGGAGTCTCCAAGAAGATCCAGAGGAAGCCTGAAGTCTAAGTAATGCCAGGAAGTGGTGAGGAGAAGTCCTTTACATCACACCTGGAGAAGCAGCGTAGCCAATCGCCTCCCACAGCAGCCATCCATTCAGCAAATAAACTTGTAAGATTACTGCTTACAGTGTGCACCTTACAAAGGAAGAGGACAGGATCACTCAGCAGTGAACAGCTGTGTATAGGATGGGTGCAGAGGAGAGGTTAGGTGAGACAACACCATATAAACCGAGTAGCCATACGGTTTATAACTCACCCAGGTAAACATTCTGTACTGCATTCCCGAGTCCTCGAGCCAGTGATCGTAATAGAGAAGAAGGAGGTAGCCAAGAACATCATGAAGAAGGCCGAACAGCTACGTTGTCGTCGCCACCAACTCGCCGTCGTTGTTTACGTTTGTGCGCGGCGGACATCTTCGTTAAGCCGCACGCGGCATAAGACCGCGTACGCACGAAGTGGTCGCGGCGCATGCGCGCAGCGACTCTCTCGCGTCGACGACGACGAGAGCTCAGAGCACTTTCGGCCGGGGGGGGACTATGAAGAAGAAAAATAATTTTTGTATTCATTTTAAAGAACTATTGATAATATTTTTATCGGCATCTAATCAAACCTGTTTCTTCCATTTCTCCCGTTAATTCGTCATTTACACCCTCTTTCAAAATTTGCGCTTTCAATCCATAATTATATCCGATTTATTTTTTCCTTTAGTTACAGATCCCATATATTTATCTTGATTATTATAATCAAATTCATTCCTTAAAAAACCTTCTGTTTCTAATAAATACATACTAATTTATATAAAATATTGTTTTCTATAATATACATAATATACTCACTTATATATCCATATAATTTTGAAATATTAATTTAAAAAATATTTAAATTATATGCTCCTTAATTAATAATTTTCGAAATACTGTTCAAATGTAATTCGATTTTATATTGTACTGTTACAATTTGAATTTTCTTATAATAATTTGCCTAAGAGTTATTCCACCATAATAAATGGAAATTTTTCAATTTTTTAGAAAAATTACTATATTTAAAGCCATTTATCTCAAAATCTATTGATTTTTCTGAAAAAAACATAATAAACAACTTTTGTTCAAAATAAATTTAGACCTTATCTACCTAGGTTACAATTCTTAATTTTAAAATCTCGAAGAGATAGAACGCCCGGAAATATTGAATATCAAAAAGGCGACCACGCCACAATCGATTTTGATCTAATTCCGCTTAAAAGATCAAATTTTTCGCGAGCTTTCGAATGGCTTGGGTTAGCTTATTGGCCAAGACCGCTGTTGTAAGTTATGCCTCATAAACCTCATAAAATCACTAATTTTCACGTATTTTAGGACATAACTTACACCAAAGGTGTAATATATAATATATATATGGGGTATTCCACGTGAAGTGGTCCGATCAAAATTTTAAAATGCACCAAATTTTGGGTACACTTTGCAAATGTTTTTCAGAATACAGAAAAAAATTTTTAGGTACTGGAATCTATTTGCTCAAAAGTTATTCTAACCTCAAAAAGTGAATTTTTCCATATTTTTTTCAACACCAGCTGGGTTTACCGCTATATAACTCAAAATCTATCAACTTTTACTATAGAACATTATATGTAACATTCGTTGCTAATTATATCTAGAATTTATTCTTCTGGGTTAGAATTTCTAATCTCAAGGTCAATGTTACATAAACTACATGTCAATATTCAACTTGAAAAAAGCGTAACTTCGCCACCTTTGATTTTTTTATCCAAAAGTCTAAAAGAAAGTTTGGAGCAATACCTTTCAAATGGTCTGTAGCATTTTTAAGGCCTCTAATTCTGTAAAAAGTTATAACAATTTAAAGAAACACGAAATTTTTTTTCAAATTTAAATGGGAATTACCATGTTAATTTTTGTGAATTTTTTGTCTTTCTTTAAATTGTCATAACTTTTTACAGAATTGGAGGCCATAAAAATGCTACAGACCATTTGAAAGGTATTGCTCCAAGCTTTCTTTTAGTCTTTTGGATGAAAAAATCAAAGGTGACGAAGTTAGACTTTTTTTAAGTTGAATATTGACATGTGGTTTATGTAACATTGACCTTGAGATTAGAAATTCTAACCCAGAAGAATAAATTCTAGATATAATTAGCAACGAATGTTATATATAATGTTCTATAGTAAAAGTTGATAGATTTTGAGTTATATAGCGGTAAACCCAGCTGGTGTTGAAAAAAATATGGAAAAATTCACTTTTTGAGGTTAGAATATCTTTTGAGCAAATAGATTCCAGTACCTAAAAATTTTTTTCTGTATTCTAAAAAACATTTGCAAAGTGTATCCAAAATTTGGTGCATTTTAAAATTTTGATCGGACCACTTCACGTGGAATACCCCATATATAGATAACATATATATGACATATATATATAACATATATATGACATATATATAACATATATATAACATATATATGACATATATATATAAAACATATATATATATGTTGAATTCTGAATTCTTAGACACGGCGGCGGCGGCGAAATATTTATATATTATAGAGAGATATATACTTTGTGACAATGTATTTAATGCATGTCAAGTTGAGCGAGCTCATAGCCCACTGAAATCCTTACCGAACCCTACCTAAGCCATACCAAACCCTACCTAAGCCTCACCGAACCCTACCAGCCTACATACACACAGGGAAGCCGCATCACCGAGCACAAAAGCAACAGCTCAGGAGTCTCCAAGAAGATCCAGAGGAAGCCTGAAGTCTAAGTAATGCCAGGAAGTGGTGAGGAGAAGTCCTTTACATCACACCTGGAGAAGCAGCGTAGCCAATCGCCTCCCACAGCAGCCATCCAATTCAGCAAATAAACTTGTAAGATTACTGCTTACAGTGTGCACCTTACAAAGGAAGAGGACAGGATCACTCAGCAGTGAACAGCTGTGTATAGGATGGGTGCAGAGGAGAGGTTAGGTGAGACAACACCATATAAACCGAGTAGCCATACGGTTTATAACTCACCCAGGTAAACATTCTGTACTGCATTCCCGAGTCCTCGAGCCAGTGATCGTAATAGAGAAGAAGGAGGTAGCCAAGAACATCATGAAGAAGGCCGAACAGCTACGTTGTCGTCGCCACCAACTCGCCGTCGTTGTTTACGTTTGTGCGCGGCGGACATCTTCGTTAAGCCGCACGCGGCATAAGACCGCGTACGCACGAAGTGGTCGCGGCGCATGCGCGCAGCGACTCTCTCGCGTCGACGACGACGAGAGCTCAGAGCTCGTCCGACCGCCGTTTCGGAACTATCGAAGTACCGACGTGACGTCAGCGAGAAATTGAGAGAAAGAACATAGCGAAGTGTGTATGCCGCACGTGTGCCAGCATCGCCAAAGATTCGTGCGACCTAGTGCCAATATTAATAGCCGTTTCCTTGCCTGTGTGTGTGCCGCGAATTCCCGTGTATCCTAGCTTCTTCCCTGTACAATAGCCTTGTTCGCCGCGTAATTTAGTGTACCTCAGCTTCTTCTCTCCCCCCTTCGCGCGCGAAGTAGCCGGCTTACAAGACGTGTGTTACAGCCGTGCCGTTCGCTATTTTCAATTCGAATATTCGTGGAGATATCTACATGTATCTAATTGTGCATTTAATCAAGTAGTAAATCACGACATTTACGTCGTAACGTACGCGACTGGCACCCACTGTTATAAATAAATTAATAAATACATAATTTATAATTAAACTTAATTTGATCACCCGCACCCTGATCCCCAGTGCGACGTGACAACTTATATATATCTATATATATTTGGGTACTTGAGGTATATTCTTATCGGCTATCTATACGCTTGTAATATTCGTAAAGGCAAACCTGATATTTTATGTTATTTCAGTTACTGAACCAACTGTTTTCTCTTACAACAATTATTATTTGGAACTGTAATTTATTTATAAATATTCTTCTTTGCATAGCATTTTATTCGCAATATTTATTGTTTGAATTGCAATTTATTGACAATAATTCATGGTTTCAACGGCAACAATTTTTAATTTAAACTGCATTTATTTATAAAAATTCTTATCTCGATTATTAATTATTAATGTTTATAATAAAATAGCATTGTGTATATTTGATTCTATAATTTGTTAACATTTTCACCGTACAATTATTTATTTAAGCAGAAGTAAAATTGTTATTTGACTTAAATAATTTTATGCAATTGTTAATAAAATAGTGTATTTTTATGTGTGTCTTTGTCCATTAATAAGCTAGAAGAATTTAGTTACACATGTTCATTTAAAAGAAAACAATATATTATTATGTTAACCAATTTAAATAAATAATGCAGGATTAAAATGAATAAAAAAATATATTATTTTATTATCCCACATTATATCCTACATCTCTACTCTCAAAATAACTTCGCTCGCTACTCCCGGAGACGTAAAGGCTAGTCCTAGTCAAACAAGAACGAAAGGAACGCGAATGGTTTATTAACCATTTGCCTTCTTGTAACATTTTTATAGTAGTTGGTACAAGTCTGGACGTAACATGTAAAGAAAATTTTTATCGAGAAGAGTCTCTTATTTTTGTCACGCGCGTATCTTTGATTTATAAACATCCACTAAAGATGCCATCGCCCAGTTTCTCACAGTTTAAATGACACATATACACTGAGCCTAATTTGGCCTGATAAATTGTTTAGTCTCTTTTAAAATATTTAAGTTAACATTTAGTCATACGTTACTATTTTAAATTTTACTTTAACTTTTAATTATTAACGTAAATAGAATATTTTGTACTTACAGCATTACTATAGAAAGTAATTGGATTTAACGAATTAAATTAAATACATTTAATTTTATTATATGTAAAACATATGTATGTCTAATTCTTTTATCCAGTTACTCTCTAGTGTTCTGATTTTTATAATAAACAATAAAATTACATTAATTAATAATTTATATAAGAGGATAAAAGTATTAATACATGTTAATTGTTTAAATAATAATTAATTGTTAAAATTAATTTAATTTTTCATAGTAAACTACAATATTTCTTATTTATATTTCATATTTGTTTAAAATATACGTAAAAATAAAGTTGTATGATTTTTTTATTTATAAACTTTAATATATAATATAATAGTCAGCAATTTATAATAGTTATTAGTATTATTGTCAAAAATTGTAAAAGGAAAAGAAAAAAGGGGAAGTAACTCCCACTCAAAAATGTATTGATGAACTATGACCGATAGTATATATAAGGGCGAAGAAAATTCGGCGTCGCGCTGATTCGGCGTCAGCAGTCCATAGGCTCTGTTAGTCTTTGATTTTCTTCCATAGGAGATTTGACATATTAATTTTAAAAGAATTTATTTTTTCGTAAAGTCGAATCACTTTACTAGAATAATTTTTTTCTTTTCCTTATTTTATTTCGCCGGTGTACCGTTCAAGCAACAATTCACAAGGTAATTTCTAAATCCTCTAGTTTCAAAGGAAAGATTGCTTTCGAACTACAATTTATCTCTATTCTTTTCTCTACCATTTTCTTTTGCTTCAGAACTGCAAAAGATAACTATACTTAACTGTGTCTTTATATGCTTTTTAGCACGGATAATTAATAAAAGAAGCTGTAGAGCTGCTTGTTTATACAAAATAAAGAAATATAAGAAACCATATACATATATATACAGAAATTTTACGTTCGAACCGCAAGTTCGAATTTTTATCTCTATCGTTTCTCTCTCTCTCTCACTCTCCCAATCAAGCTACCGAAACTGTTAAATCAGGTGATCGACCTTCGGCCTTGGACTCCGCGTCAGAGGTCTAAGTCAACAAGTTCTCCCCCTGCTCAAATGCGTTCGCTTGGACTGGTGGTCAAATTTTCGTCAAATATTTCCAGAGATGCAGTGATGGAGAAGGCGCACCTTCTAAAAGGACGAAGAGCTCGCGACATATTTGGTGAGGGTGACGAGAACTCATTATTTATAAAGCCTCTCTGGCCAAAACCGGTGTTTGTGCTGTGGCAAGCAGCTATTCGGAAATCAAGCGAACTGGGCTACGCGAGGCCCATAGTATTAGATTTAGTAGTATTTATGCGAGAGGTGAGGGACGGTCCGTTGAGGCGAGTAAGCTCGGATACTGAACTTTCTAGCTTTTCTCCTCTTCCTACTCATACTAAATGAGACAGAGCTGGTCGGGCCAAATCATCAGGATCATCAAAATCAAAATCATTCTCCAATTTCCATTCAAATATAAATAGACTCAAAACACATTTTTCATCCGTTGAAGCATTAGTTCACCCGGTCTCGCACGATGTTATTGCAATCACCGAAACCTTCCTTACTAAACACGATTCCTCAGACATTGTTAGACTAAAGGGATATACTTTGCATCGCTTGGATCGTGAGGGTAAGGAGGGGGGGGGTGTGTGGCGGCTTATGTTCGGGAAGATTTTGGGGTAAAGGTCATCGCGCACTCTGAACCGGTTTTCTCGAACGCTCCAGAATTTTTAATTTTATGTTTGACGGGTAAGGCAGATTCTTTAGTGTTAGCGGTGGTATATCGCAGGCCAACAGCCGCCTACAGAGTTCTTTGAGGTTTTGTCAGACATACTACCGAGATACAAATACGTCGTGGTCACTGGGGATTTCAATATTGATATAAATTCCTCTAGTGCCATGGCAAATAAGTTTAGGGAAAACATATCAGCACTGGGACTTGCACTCATCCAGTCAGAGCCAATACAATGTGCAATGACGTCAGGCGGGCCTTCTCATACATGGTTGGATCTCTTTCTGATTCGTGAACCAATACCCGATCACGAATATATTAAAACGACAGCTTCTTTCGCAGCAGGTCACGATGCTATAAGCATTATTTTAAGGACTACTAACACGCCGATAGTCGTAAGGGAATTTGGAAAACGAAATCTGGGAGAGGTTAACCTTCATAACCTCGCAACCACATTCACCTTGCGACGCGCAATAATTGCAAGCGCTAATTAATCATTTAGCATAATAATTATTAAGTTAACAAGTATAATTAATCATTAGGTTTAAGACTCGTAGTATTGTAAGATAGCTTCGCGACTAGCACGTGCCGTTAAACGCGAGTTCAACGACCGCGCTATAAATAGATTAGGGTCTTTGACCGCTTCCCCACTACTGCGCCTATTGGCCAGTTCATTGACCTCGTTCGAAGTGGGGCAACCGCGTTCTGCGCATGCACGCTCTCGCAGATCGGGTATATAAGGCGCGCCGAGAACCGCCGTAACCAGTCTCGATCAGGGGGCCGGAGGAAGCTGGTCGTGAGCACACGGCCAGACTGAATCCTAACCCTGGTGCAGGCGCCCGTGGATACGTTCGTGAGCACACGTTCCTAAACACGAGTTACCATATACCGCACCGACCTTTACCATAACCGCATCCTACCATGGGCACCTCGTGAGCACACGTGGTGTCTAATCCTGTCCGTATCCTCGTGAGCACACGTGGATTATCCTGTCCGTATCCTCGTGAGCACACGTGGGTTATCCTGACCGTATCCTCGTGAGCACACGTGGATTATCCCGACCGTATCTTCGTGAGCACACGTAGATTATCCCGACCGCATCCTCGTGAGCACACGTGAATTATCCCGACCTTATCTTCGTGAGCACACGTAGATTATCCCGACCGCATCCTCGTGAGCACATGTGGATTATCCCGACCGTATCCCCGTGAACATACGTATTACCCCGAACCGTATTTCCGTGCGAGCATACACGATAACCGTTAGTTGCGTCCGTTTAGGAAACTAGTCATAAGGTAGCATTGTAAAGTTTGTAAGTCGTGTAGTACTAAGTATTGTTTATTGGTTTGATTCTAGATTAACTAAGTTCGCATCCCAGTCAGCAGGGGAAACGGCGATCCCATTTATTCTTTTATTTTTGTACACAACATAGCTTTGTAAATATATATATAGTTAGTCTTTACAATTAAATTACGATATAATTATTTCAATTTCCTTTCTGACCGGATCCTGGAATCTGAGCAAGGCCCCGGCAAAGATTCACTCCGTTACAACCTCATCTATCACCTCTTGGTCTTCATCACAATCACTTAATCATCATAGGCCTGATCAGCATGTTTCTACAGATTTGTGCTTATCAAACTACTAGCTTGGTCCGCTCTCACACCATAATCATCCATCAAGTATAAATCATAGCACTATCTCAAATAATGTATCATTCATAAACAAGGCAATTCTCTCGACATTTGATTTGTTAGCACCAATAAAATTATATTCTTTAAAGACTAAACACAAGCCATGGATTACTAGGGATATTAAATCGAAAATTAAGGACAGAAATGCAGCTTTTGAGAGATTTCGTGCTAATGGTTCAAGTGAAGATTACAATGTTTATAAAAGGCTCCGAAATCAAGTCTCGAATGCTGTAAACTCGAGTAAATTTCATTTCCTGGCAAATAAACTTAACAGTGCAAACGATCCCAAAAGGTCCTGGAAATGCCTTAAAAACATGGGTCTTAGTTCAAAGACAAATCCATCGCCACTTAATTTATTCACATTGCAACAGCTTAACAGTCACTACGCTTCTGTCTCAAATCACGTCCAGCCATTGTCTATCCAGTCTTTCTCAACAATTTTATGTGATTCATGTCCTTTATCACCCACTTCCTCCTCTTTTCATTTCTCCAATATCACTACAAAAGAAGTTCAAAATGCAATTCGGGGAGCATCCTCGAGGGCAGTGGGGATTGATGGCATATCCGTGGAAATGCTAAAGTTATTAGAGCCTCAATTAACTCCGCACCTCGTGGATGTTTTTAATGATATGCTATTAGCTGGATATTATCCTGAATACTGGAAGAGGGTGCTGCTGTTTCCTTTGGCGAAGTCGGGCAGGATGGAATCGTGTTCTGACACAAGGCCGATAGCAAGGCTTTGTGAAGTTTCAAAAATTTTAGAAAGACTTGTACACAATCAATTATCTAAATACCTAGAGGTGAATAATATTCTCACTGAGAGACAGGCAGGTTTTCGCAGAGGACATAGTACCCAGACGGCACTCCTGGGTGTTCTTGATGATGTTAGGAGAGCCATTGATGCCAGAAAGATCACGATTCTTATCCTGTTTGATTTCTCCAAGGCTTTTGACACGGTACCCCACGATAAATTAATTAAAAAATTAAGTGATATTGGTTGTTCCGATAACGTGCTTACATGGTTTTATCGGCATCTAGTGGGTCGCATGCATGCTGTGGTGAATGAATCTGGCGAGCGTTCGGATTGGTTGAAAATCAATGCTGGCGTGTCTCAAGGGAGTGTTCTTGGCCCGATTCTTTTTTCTATATTCATAAACGATCTGCCGAAAGTACTTACATATAGCAATTACATGCTATTTGCCGATGATGCCCAGGTCTACCATTCGTTTTTTCCTGCGGAATTTCAAATGGGAGTGCAGCGTATTACACAGGATGCAAATGCAATAGCCCTATGGGCTCACAAAAACGGACTTAAGTTAAATGTTAAAAAAACGAAGGTTATGATTCTGGGTAGTCAGGCTTTTTTATCGCGCATCGACTTGAACACTGCCCCTAAGGTTAAGTTAGTAACGGACTTCTTGGAGTATGAATGTGAGGTTAAGTCGCTCGGGATCATGATTACTCCATCTCTTGATTGGGCAAGGCAAGTGTCATCTATTTCGAGTCGTGTGCATGGTGTTTTGCACTCATTACGATACTATAGAAAAACCTTATCACGTGGTCTCAGAAAGAGACTGGTGGAGGCACTTGTCTTTCCTCATTTTGATTATGCGTGTGCGGTCTACAACGATGTTGACCAGACCAGGAATCTAAAGTTGCAAAGACTACTGAATGCTTGTGTACGGTTCGTGTGGGGGGACATACCGAGAAGAGAGCACGTCACTCCGTATAGGTTAGGTCTCAGGTGGTTATTAGTCGAGTCCAGGCACTCATACATCATCGGCTCACTTGCCTTTAGCATCATCTCTCATAACTCTCCTAGTTACCTGGCAGACCATTTCATCAAATTAAATACCTCACTACATAATCACCGCACTTCTACTCGTCAACCATCAAAATCATTAAATTATCTCCCTCCTCGTACGGAAGCTTTAAATAAATCATTCATCATCACCTCATCCAAAATCATTAATGAACTCCCTCCACATGCATTTGAGAAATCATCCATCGCCAAATTCAAAGACTCGTTATTTCACTATTTGTTTGGACTCGACCAAACTGCCTGGGACACCAGGATGCAACATGAGGGGATAACCCCACCGCTGATCCCTCCCCTCGAATAGATTAAAATTGAGTAGAATGCATAGCTATTGTTGTATTATTTATTATTTTATTTTATCTTATTACTATTATTGTTACATTATTTGTTATATTTTATTTTAAACGACTTTCTATAGTTTATTTGATTTTATTATGTTATTATTATTGTACATATTATTATTGTTATACTATTTATTGTTAAAATTTGTATCTTCGAAAATTGTATTTTTCTAAATGAGTGCCTACGGGGTTTAAATCCCAAAGGCCAAATAAACTATTCAATCAATCAATCAATCTCCTTTGCGTACTTCGCCTTAGCGAGCTTATACGTGGAGTCGAGTGGAGGGACGATCACTCAAGTACCTTCGTTGCTTCACCTCCTTTTCTCTTCGGTGCATACTCTAGCAGTATTAGATTCATACACTAATTTTTCTCTCTATGCCCATCCTGGCAACAGTGTTTTGTTTTTTTTTCTTTCTTTTCCCCTTTTCTCTTTCGCTATTTCCTTTTTCTTCATACTCTACGATGCGTTGTTGTGCTGCGTATTTGAGTACTTTATTTTTTTTTCTTATACACATATTTATATTTATAAGATATTTTTCAAACTATGTCTATATAACTGGTTGTCGTGGTCAGTAGATTCCTTCAATCATTTCATATCCTCTCCAGTCTTTAATTTTTCGCTTCAGAGCTGCGAAAGATTAATATAAGACGTCCTAGGGAAGTGCTGAAGAGCTGCATTTCAATCCCGTAAACTCCAACCATCCGCTGATCAAATATTATATAAATTTGGAGCTTTAGATCTGCTTCATTTTTATTTAAAATTTGAGTTGAAGCAAAATAATAAATTATTATTACAAATGCTTCTGAACTGCTTTCTCAGCTCGCTTTAGAACTGTTGAGCATTAAACCCGTCACACAATCCAAAAAGGAAATTTAGTATTTTTGCATTTGTGTCCCAAATACAACAATTATATATATATATAATATGACATTATAAAATAAATGATTTGGTTAAATATAAGAGGGTCCGTTTTAACGGTTTGATCCAAGACAAGTACCCACCAATTAATAATACTAGCCGCTCGGTATTGTTAATAACTTTTCTATAGAAATAAAATATTTTTATTATTTTAAAATTTGAACTTTTCCAACTATTAAGAAATTCGTGAATCTATTGCTTGTTAACACTATAAGTTATATGATAAAAGAATTTATTGATCTCCACAAGCGAAAGACTATTCCTCAAAACTCAGTAAGGCGGACTATATTAATACCAGCCACTTTAGAAACCTCGCAGGTACACAGGACACAGTAGAGTCCAGGCATCTCGTCTCTAGATACTAGACGCGATCTAGACGATATCTAGATGCCTGGACTCTACTGATGAGCCCACCAGGCATACTCAGGACAAAATACAATAAATTTTTTTTCCTTTCTTTCCTTTTTTCCGTTGTTTTAGTTTTTTTAATTTTATACTACAATTAATTAAATTTTATATTTTTTGACTTAGCTTGTCTTGGTCTTTTTTCAAACACTTATCCTGTGAGGTTTCTAAAGTGGCTGGTATTAATACAGCCCGCCTTACTGAGTTGTGAGAAATAGTCTTTGGCTTGTGGAGATTAATAAATTCATTTATCATATATTTTTATTATTATTTTATTGACCGGGAAAACGACACGATAACGACGTTTGCGCGTTTTGCAAACGTTACACATTAAGCAACATATTTTATAAAAATAATTGATTGTAAATCGTTATGATCAATTAATAATTTTATATGTACAAATAATAATAAGTAATTTTTCAAATACATTTTTTTATTGCAACAATTAATAAAATTGCAATTATTTTAGTTGAAGCTTTTTTTAAACCTATATTAGCACATTAACACTCGTGTTACGTAAATATTGCCTTTTTAGAATTTAAAATAATCTATCATTTAATTATTATAATTAATAAGTATATAGAAAAAGATTGCTTATTTATAATTTTCTATCCACATATTTAGTATAACCATTATACCAAATAAATGCAAGGACATCATTACCAAAATCTAATTAATATTTTTCTAGTTGTTGTAAAACTTTAAGGAAACGCATTTTTATGTCTCAAACGAATAATTCTTTCAATACTATTAAGGATGTTCTATGCTGTCTCCCCGCACGGCCCATGAACTTGACTTTTTGTTAATGTTTTCAATAATTTCTTTAACTTTTGCGCGGTGACATGGGTTCAAATTTTGCATACCGCTTTATTTATATTCACTTGTGATGTTTCTAGTTTTTTATTAAATTTTATACACTTTTCATCAATTGCACTGTAAAGTCAATCACATTTTTTTCGAGTCTCCATATAAAACTATGTATAAGAAGTCAACTTCTATGTCGCATATCTTCAAAATTTGCGCGGAAAAAAATATTGAAAAAATTCATAGACATTTCTGACACTCTTACAAATAATATACTTCAATTTCATTAAATTCTGTTAACTTTGACGTAACCATAGAACATCCTTAAATCTTGCTGGGTACGTTAGACCCTCTTTAGACCCTCTGAAAAGGTAACTATACAGTGAAGAAACAGCTTGATGTTGTTTCCCGTGTCATACTTACAATTAGCAGTGAAAATAATATCGTCAATTATTATTATATCTTTAGGTTATTGTTTTAAAAGATACATGGAATTAGTATATGTTTGTTTACCTCTAACAATAAAATTATTTTTATTACTTTTTGTTTTCCTGCATTTAGGTATTGTGATACTTTTATTTTTAGTGTAAGAGTTTTTAATGAAATAATTCTTTTAGATTTTGTAATGATAAGCTATTGCTTTAAATTTGAAAGTATTTTTTTTGAGTCTGTGGTAATGACATTTTACGCACAACCGGCAAACCGTCCAGCCCCTCGCAAGAGCAGACAGTCCACTGAGTGTGGGACTCAGTACGAGCTAACTACTAATACCCACTAAACCCACATATCTCTGTTCGCACCGACACCAGCCCGGAACTGTTATTCACATTACTTCAGACTGGGCGGCTGTCCTTGCGTGTCCAGAAAACACATTCATTCCTTTTAACGTTCATTCATGCTCGAAACGCATGCACTCAGTCTCTCAGACATCCATCAGCTTTTTTGCTCCGCAACGCGTTCGTCGTCATAAGTCTCGTCATCCTTTACGGCATGATCGCTTCTATGTTCGTTTTAAGTCGTTGACGGTGATCTGCTCATCGCCCGCAGGCGAAGAACAAGTCTGCCCATCTTGTGTAGATAGCCGCGAAAATATCCGTGTTCAGAGAGAAATTGGGTGAGATAGAAGTCTACCTCACCGTGCTTTCTCCCCTTCCACGGAGCAACCGCAGGGATGAGTCTACGCGTGCATCGCGCCTGCTATGTATTCGTCCATTGGGTTTGCCAGAGTTCCATGGTCTTCGTACGTTCGTCTGACACAGCGTCGACCCGAGCTGTATTTGCGTTTCGATCGTATATGCGCTTTTGTTCCATCGTGAGTAGGTCGATCGGAATTACGCTCGCAATAACAATAACGGCGTTTTCGGACATTATTATTATTACATTTATAAGTATTAGAACATAATGTTTTTTCAAAGAAGCTCTCATATCCCCTTTTTAATTGCTTTACAATTATCATTAATTTTTTAGCAGATTAAATTACCACTTCAATAATAAATAATTCTGGCGAATAAAATTGACACCGTTTACTTCCACATAGAGTACCGGCCATTAATTTCTGGATGGGAAATCCAATTTATGCTCGGACTTACCATGCGCATATCTTCTTCAATATTGATCGAAAAAATTTTTGGAAAAAAAAAACACTGAAAAGTACTCATTAAAAGCTTTCGTTTTGTGCGACTAAATATTTTTTAAAGCTATTTTTGAGACTATGAGGCCCTCAAGCAATTGAAAAAATTTTACTATTTTTAATTTTGTTCAACCAGTTGCAGTTTTCTTAATAATAAAGCTGGAAAAATCAGGAAACAGATTTAGAAAGAACTTGTAAAATGCCTTATGCAAGTATTTTTCAAAAAAATTGTAAGTTACTTTGTTGTCATGTTACAATTAAAGAAAGTTATAGGTTCGTTTCTTTAATATTACAATCTATCACGCGATATTCCGACGCTTGAGTTCAAGTAATGTATGTTTACGTTTTCGACTACTGTTTTCGGTTTCTAGGTAGTAAAGGTAAAAATGCTTAAAATGTTTATGTCACAAATCAATTGAAAATGGGTTTCCAGACGGTAAGGACATTGAGAGAAAAGCGATCCCAAATACAAAAACTACGTAAATTAGGTTTTTTTCCATTTCATACACCATAATAGAAAAAACGAAGGAATTGACTTGTCGCAGTAAAAACTTAACAACAAAGTAACTTACAATATTTTTGAAAAATACTTGCATAAGCAATTTACAAGTTCTTTCTAAATCTGTTTCCTGATTTTTCCAGCTTTATTATTAAAAAAACTGCAATTGGTTGAACAAAACTGAAAAATAGTAAAATTTTTTCAATTGCTTGAGGGCCTCATAGTCTTAAAAATAGCTTTAAAATATATTTCGTCGCACAAAACGAAAACTTTTAACGAGTACTTTTCAGAGCTTTTTTCCAAAAATTTTTCCGACCAATATTGAAGAAGATATGCGCATGGGAAGTCCGAGCAAAAATTGGATTGCCCATCCAGAATTAATGGCCGGTACTGTATAATAATTATAATTAAAGACAATAAGATGTTGTCACAATTTTTTAAAGTAAATAGAGAGTATTATTTTTTGGCACCTTCTTCAAATTATTTTTGAGTTCACACCTTACTAACATTAGTTTTGAGTCGGCATCTTCTTAAAATTACACAGGCACACAAAAAAAGTGGCAAGACCCAGAGTGTAGAGGTATTATTTCATATGTATTTTGATGCGCTGAAACCGAGTACGGGCGTAGAATTGCTCTAGAACCCTTCATTTTTTTTAAATAAAGAAAAACCACCTGGAAAATCAGAAAATCCAATTTTTAGAAAGGAAAAAGTGGGTGAGTGTTCTGTGTAATAGATTAGGAAATTTGAAACATACTAAAATATCATTTCTCATATATTTTGACACGCTGAAACTGAACCTGGAGTTTATTTTACACATAAGCTCTTTGAATTTGGAAAATATGATAGAAAACTGTGAAAATTTGCATTGAAGAGTCCGCATTTATTAGGCAATAAATTTTTTTTAACTTATATCCTGCATGATTTTTATATATTTTGAAGCGCTGAAACTAAATTTAGGGTCCATTTTACTCGTAGGTCCTTAAAATTTTGAAAAAATTGTAAAAAACCATGAGAAATCTAAAAAAAATCATAAAATTTGTCTGTAAGAGCTTAAAATATATTTAAAATTTGGTATAAATAATATGTTTATTCTATGTATTGTAATGAAGAAATATTATACTGAATTATTGTTCAAATATTATACTCTAAAAGCACAAGGATGTAATTGACAATGTGACAATGCCCAATTCTTCATCACCATCCAAATTCCGATCATTTTTATATTTAAACCAATAACAAAATTTGATTAACTGACATGTAGTTTCATATCGGAATGATAAATTGAAAATCAAAAAAGTACAAATGGTATTTGAAAAAATAGAGAATATGTGCTATATATGATGTAAAGTGATGATCAGAAATTGGTCTTAATGTATGTGACTGAACGAAAAATAAATAAAGTTTAAACATCGTAGTCATATTCTGAATTAGATGCACAATCGGACTGTTCAGATTCATTATCGATATTTGCAGGCACTTCACTGGAATCATATTTTGAATAATAAATTTAAAAATCTCACTTTAAAAATAAGCGGTTAACGGAGAAATCTATGTATTGCCATCAGAACTGCTGTTATTACAAATAAAAAACCGATGATAATTGATATGAGCATGTAGCTTCTTCGTACAATGTTATTTCTGTTATCTTAAAACAGTGCAGAGCAACTAGTACTTAAAATAAAAATTCTTATTTAATTTTTATATTACAATTGTTTTTTCAACTTGATAGACGATCGGTAGAGTAAATTATACTATTTATTCTGTTTCTTAGTTTTATTTTAATAGCTTTTACGTATTTTAGCTTTTTTAATGCTACAAATATCTAATAATTATGAATTACTTAATTTGACCATACCATGATTGGATATCCTATTTCGCTAATTAATTATTTTTTTTATATCTGAATTACTGATTAACAAAGTTTGCAATATTAATAAAATTAAATGTAATTAAAAGAACTCACTTAAATTCGGTGTATAAAAAATGATGTCACCCTGTACAACGGAAGTTTGCTAATTAATAGAAAATATTTGTGTAAGCACAAAATCTTCATATATTTCTAAAAACTACTCCAAACAATTTATTAAAAAGAATTGAAAAAATTTTAAAGTTCATTATCTTCAACTCTATTGGTCCTACATAGCCACTTAAAGAAATCATCCAAGATAATGTTAACATCTAACTTTTCCCAAATATTACATTTAAAAAATAAAAAATTACAACCTGAAGCATGTACAAAAGGACAATCAATGTTTTTACATTTTATTTTTTTACTCGAAAACATAGCGTTATTTGGACTTGAAATTTTTGCAGTAAAAAGTACTTGATATTGCCTGTGTTTACAATTTTTTCAAACAAAAATATATACAATTTCTTGAACTACGATTTTTTTTAATTTGCCCATTTCTTTAATACAAGCATTTAAAATGGCTTAAATTTGCGTACCTACATCTTATGACGGTTTTCAAGACACGTCGATTAAGCCCTGATAGAGTCCAATCGGTTTGATGATACCGCAAAGATATTCGATTGTCACACACACACATATTTTAAAACAATTGTATATTCTCACTCGCTGAGTGTCAAACCATTGATAAATGATAAATTTATAAAACAATTTTTTACTTCGAGGAAGTAATAGATCTTGTGTTGAATAAAGTTTTAATTGTAATACTATTGTGCAATTCAAAAATAGTAATATCAAAAACAGAATAAATGTATCTCTTTTAATTATAACTATATTATAATAACTAGTTATTTAAGCAAAATCCAATAGACGTTCTCCGACTGTGTTTGAAATGATTTACTTACCCAGTTTGAATAAATTCTTTTATGTCGACTTTAACCCTTTTTCTTTATAGTATTTTAATCGACTATCCTTATATAAAAAAGTGATTGCCGGATGTTGTGAAGCCAAGTCAAACGGCTATGTGATTGGTTTACGTTTTGCGCATGCGTTTAAACATTGTAGGTTAGATTTGGCAGCGCGGGAAACGTATAATGTTTGAATTTTCTTGACAAAATCAGTGTATAATAAATCATGAAAAAATATATTATTAAAAGCTATTGTTTTATGTAAATAAAACAGCGTAATATATCAATAATGACTGTTAAAAAACGCAAGAGCGCGCGGAGCGCGCATGGTTAATTCTAGTCTATTAAAATTAGTGATGTCATAGGGTCCGTAAGATACACTGCTCGATTAAAAACATCAACTAAACAATTCTTTCTACTGTTTTGCCAGGATTAATTCGCATCTTCAGAATAATAAATAATAGGAAGAGGAAACTGTCTCGCTATATCATAAACATGTTTCAGCAGCTTATGCACAGTCGGGCTCATTCGGGCCCATGGAAATATTCCGTAATACAAACGATATGTTTTCCAGCAAAAATGTTCAAGTTTATATAGTTTTAGCAACTTTTTACACTTTAATGCAGCAAGTATTCTTCTAATATTATGTACAATTTGAATATCGATTACTAGCGCTAGAGAAAACTTTATTGGATCATGAAAGCATCTTGCTATATTTCCAGTGTTAGTCGTTCCATGTCCCTGTAATACTTGATCAACACGAACTCCTAAGATACTGTATATTTTCCTTTGTACAAAAAGCTTTCTCTGTTCAAATTGTTCTGGAAAAATAGAATTTATTATTTTCTATGTATGTGCATGTGATCAACCAATTATATTTTATTTTATTTCTTGTACTTTGTATACTTTAAATCTAAAGTTGAAAATCTGGAAGTAAAAAGAATAAAATGCACATTTTAATCTTTAGCACTTGTAAAAAGTCGTGAGAATTGTTGAACAGATTAATTTTTAATTTTTATCTTTAACTAAAGATTAAATGAAAACCAAAAATCAATATTAAATTAATTTATCAAGAAACTCTCACGACTTTTTACAAATGATAAACATTAAAATGTACATTTTATTTTTTTTACTACTAGATTTTTAACTTTAGATTTAATAAATGAAACGGAAGCCTATGTTCAACAATCGTATGAATACGCGCAGAATGAAATAAATTACCTTTCAAATGTTTCTTTACATCCCAAGTTTTAATAGTCTTGCGATAAGATATGTGGAGCAGATGTTCAAAGGCCTTTATTTCTGCATGTAGAAGTCCTAAACCGTATTTCAAACAAGAATCATTCGGTACAAAATCCTGCCTGCTTTATTTCCAACAATCGCGTTAATGCATTTACCATCAAATAAGTTTGAGATACAATAAATTTTACACGGACTTTTTTTCGTTACGCAAATTAAATTTTTGCTGCAAAAGATTATTTATTTCTACATTTAAGCGATTATGTTCATTGATTGTATTTTGAGTATCCACCTTTTCTAGAGCTATCCTTAAGGGCCGACAGAAGCGGACGCTTTAGGGTGTTGGATTTATCCAAAATCAGTCATTGGATACAGAACTTTTCATCTTAATTAAAATCATGCTTGTGACAAACAATGTCATATGAGGATCTGAATTTACATTAGCAAAATCTTGAAACTGTTGCTGCGGATTTGTATGACCAGATGAGCTATCAAAACCTAAAGTTGTTATAATTTCTAAATTAAATAAATCATATTCGCTCCAGTTTAATGCCACACTATTGCACAATCGTTCAGCTGAATTATTCAACATATTTTGTAATAAAATAAAAACACTTGCTTCGTCAATTATGTAATCTTGCGGTTTACAGTCATTCATTGCTTGTTGTAATTATTTGTAGCACGGATAAATAGGGCACATCTTGGAACGGCTATCTCTGACTAATGCTTCATAACTGCTTTTGCTGCAGTCATATTCCAAATAGAATGCCAAAGCAGTCTCTCTAGTGTGCTTAGCATAATGACTGTGTAAACTGTTAGTATTTTGGAAATTTTCATCTCAGATTTTCAAATTTTCATTCTCAGACCATTATTAGAAATATTTTCATGAACAACATCACATTTTTTAGTAATACTATTAGCAATATCTACAACTATAAATTATAAATATCAGAATTTCTTAATTCTTGTGCACGCCTATATAATGTGCGCTTCGAGGCTTTATTAGCAGATACACGTTTTCTACCTGCATTAATACTCTTTTCGTTTTGTTTCTTTGGTCGACCCCTTTGTTTTCTTTTCATAATGTTATATTGCGTGCTAGATTTTTTATCGTTGTATAGTTAAGGAGTAATTTCTGTGATTCAGCTGTGCATTAATTCTAGTCAAAAATAAATATGAATTTATTACTTACTATTTATTTACTCGCCCGTCTGTCACCAAGTATTATTTACCAATTGTTGATCATATATTTTTTATTCTAAATTAACAAATTAAGGTTCATGCTTTTAAAAAAAAACTTTTTAAATATTTTTAAAACGTCTTAAGTATGCGTTGAAAATTGTCACCGAATTTTCGAAAAAATTGACAGTTGATAATTATGATTAAGATAAATCGTAAAAAATTATTTAAATTTTTTATGTTTTAAGCACATTCAAAGAGATATAACAATATCTTAATAATCGAGTGTATCGCAGCACTAAAAAAAATTTTTGGGTGAAACTAGAACATGTTCATTGCAAAATTTACTTGCGTAGCTTTATCAATGTATAATTCTTTTGGCATTCTCTATCCAATTAAAAAATAAAACATTGTATAAAAATATTTTGAACTGTTTTGACTTCCAATAGGTTTTATTCAATAGCATATCAAAGATAATTACTAATGTAATCTCCCCTGGCATGTAATTTCCCCTGGAATTTTCGGCTGATTTATGTATGTGGATAGATCCTGCTCACCCTGCTTATAATTTCAATATTTGAAACCATAATACATCATTTCTGCTTATACAATTAAAATTAAAGATTTTTTTACTCAAAATTCGTACTTTTTTCGAAAGTTTAATAAGCAATATAACTTAAAATATTTATTTAAAAAATGCAAAATATTGATATATCATTTTAAACAATTTTTTATTAATTTTTACATATTCCTTCATAAAGAACGAGTCTGTTTGAAATCAGTGCATTGCTTTTATAGAACTGATTACAAAGAGAATGAATAAAAAATAAACTATAATATTACAAAAATTAGTTACTTTTAAATATTCTATAAAATTTATTATTTTCAGCGATAAACTAATAAGATACAAATTATTTACAAATTGCAAATAAGGAAGATCATTATAATTCGTTGAATATACGAAATAAAAAATTAAACCTTAAAAATCTTGTTAATCGAAAGATATTTTACAATTATTGTTAATAATTTAATTAAAAAATGAATATTATGTTACACTACGTATAAATACAATAATTAAAAAAAACGAAAGACACTTACATCAAGAAACTCGTCAATTATTGAATATTTTACAACTTTCATCGATCCCTTTATTTTAATATAAATTTTATTATACACTACTTATTTCAATATTATAATTTAAGAAATAAATTCTAGAACAGGCTTCTGGGATCGAAGTTTGGACCAGAACTAACTGATAGTTATTTACAGTATATTAATTTCACATTTTAATACACACTGTTTATGTTTCTTTAACAAGGACATTTGCATGTTGTAGCTGTTATTTAATTGACAATCCAGAGTAATGTTTACAAACATAAATGTAAAATTTTTCACTAACTTTATTTCTTTCGTAGCAAATAATAAAAAATCTCTAGTATTACCACATTTCGCTCAGAATGGAAAGCTGAAAAAATATACAAAAGATTTGTCTTTATATAGGCCTTATATTACCACTTACAAAACTGTATTATGCATATAGCTGTTTCTATTATATTCAAACTTTGATAATAGTAAATATAACATAAACTTAATTAACTTTTTAAAGGAGAACGCCAACGGAAAGCATTTGAAGTATATCTATATACATTCAAAATTTGTATACATAGATATACTTGCAATGTTAAAAATGAAACTTTGTCGGTTAATTTTGGCTTTTCCTTTCATTTCCCGCAAATCATTTTTTTGCATATGAAATATCGCTAGTAAATGTAAAAGATAAGGCATGATTTATACGTCTTGGAACGTCTTCATACTTATTGACGAACTCCTTCATATTCAATATCTAAAATCTAAAATCTGCAGACCCATCACACTCATTACGTTAAGGCTTCATAACATCCGATCATCGCTTCCACAAATTCCTTTGACGCTTAGTGTTACTCTCATATAACACGAATAGTTATGGTGGTACTATGGACAGACACAACAAACCCCCACCACCTACCCACTGACCTCGAGTAACCCCGTCTATGACAGCTACTCGAGGTCAAGGTCAGGTTTGTTGTGTCTGTACATAGTACCACCACTCTTAAAAATCAAGGTTATTAGAGAGAGAGAGAGAGAGAGATAGGTAGAGAGAGAGAGAGAGAGAGAGAGAGAGAGAGAGAGATTTGATTTGATTTGATTTATTTTTGGGTAAATTGGGGTGAAACCCCGTATACACACATGAACTCTTTAGTGAGTTCTAGCAATATGCTGATCCGCAATAAGTATATAATATAATAAGAGTAACAAGTAACAATAACAATATTAAAATTTCTATACAAATAATAATAATAACAAAATAAAAATATTCGCAAGTAATAACAAACGTAATAAATACATAAATAAAAATAGAAATCGCATTGAACAAAGAAAAAGGAAACGCATTGACTCAAGTTCAGTAGTCTAATATGATAAAATAAATTGAAATACAATAAAATTAAACTTAACTAACTAGAACTTAAATCGCACAGTCAATCAAAAATCAAAGATCAAAGATTCGGCAGGGAAGGGCAGACGATTCCCTCATTTACCACTCTCGCTTCCCAAGTCTGACGATCGAGCTCAGTAAGATACGATAGGAGTGAGGCTTTGAAAGAATTAAAGAGGAGAGGATCAAAGTTTGTGAAAGGAAGATGGTTGGTGAGGCGAGAAGCAGTGATAACGAAGGAGTTGTTAAGAGCCTCAGTCCGAGGAGGAAGATAAAAAAGGGATGAAGGAGGGAGACGTGAGGAAGAACGGGCAGAAAATGAAGCGTCACGAATAATGAAATGACTAGATATATAGGAAGGGGAATTATGGGAGATGATATTGTATGTACATGAAGCAATCAAAAGGGATCTTCTAAGCTCGACCGACAGCCAACCTAATTTAAGCCGGTACGGTGTCACATGTTCCCGCCATGGAATAATACCCCATACAAAACGAACGCACGCATTTAGTAGACGTTTAGTTTCAAATTTCTGGTAGCATCCAGATCGTGGTACACAGCACAGGCGTAGTCGAAATGCGGGAATATTAGAGATTGAAATTGAGTATGAATGAAAGGAATGGGTGAATATGAGATGGAAGCATAGTGGATATTGAGCTGATCGGGTGAAAAAATACTTAGAGGTGATTTAAACGTTTTAGATACGAGGCCCATGGTCCTGAGCTCCTTCCACATATTAGTCGCGTTAGAGGCTGAATTGATCCTATTGTTATAGTACGAAAATTTATTAGAATCTATGTCGTTTCTAACCAGACTGCGCAAATCTCTGTACTTCTGATAGTCTGAGCTCAGGCCCGAGTTTGGCGGGAGCGAGGGAGTCAAAAGTATGTAGGGTAGCTGAAACCAAGCTTGAGATCAGGATGTTGATATTAGCGGCGGTTGAAGAACAAGGCATTGACGTGAGTTGAGAGGAAGAAGGTGAACGGCCAGACGACGAGGTTGATGGGTGTGAAATTGAAGGTGATGATGACTCGGTAGCAGTGCTAGAATGAGCCAAAAAGTGATTTAAAGTAACGGAGAAAAGAGCAGCTGCCTCTGGCGGATCAATTACAGCGAGGTTCCGTGACCAGATTTTCTTTACCGCCAACAACGGTTTCGTAAAGTCAAAAGTCAATACAATAAAATCATGTCCTGTTGCAAAAGGAACTGAAGACTTAGAATAAGGATAATCTGGCGGAGGTTACGCGTTATAAATAAATCCAGCCAGGTATGAGATGAATGGTTGGTGAAATGCGCATGATGAGTAGGTTCCGGTTTGATAAGGAAGAGGTTAAGTGAAGCTATGTATGATTCCAACATGGCGGACGCCCCGTCCCCACCACACATATTAATATTAAAGTCGCCTGTGATGACTACCTGGTCACAAGTATGTAAAAAATTATTTAACGTATCAAAAAATTGTGATGGGTAGGCCGCTGTGGGCCTCATGTAGACGACACTAAATAGCAGCGAACTAACTTTGTTATTAACTTGAAAAATCAAAAATTCCGGGGTGTTTGAAAAGACAGGGTCAGAGTGAGCCACGAGCCTAATATCAAGATTACTCCTGAAATAGGCGGCTACACCCCCCCCTCCTTACCCACCCGGTCCATTCTGTGCAATGTGTAGCCAGGGAGGTCTAGCATGCTGGAGGAGTCATACTCCGTGAGAAAAGTTTCTGAAAATGAAATGATATCGTGATTCAATGGAAGAATAAGTGATTCAATAGATGAAAAGTGTGTTTTTAGCCGGTTAATATTTACATGAAAAATGGAGAATGTATTATTAGTAGGTGATGACGTTTGACCAGTTGACCTTCATTGAGGAGGAGATGGATTAATGTTTGAAAATTTAACCAAATCGGATTTTGAGTAAATGGGGAAAAGCTGCCCTTTCTTCGTTTTCCTCAAAAATACCGTATAGTTCTTTATCAAAGGCCTAGCAAAATCCAAGTCCAAGGAACGTCGCAATGCCTTACTAAGTAAGACATGCAACTCCCTGGGCCAGAGTGCACGCAAAAAAATTGATGAGCCTCCTCCCGCACCAAAGAGAGAGTCTGCAGATAATCCCTTTAAAAGGCGAGCCTTTTTCAAAATAATATCTCTAATTGATGGGGAAGAAACCCGAAAAACAAGGCCTTTGCTTACGCTTACAATGTCTCTACTATTACCACTAGCACTATCAATTAGATTAAAACTAGAATTATTATTAATAAAGCCGCTTGCAGTTGAGGACGAATTCGCCTGACCCGATTTTTTAGCTCCCGACTTGTTCGAAGCAAGCCAAGGGCGCGTACTAATGACGTGCGCGCTGACACGTGGGAGATCAATGGCAGAGAGAATTTTATTTACGACTTCCTCCTCAGATAACGCAAGATTTGCAGGAACGCCTAAAATTAAGAATTCGCAAGTATCCGAAGAGGCAGTCAAGGACGACCCCGCTGACGAAGACCGAACAGTCTGTGCATTATTCAACCTGCCACGTATCTCCTCGTTTGCTGCTTCAAGCGCTCCCAGGCGGCTCGAGACACCGGAGAATCATGTTTCGGTCGTCGCTTCCATTTGCGCAACCCGGGCGTTAAGATCACGAATCTCGCTGGCTAAGTAACGTGAAGACAGACGATGGATACACTATGACCTGGAATGACACAGCAGAGCAAATTCTTCATCAGCTCTTTCCAGACGATAACCTGGAAACAGAAACGAGAGAACAGACAAAAGTAAGGCAACAAAATCAAAGATATACAGACGAATACAGCGAAACCGAAAATTTTACAAGGTAGGAGATGGTGCAAGTCGTAAAGAAAATGAAATTAGGAAAAGCGCCAGGAATCGACTGTTTCGATCTGAAGATAATAAGAGTTGCTCTTACAGTAGTGGGTGAAGAACTGCTAAAGTTATATAATAACTGTCTAAAACTCGGTATATTTCCGAATACTTGGAAAACAGGCAAAGTAATTACAATCAAAAAGGGAAGAGACAAAGATCCTGGTCTAATTAGCTCATATAGACCAATATGCCTGCTACCAGTTTTAGGAAAAATTCTGGAAGGTCTGATAATCAAAAAATTAGATCAAATCGTGGAACCACGTCTGTCTGACAAACAATACGGTTTTAAAAAAGGCAGATCAACCGAAGATGCGATAGTGTACTTAAAGACCAAGGTGCACAACTCAAGCTGTAGATATGTACTCATAATGTTTTTGGACATTAAGGGTGCATTCGACAATGTATGGTGGCCGGGAGTACTAAAGAACCTGAGAGGCATGAACTGCCCCTGGAGACTGTACAATATCGTTAGGGATTACCTCTGTAATAGGAAAGTAATAATAACCGAAGGTGGCAATTTTGCAAGCAAAAATGTGACAAAGGGATGCCCACAGGGATCCCTACTAGGTCCAATCCTATGGAATGTCGTATTTGATGAAGTGCTTCACAAGTTAGACAGAGAAGGACATGAGACGATAGCCTATGCAGACGATCAAGCAATTATAATCGAAGGAGACTCCCGTAAAGAACTGGAACGGAAAGGACAAATGGCCATAAATATAATAGAAGAATGGAGTAAAAGTGTCAAAATGAAACATGCCCCAGATAAATGTGCAATGTTACTAGCAAAGGGAACATTTCATCCTAAATGTTACCCACTAATCAGAATAAACGGGCAAAGAATTAAAAGGCAAGAACCGTTTAAATATCTGGGCGTCTCTTTTGGCAAAGGCCTTAGCGTACAAACGCATGTTACGGAGATCTCAAAGAAAACCAGAGGAATTTTCGAAAGGCTGGCCTTCCTGGCAAGAGAGGAATGGGGCCTAGGCTATCGATCTCTAGATATAATATATAAGGGAGTGTTCATACCCATAATAACATATGCAGCAGCAGGATGGTACGGGCTCACAAATAATGTCCAGAAAAAGAAACTCATAATGTCGCAAAGATATGCCCTGATGAAAACCACAGGAGCGTACAGAACCATCTCGGCCGAATCTATTACAATGATTACAGGTCACCTACCGATTGACTTAGAGTGCGAAAGAAGAATCGGACTATATTGGATGAGAAAAGGAAAAGAATACCGATATAAAAACTTTACAGTACAATCGGAGGAAGGACTAGGCACGCGAAGAGAAAGAAAATTGATAATAGAAAGGCTAGACCAGGAGATAAGAAAAGAATGGCAGTTGAGATGGGATAACACGATAAAAGGAAGACGCACATATGAGGTTTTACCTAGCATAGAAGAAAGGCTAGCGAAGTTTTGGTTTAGACCGAGTAAATGGCTGATCCAAATACTCAGTGGACATGGAAACTTCCAATGTTTTTGGACATTAAGGGTGCATTCGACAATGTATGGTGGCCGGGAGTACTAAAGAACCTGAGAGGCATGAACTGCCCCTGGAGACTGTACAATATCGTTAGGGATTACCTCTGTAATAGGAAAGTAATAATAACCGAAGGTGGCAATTTTGCAAGCAAAAATGTGACAAAGGGATGCCCACAGGGATCCCTACTAGGTCCAATCCTATGGAATGTCGTATTTGATGAAGTGCTTCACAAGTTAGACAGAGAAGGACATGAGACGATAGCCTATGCAGACGATCAAGCAATTATAATCGAAGGAGACTCCCGTAAAGAACTGGAACGGAAAGGACAAATGGCCATAAATATAATAGAAGAATGGAGTAAAAGTGTCAAAATGAAACATGCCCCAGATAAATGTGCAATGTTACTAGCAAAGGGAACATTTCATCCTAAATGTTACCCACTAATCAGAATAAACGGGCAAAGAATTAAAGGCAAGAACCGTTTAAATATCTGGGCGTCTCTTTTGGCAAAGGCCTTAGCGTACAAACGCATGTTACGGAGATCTCAAAGAAAACCAGAGGAATTTTCGAAAGGCTGGCCTTCCTGGCAAGAGAGGAATGGGGCCTAGGCTATCGATCTCTAGATATAATATATAAGGGAGTGTTCATACCCATAATAACATATGCAGCAGCAGGATGGTACGGGCTCACAAATAATGTCCAGAAAAAGAAACTCATAATGTCGCAAAGATATGCCCTGATGAAAACCACAGGAGCGTACAGAACCATCTCGGCCGAATCTATTACAATGATTACAGGTCACCTACCGATTGACTTAGAGTGCGAAAGAAGAATCGGACTATATTGGATGAGAAAAGGAAAAGAATACCGATATAAAAACTTTACAGTACAATCGGAGGAAGGACTAGGCACGCGAAGAGAAAGAAAATTGATAATAGAAAGGCTAGACCAGGAGATAAGAAAAGAATGGCAGTTGAGATGGGATAACACGATAAAAGGAAGACGCACATATGAGGTTTTACCTAGCATAGAAGAAAGGCTAGCGAAGTTTTGGTTTAGACCGAGTAAATGGCTGATCCAAATACTCAGTGGACATGGAAACTTCCAATCTTTCAGGAAAAGATTTAACTTTGTAGAGTCCGACCTATGCAGCTGTGGAGAGGCAGACACCCCCGAACACGCTCTATGGACATGTGTGAAGTACGAAACAATACGGCATAAACACGTACAGGATATGGAAGAAGCAGCTAGAAATACGAAAAGGATGATGACGACCAAAGAAGGCGTAGACAAATTAACCATGATGGTGAAAGACATTATGCTTGTAAAGATTGCTACCGAAGACCTAGAAAAAGACTTGGCTTTAACCGCGACAATAGCAGAAGTAGTAGGAACAGAGGAAGACGAAGTGTGAGAGATAGAAGTAGGTACAGTTAATCTTCCTGAAATAGAAATAGGGTAGAGAGAAAGGAAAAGCATAAGTGAGCAGAGGGAGAAAGTGAAATGAGTGAAAGACGGAAGATAGTAAATAGGCAAAAATCGAAAGTCGCACTAATACATGTCGCACTAACAAAGGTAGTAGAACAGAGGTAATCAAGGTAGATAGAGATTTTGTACTAATTAACATAATGAATAACATTCCGTATAGGGAAAAAGGGTTTTCGTAGAATGAAAGTTGAGCGAAAGGAAAGGATGAATGTAAAAGCTCAGAATGAAAAAAAGGGTGAGTGAGAGAATAGATAGGTGAATAGGAACTCCTTCTTGTAGGTTAGGCAAAAGCCAAAGAAGAGAGAAGAAAGAAGAGAGAAGAGAAGAAAGAAGAGAGAAGGGAAGAAAGAAGAGAAAGGAAAGGCAAGAGGTAAACCTCATAAACAGTTAGTCTTGCTCCCCTGAAAAAGCGCAAAAGTAAGAAACAAAGAAACAAAAATAAAAATAAAAAATAAAACCGAAGCAATAAATAAGAACAAACGAGTAAAGCATAATCGCAAGAGCAGAGAAAGGCTAAAGCGAACTCTTTATGTTCTGTAGTCCAATTTTTTTTTTTTTTTTTTTTTTAGGCACAGTAGTGGGGAGGCGGTCAATGACTCTAATCTATTTATAGCGCGGTCGTTGAACTCGCGTTTAACGGCACGTGTCTATCGCGAAGCTATCCGATCACAAGCTTTACCGATATTTAAGAAAGTATGAATCGAAATTACAAGTAAAGTATTCTAATTTGATTAAAAAGTCATATTATTAGTGTAATTATAGGTATTGAATCGATTAAAATCGACATCCAAGTGATTTTCTTAATAAAATGTATTGGGAGAATAGAGGTGAAAGAAGTATAACACTCTATTAAAAAGGCGGTGACACTTTGCACCTATAGCTGTCAAGAACCCCACTTCTCAACATTATACACGCCCACCGCTTTCTTTTATTCGTTAGATAAAAAGTATTCACCGCCTAAATCTAAAATTTCACTAGGATTGTAATGGCGGTCTAAACGGTGACTCGGCCCCGTCTTTACAATCGTCCATTAATTCGCTCTGATGTATACATCAATATTTCATGTTTAAAAAAGAAATCTGTATTCTTTGTTACTTGAGAAAAGAGAAACTCTTTACCACCAGCTGAAGCCAAATTGATATTTGGTGATCGATACTCAATATTTTACAAATAATTATTTTATCGTTTTGTTACGTAAACTATTATACAAAACGTTCAAATGTAATAATAAATCGTTACACCACGATTTAATCGAATCGATATTTCGAAGATCGGTAATCAATAACTCTCTAAATATTAATCTGATCAATTCGCGGTATTACACTTTTGTAACGTTTGATTAGAGACAAACAAAAACCCCTTATACCGCGAATTGATCCAATCGATATTTTGTGATCGATAATCGGTATCTTTACAAATAATTATAACTTTGCTTTAATTCGTATGTCGCTGTATAAAGTGTTCAAATTGTAAGATAAAACCTATATACGGTGATTAAGTAAAACCGATATATCGATAATCGATAATCGATAACTCTTTGAATATTAATTTGATTAATTCGCGGTATTACCCTTTTTAAAACATTTACCAGAGACGAACAAAAAACTCTTATACCGCGAATTGATCCGATTGGTATTTATCGTTTAATCACGTTAATTAAAAATTAAAAGTATTAGGAGAGCAGAAATATGTGGAGGTAAAGAGTTATATTGATTTCGTGAATATCATCTTTACCTCGGTGCGATATTACATGTGTATAGTAATGGTAGAGACAAACAAAAAACGTCTATATCGCGAAATGATTCAATCGATATCTCGTGATCGATAATCGATATGACTACAAATAATTATTCTATCGGTTTTTCTCGTATGTCACCACATAAAGTGCTTCGAACACAGGAAAAAATGGCTATGTCGCGAATTGATTGAATCGATATTTCGAAGAGCGATAATCGATAACTTTCTAAATATTAATCTGATCAATTCGCGGTATTACACTTTTGTAACGTTTGATCAGAGACGAACAAAATATCCTTATACCGCGAATTGTTATAACCATTATTGAGAAAGTTATCGACTATGTGACGGAAATCGTCACACAATCTATTCACGATGAATAGAGTAATTAAATTCGCGAATTGTAAGTCGTCGGAGCCTTTCGTATGTCAAGGCCAACCGTCGACACTTGTTTACTTCTCTACGAGTGTACAATTACGCGCGCGACAATACGTAGGGATGGGAGCGCGAAAGAGTGTGTGAGTTTCCCCACTCCCATCCCTTTTTCGGGAAATTAGGCGATCGCCTAGTTAGTGTGTAATGATCCGTCGATCGGGACGGATTATTATATTGTCTGGACGTTCCGTACTGCTCGTGAGTGCCGAGAGTGCGCCCCACCCCCTCCTGCATTAAGCTCTGTGAACGGTTGTTCCGGAGCAGAGCTAGGTGCGGAGACCCGGGTGGACCGAACGCGTGTCCGTATAGTTTTGGTGTGCGTTTGTGTGTGTGTGTGAACAAAAGGACGGGGTCGTGCGCGGGTGATACCGCGGATCGCGATTCGCTCGCCGCGGCAAGGGCCGCCTTCACCACCTCAACCACCGGTCGTCCCCTTTGTCAAGGAGGTCGACCAGTCGCCGAGGATCGGCTGGGCCATCCCCGAGGAGCGTCACCGGTAAGTGACCATTTACTATCGTGACCCTCCCCCTCCCTTGTGTGTGTGTGTACCACGAGAGTGTGTTCGAGTACAACGGTACTCGAACAGCGGTTCCCGGGATTGAAACCTGTCGCAGGCGAGGATCTCGATCCGGCAGGTTTCCCGAGACTTCCGCCCGCGCGAAATAACTTTGTCGCGGCACACGGCCCGAGTGGCCATTTTGTTAATTATTTTATGAAAATAAATATTTCTTTTATTTTATTTTAATTCTGTGTGCTTATTGTATTCTCCCCGCTCCCGCCGACATCCTTTAATTTTATATCGTGTCGAGGCAAGGAGGATTGCCCGAATCCTCCATACCGATCGTCCCAGCGAACTCGTGTTCCTGGCGACAGCCCGCAGTTCGCGATAAATAAATAATTGTGTGCGCGGTATTGGGCAACGCGGCCCAACGGTTTTTATTAATTACGTTAATTAATTAATTTAATCGGGTACGCGAATACCACGTCACAAATGGCGACCGTGACAGGACGTTCGGTTTCGTCCTCACCGATGTTAAATTTAAATTAAAGAATAATTGTCGGCCATCTTTCGCGCGCGAGCAGTGTCGCGGCGAAACGTGAGCGGGTTGAGTTTTGAGAGAGAGAGAGAGAGAGAGAGAGAGAGAGAGTGTATTTCGAGTTAGTGAGACAGAGAGAGAGAGCGCGAGAGACGGCGTGTGAGACGCGTCTCTATACCGGAGTATTCCCCCTCTTGCTCGGGTATCCGAGGAGAGGCATACACCGGTATATCGAGAGAGAGTTCGCGCGCGACCGTGTTTAGCCGGAAGCGCCCGATCTCACCGAGATCGGTCTCTCTCGATCGCAAGCTTGACGGGAGAACTTTGCCTAGCTTGTATGGGAGCGGCAAAGTAGGGAGAGAGTAGCTTGCGCCGCGGATTGCGGGCAGCGAGAATCCCCCCCGAATAGCGCAAAGGAAAGACTTCGCGAGAGCCGATCATCATCGGCTCTCTCCGATTGCGCCCGCGAGTGGGAGTGAGAGAGAGAATCCCTAGTCGCGGGGAATCGGAGTTAGGTGCTAGGCGGGCTATAGGTGTGTGAGTGAGAGAGATAGCGCGATCGCCTGGCCCCTTCGCGTGTATAAGTCTTCGCAGCTGGTTTCGCCGATAGAAATCACTGCGGCGAATTATTTTTATTTCATTTTAATAAAATAAATTCGTTCCCGCGCGGGATCTAACTTATATTTTTTGTGTGAGTGTTTTAAAGTTAGATCCTTTCGGGAGAGGTAGTTGCCCCACCCCCTCCCTTTTTAAAGAAAATTTTTAAATTATAATATTTGTTTTCTTTTTATACGGGACGCGGCGAAATTTTAATTGAATTTATTTTTGAGTTTAAGAGCGAAAATTTTGCTGCTTTCTCCCCTCCCTGACATATATTATGTAGTAATTATTATTTAATAATTGTGTTTTATTTATTACTAATTATTTATAATATATGTTATATCAATTTTTGTGTATATAAAATATATTTTGCAACTATTGTTAATTGTTTAGACTTGTTTGCAAGTTAAATAATTAACATTAAGTAACTTTGTGTGAATCAGCCGCAAAGTTACAATAGTTGTAATATTAATTATTTAAACTCGTGTGTGAGTAAAATAATTAAAATTATATTTATTGCAAATTATCTGACAGTGATTATTCAATTTAATATTTCGTATTTGTTGAATATTACTATTTACGATACTTGTAATATATTTTTGTAAATTTTCGAGTGTGAGAAAATTTTTTTTTTAACTCGTGTTAATTGTTTAGACTTGTTACAAGTTAAACAATTAATGTTAAGTATCTTTGTGTGATTGTTCCGCAAAGATACGAGAGTTGTAAAATATAATTATTTAGACTCGAGAGTGAGTCAAATAATTGAATTTTTTTGCATGTATTTTAATGATCGGCATTTAACCTAATATTTCGTATTCGTTATTTGCTGTGAAATTTTAATATATGTTAAAAACTTTCTTTTCTCTTTTTGTGTGTTTAAATTATATCTCCACACATTTTTGCCAATTATTTAGACTTGTTTGTTAGTTAAATAATTGGTTATAATTTTTTTGGTGTGTTTGAGTAAAATTAATTCGGTGTATAAATTTAATTGTTTAGACTTGTTGGCAAGTTAAATAATTAAATTTTCATTTCCTTTTCGTTCAATTTATTTAAAAAAAGGAAATATAAATTGTTTCAACGTGGTAGCAACTTAAATTATTTATTTAGTCCTTCTTAGGATAAAATAAATATATTTCGCTGAAAAATTGTTGTTTGGGACGACAATTAGTGAAATAATTATTTTTGTTGCAAACCATACGGGATTTACAACATTTCGTAAATACCCCTATTGTTGAAATAATTTAATTAAATTTGTGTTTGTAGTGTAGTGTAAATTATAAAGGAAATTTTTTTTTTTGTTTTGGGCTTGGAAAAGCAAAATAATAAATAGTGTCTTGGTGTGTGTGAATCACAAGACACTGTATTTATTTTTATATTTATTTTAAAATTAATTATTTAGGCTCGTTAGTGAGATAAATAATTTAATTTTTTCTTTGTCTTTTCTTCCTTTATAATTTGTTGTTCTGTATTTATTAATAGATTGAAGCTTTAATTATTTCAATTTCCATAACAAAATAAATTCTTTTCGCCAGTGAGGAATCTTTTGGATTATAACTGGCGAGAGAGATATTTTGGGAAATCGTTAAATTTACCATTACTGGTTAAATTACCGACGATATTGAAATAATTTAAGGATCTCTTTTTGTTAATAATTAATTATTTTTGCTTGCAGAAGCAATTGTATAGAGTCTTGGTGCGTGTGAGTCACAAGACACTATTATAAACATTAATTATTTAGACTTGTGAGTAAGTTAAATAATTAATTTTAATTTGGTGCAAGTGTTAAGTGTGTGATTTGTCACAACTTTAACCAACAAAATTTAATTATTTTGTCCTTCTAAGGACGAAATAAATTCCTTTTAAAGAAAATCTTTTGGATTTTTAATTAAGTGAATTAATTTTGTTGGTACACTAGTCGGTGCATTTTTACAATTTATTGTAATTAAGCCGATACCAAATTTTTTTTTTACTCGTTGGGAGTAATAATTATTTTATTGTGGTGAGTCCAATAAAATAATTTCCAATTGAAAATTGGATACTTCCGAAGTATTTGAGACACTAGGGATTTCATCTGAAATCCCGGTTGAGAGTACTTCTCCCGACGTAACACGTCGGCTGCTGCTGGTCAAAAAAATAATGGCCAGCAGCTATGAAGCCCGAATGGCCCAGCTTATGCGTGAATCACGCATAGCTAGGGATATTCGTCGGGAAACGAAGAAGCTTCCGATTGAGGCAGTGTATGCCCAGTTGGAGCATCTGAGTTTAAACGCAAATGGCGAAGAGGCGGAGTGCCGCGAACGCCTTTTGCGTCACCGGATAAGATGTGTAGACATTAATCTGGAAATACCATGGTTCCCTGAATACGATGAGAATGTAAGGGCAGAGCCTGCACATAAACCTCTAGTATGTCAGGAACTGTGGGAAATTAGGAAACCTCGTTCCAGGAAAGGGAGTGTGGTCCCATCAGGAACGGAAGTTTCCTGCGAGTCCGAAATGTCGGATCGCGAAAGGGTTGCTAGTGACAGAGCACCTATCCCTGAAGAAGATGGAGCTCTGTCACCAAGTGGTCTGTCTAGAAACTCGCCAATGAGTACTGCACAGAGCCCGAGGTTGGCATCAACAGGTGCTATACCTAAACGGTTTGGTGAGGTACTGGCAGCTAACATGACCACGACTGCAATCCCTTATGTTCCTGTTTCGGTGGCTGCAACCTCGTGCACAACCACTACGTCGACGGTTACGACCGTGACGACTGCTCAACTCGGAGGTTTTTATGCACCCGCACATTACCTCCCAATTGAAGAGCAGAGAAACAGCGGACATCTTGGCACTAGAGAGAGTGAAGTGCCAACACAACACTTTGACTTGGGTTCGCAGACGGAAGCCGACCGTCGTACGTCACGAGGATACACCTCTAGACAATACGACAACAGGCAACCTGAAGCTAATACAACCGAACGTCAATTTGTTGATGATAGGAATGGATATGACCTTCCTAATGACGTCAGTGTTCAATCTTACGAAAAACCGAGGTTTGAACAGAGACGTCGTCAGACCTCTTCTAAGACTTGTGAAGGACAAGATAGAAGAGAGAGGCGTGAGTACACGACTCCAAACGGAAAGTCACGATACCATCGTTCTGTGAGTAGAGCCTCAAGCAACGATGAACGTCGTGAAAGCTGTACGGAGAGACGTACTCATAAACGTCAGTCCAACCATAAACTCGACGACCGAGCACAGCCGGAAATTTCGGAGCAAGGTCACAGAGAGAGGTCGGACAGACGTAGAGAAACGCCTCGAGAGAAACGTGCGGTGGCCACTTGCGATCAGTGCACTCAGACGGATTCGTCCGATGGGTATCAGTCTGATCGCGAACCTGCTCGTAGGAGATCCGATTCTCGTAGGGCGGCTGAAGGCCGACAAGAGAATAGGAATCCTTCTACCAGCAGGCGTAGGAGTTCCCGGACGGATAATAGAGACGACCGTCGGGAAAGAGAGTCCTACGAAGCCAGGCCAAGGTATCGTGAAGACGATAACCGAACGCACGATCGGACAGGGTGCGCACGAGAGCTGCGTATCTGGAACATGTCCTTTGATGGTGAGACCAAAAAGGACGCAGAAGAATTTCTGAACCGTTTGCACGACTTCAGAAATGACAACGAGTTCTCAGATCGCAGGATGTTCAGTGCCCTGCCCAATGTGTTCTCAAAATCAGCACTGTTCTGGTATAGAACAGTTCAGCCATCTCTTCGAGATTGGCGTGATTTTGAAATCGAGTTCCTAAATGAGTATGGCCGTATAATAAATGACGAAGATTTACTCATGGAACTTCGATCAAGAACACAAAATGAGGGAGAAAAGGCTACGACGTTCTTGAACTGTTTCAGAGCGATCGTGAATAAATTTAAATGCCCTCCCTCATTAGAACAACAGGTGAAGATGGCCTACTCGCAGATGAGGCCAGATTACCGTAGGTACATACCAGTACGACAAATCAGGAATTTCTCTGATTTGACAAGCTACGGTAAAGAGTACGAGCAGCATTTAACATGGGACACGAAATTTTCCAGTTCCAACGTTAAACGCGAGAAGCTCGTACCAGAAGCTTTTCCGAAACAGAGTGGTGCAGCACGAGTTTCGGGTAAAGTGGCGACTGTTACCGAAAAGAGTAAGGATGAGTCTTCTCATTCGGATAAACAGTCGTCTAAGAAAACTATTAAGAAGAAGAGCAAGAAAAGTGCGAAAAACTCGCCAAACTCTTCTTCGAGCGAATACGAAGCAGCCGGTGTGTACGGTACTTCTAACGTCGCTAATAGTTTTCAGAAACGATACGGCAAATCGAACAATGGAGTGAGTGCCCCCAATTCGAAATCCGTATCGTACGTGCCTGTTTCTCAACAGTCACCTGGGCAACAAAAACAGAGCTCGGGCAAAAGAGAAAGACGTGTTTTGACGAATTCTCAACTGCCCCAGCAAAACGTTTTTGTCCCACAAATGGCACAAAACCTGGTGAGGTATGTGCAACCACAGGCGACGGCAGTAAATCCAACGAACCTGAGCACCAACTTTGTCGGCGTGTGTTTCACATGCCAAAAAGTCGGTCATAGGTCGTCGGATTGCCCGAGCCGAACATGCTACCGATGCGGAAACATTGGGCACTCCGCTGAGCAGTGCTCTACCGAATTGGTAGCAAAGGAGTGCCAGCTGTGTGGAACTAAAGGCGTTACACTCCAAACATGTCCTAACTGCGTCAGGTTCCTACAAAACGTGGGAAACCTGAACGCAGGGCACCCGAGCTGCCCCGGGCGCCCTGCACTGCAGTAAGTAAACCGCATGGTTTACAAGGGCAAGAGTTTAAGGTTGGAGAACCCTCTAAACTCTTTAAGAAGTCTAGCAAATCATTTGCTGACTTCTCTAAAGTCCTTTACGGAGATCAAATTCCCTCTCAGACCGAAGTTGGTGTCGAAAGTAAGTCTGAGTGTGAGGATCCTAGACGTTCTGGGGATTCGACAGATGGAAAAGTTCTTAGAACACAACCTGTCAATCCCACCCGAGCTATGCAAGGTAAAACAGAACAAGGAACCTTATTAGACCAACAAAAGCGTGAGGCTAAAGATTGGTCTAAGGAACTCCAAAGGCAAATATACTCTGATAGCAGAGATATTATTGGTGAAGAAAGCGTAAAGAGATCGTTATCTCAGCCGCTTAGCACCATCGGAGTGAACGACCTTGGTTGTTTCTCATCGTCACCCCGTTGTGACACACCTAGTAAAGAGGACAAGAAGCCCTTGGTGGAGAAGGAAATTGTCCTCAACAACGAGCCCTTGGTGGAGAAGGTAGTTGTCGATGGTGTGCATAACATGAACCGTACAAGCTCGTTGCCGAGAAGTACAGTTCAGGGGGGGGCAGATGCCGTACCAAGTACGTCTAAAATGACGCACACGGCATCGACTCCTAACGACGATTGTCAAACCGATCAGATAATTGCTGGAATCCAATCGGATAACCGGCTATTCTTTTTGGTACGACTCGGTGGAAAGGACTTTAAAGCACTTTTCGATCCTGGCGCCATGGTCTCTCTTGTACGATCAGATGTTGTCGAACAGTACAAGTTTAAATGGAGACCTGTCAAGGTTATCGTGAAAGGTGTGGCTGGACCAGCTCTTAAAGTCCTTGGCCTAATCGACATTCTATTCTGTGTAGAAGGCCTTGATGGCAATATCCAACTGAGAATTGTAGAGAATATTGAGCATTCCATCATTCTCGGTATGGATTTTCTACAACATTGGAATATGGAAGTCAAATTAGGCGAAGCTATTTGGCGTATTGGCGAGAGTGATTGGAGACACTTCGTCAGAGATACATCTCATGACATCGATTCGAGGATTTCCGCTGAATGTGCTGGTATAATTGAGATACAGGACGACCAGCGGAAACAAGTCAAAGAGTTAGTTGAAAGCCTACTCTTGCCCTCGGGAGACGTCCACGGCTTTACGACGTTAACGGAGCACCACATAGAGGTTGATCCTGGTGCAAGACCGGTTCGTCATAAGCCAAGACGTATGTCTCCCAAGGTCCTCGAATTTGCCCAGAGTGAGGTCAAAAAGATGTTTGACAAGGGCATTATTGAACCGAGTGCGAGTGATTGGTCAGCTGCTCCGGTCATCGTCCGCAAGGACGAAGGAAGTTATCGCTTCTGTATCGATTTTCGAGACCTTAATGCAGTCACAAAACGTGATTCTTATCCAATTCCTAATATGGATACCATATTGGATAAGCTGCATAATGCAAGGTACATATCGAAAATTGATCTTAAGAAAGCGTACTTTCAAATATTAATGGCCGAGGCGAGCCGGCATTATACTGCATTTGCTGTACCAGGGTCGGGGCTGTGGCAGTTCACGAGAATGCCTTTTGGCCTCATGAATGCTCCTATGACCTTTGCACGGCTTATAGATGCAATTTTCGGGCCTAAGGTGGAACCTCATGTGTTTGGTTATTTAGACGACTTGATCGTCATTACCGAAACTTTTGAGGACCATCTGAAATGGCTCGAATACGTACTAAGGACGTTGAATGACGCTGGACTCGAAGTGAATCGAGAGAAGTGTGAGTTCTGTTGTTCCTGCGTAACGTTCCTTGGGTACAAATTGGACGCGAACGGCTTGAGGCCTGACGAGGAACGAGTCGCTCCAGTCCTTAATTACCCTACTCCTCGTAATGTCAAACAGCTGAGATCCTTTCTCGGGATGGTAGGCTGGTACTCTCGATTCATTAATCGAGAAGCTGACATTAAAGCTCCCCTTACCAAGTTGCTGCGTAAAGACCAGGCTTGGGATTGGGGCGAGGAGCAGGAGGAGGCGTTCTGTCAGCTTAGAGTTGCGTTAGCTGAAGCGCCTGTACTAGCCCGTCCAGACTTTTCTAAGCCATTTACCGTCCAAAGTGACGCTAGTGACTTAGCAATAGGTGCGGTGTTGACGCAACTGGACGACGAGGGTTTCGAGCATCCGATTGTCTACGTCAGCCGATTATTAAATCGCGCTGAACGTAATTACATGACAACGGAAAAAGAATGCTTGGCCCTCATATGGGCTATTAAGAGATTGAGACCATATATTGAGGCCTATCGATTCACGGCTGTGACCGACCATAGTGCTCTCAAATGGCTCAAAAATCTCAGAGAGCCGTCGGGTAGGTTGGCACGATGGATACTTGAAATGCAGCAATGGGACTTTGAAATAGTGCATAAGAAAGGAGCCTTGCACTATGTCCCGGACGCGCTTTCTCGTGCCGTCAACCCAGACCCCGACGAAGAAGAGATTGCCTCGTTCGAAGTAATTACAGACCCATGGTATATTGCTAGGTTAAACGATGTACGCTCATGCCCTCAGAAATTTCCGGAGTGGAAAATTGAGGATGATATGCTATATCGTTTTACAAGTGATAAACTCTTGGACTCTGTAACAGAACGAGAAGAAGGCTGGCGCCTTGTTCTACCCTTAGAGCAGAGGAACCGAGTCTTAGTAGATTCTCATTTCCACCCATCCATGGGTCATATGGGAGTCGAAAAGACTTACGAACGTGTTGCGAGAGATTATTATTGGCCAGGTATCTACCACGATACCCGCCAATTTGTTTTACAGTGTCTGATCTGTCAGAGCTATAAGACGTCTCAAGCAGGTCCTCAAGGCTTGATGGGTAAACGTAACATTGAGAGACCCTGGGCTGTTGTGGCAGCAGACGTAATGGAGCTTCCACGTAGTAAAAGTCAATACAAATACATCATAGTATTTCAAGACTTGTTTACAAGGTGGATAGAGCTCAAACCATTACGTACGGCGACCGGTAAGTCGGTGTCGAAAGCATTCGAGGAACTCGTAGTCTTCCGTTGGGAAACGCCAGATTTCCTAATAACGGATAATGGGACGGAGTTCATCAACGGCATCATGTCGCGAATGCTGGAGGAGTATGGCATAAGACATGTCAGAACCCCTCCTTACCGACCACAAGCCAACCCAGTGGAGAGAACAAATAGAACGTTAAAAACGATGATTGCGACGTTTGTGGATTCGGATCATCGTGGGTGGGACACACATTTGCACGAATTTCGTCATGCAATAAACACGGCAATGCAGTCGAGTACCAAAGTCTCACCCGCGTTCTTAAACTTCGGGCGTCATCCACAACCTGTGAAGAGTCTCCGCAGGGAAGTGGAAAAACGGGAATTTAAGATCCTGGACAATCCCGAAGTATGGCTAGATCGTCTTAAAAGACTTGATGCTCTACGCGACTTGGTCAAGAAATACATTGACGAGGAGCAAAGACGTCAAGAAAAGACCTACAATAGAAACAGACGTATTGCCTCGTTTCAGGTCGGAGATCTAGTCATGAGGAAGTGCCGAACGCTTTCCCAAGGTGCGAAGGGCATATCTGCTAAGCTTGCACCAAAGTATGACGGACCCTTCGAAGTTAAAGAAGTACTATCTCCAGTAATTCTGAGACTAGAAGAGTCCGGTCGGAAACGGACCGAGGTACACATATCTGATGTAAAAAGATATGTACCACCTCGGGTTGTCAAGTAAAGCAGTAAGGGTTGCGTATCGGTTTGCATGAGAACAGTTATCGAAGGTTGGGCCTGGTAACTGTATGCCATGCATTGAGAGAGTGATATTTGAGAATACTTGTGTGTGAGTGAATGGGCAATCCTCCCTTATTCGTAATTTACCTTTAATTATGACTAATTAACCTTTTGTTTTCTTTCAGCTCCCCGATGGACCAGAACCGAGACCTGGAGGCAGGAGACGGTGTTGATCCATCGTCGCCTCCGATCATTCTGCTGGGGGAAGACACTCCGACGTCGGGTGTTGCCAAAGAGGTCATCGGAGTGGCCTCCGACTGTCTCGAGGTGCCCGTTGATGACCCACTCGCTGGATGTGACCAGTCCGTGCGGGAAATCGACGAAGTACTTATCGAGATGGAAGGACCATCCCGAACCTCGACGGTTGATATCCCGTCATCGGGTGATACGACCCAGGTGGAGCAGATGGAGGTGGACGTACCTGCGGTGTTAGCACTGGGGTCGTCCACCAATATCTACCCCGCCGACTACGTAGAGGATCTACGCGAGGCAGAACGGGAGCGGCAAAAGGCCGCCGCCGATAATCGCCCACGCCGCAAGAAGAAGAAGAGCAGCGGCAGACGGCAGTTGACGATGGATGACTATGAGTCAGGAGTCCCAGCCAACCCCCAAGTGACGGAGAGTCCGTGCTTGAGGGCGGGAGCTGTGTCCGTCATAGTCCCATCAACCGCAGGGGAACTCGATGTTGGGGTCGAGACCCTGACGGAACAAGCCAAGGCTGGGCCATCGTCATCCGGCCCAGTCATTACTAGGGGGATCGTCCTCCGTCGATTGGTTCCTCTACCTTTCGATAGGTCGGTAGATCCGCCTAAAATGGCTTGTTTTAACTGCTGGGCGATGGACCACAGCCACCGGGAGTGCGCGGCTCCGCAAACGATACACTGCTTCAATTGCGGCCGCCGAGGGGTGGCAGTGAGTGAGTGTCCAAGATGCTCTCGATCCTATGCCATCTGGATCCAAGAGCGGGGATACTCGCCGTTCTCGACGGTTGCTTCCCAGGTTTCGGTTGCCAAGGTCCCTGCACCTCAGCAGAGATCGAAGCGGTCGAAGCAACGGGACAGCCAGAACGAGTCCAAGAAGCGGCGGAAGGAGACGCCCACCCGCAGGGAGGGACCCAAGAAGGGCTCGTTTGTGAAGCCTTCTGGGCCCAAGCCCTCCTATGCGGAAGTGGTGGTGGGTCGCCGAGTAGAAGAGGCGACTCGCCGCCAGGCTGCTGCCTTTGGCTTAGACAGCACAGGGCCCTTCGAACAGGTGAAGGTTGCCCTCAGTGCTGTCGTCCAAGCTAAGGCAGACCAGAAGTTGAGGGAGTACCAGGAGAATCAAACTACTCCCTCAGCCAACCAGTCAGCAGCCGACTCACCACGGCAGGGACGAGAAGAGAGCGGCGCTCAGCCAGTCCCTGCCCAACCACCAGTCGGGGAGAAAGGTATGGACACCCCGTCCCCAAAACCTCGTAAGAAGCAGTCACCGAAGGCTGGGCCTAGTGGCTTGCGACGACCCAACCCGATGGACGTTGACGCCTCTACGAGCGTGGTTAAACCACCTCGCAAGCCGACACAGAAACGGGGGGTTGGGTCCGAACACCGTACTGTCCAAGAAGTACGGGCTTCATCGGCTGGGTCACCGGCGACGGCCGACCAATCCAGAAACGAGACGGACATTCTCAGGGAATGTCGTCTGTTGCTGGAGGCCGCCGCCAACCTCCCTTCCGACATTGCACGAGAGATAGGGCAGGAGGTGGTCCGGATCCTTAGGGATCGTATTCCTTCCCGACATTAAGAAGAGAAACGTACAGCGCGCAGTCGTGGATAGATTGTGCCTTTCTTCGACTCGGCCTTCCCGAGGGAAGTGGAGTCTAGGGGGGGGGCTTTGTGACGGAAATCGTCACACAATCTATTCACGATGAATAGAGTAATTAAATTCGCGAATTGTAAGTCGTCGGAGCCTTTCGTATGTCAAGGCCAACCGTCGACACTTGTTTACTTCTCTACGAGTGTACAATTACGCGCGCGACAATACGTAGGGATGGGAGCGCGAAAGAGTGTGTGAGTTTCCCCACTCCCATCCCTTTTTCGGGAAATTAGGCGATCGCCTAGTTAGTGTGTAATGATCCGTCGATCGGGACGGATTATTATATTGTCTGGACGTTCCGTACTGCTCGTGAGTGCCGAGAGTGCGCCCCACCCCCTCCTGCATTAAGCTCTGTGAACGGTTGTTCCGGAGCAGAGCTAGGTGCGGAGACCCGGGTGGACCGAACGCGTGTCCGTATAGTTTTGGTGTGCGTTTGTGTGTGTGTGTGAACAAAAGGACGGGGTCGTGCGCGGGTGATACCGCGGATCGCGATTCGCTCGCCGCGGCAAGGGCCGCCTTCACCACCTCAACCACCGGTCGTCCCCTTTGTCAAGGAGGTCGACCAGTCGCCAAGGATCGGCTGGGCCATCCCCGAGGAGCGTCACCGGTAAGTGACCATTTACTATCGTGACCCTCCCCCTCCCTTGTGTGTGTGTGTACCACGGGAGTGTGTTCGAGTACAACGGTACTCGAACAGCGGTTCCCGGGATTGAAACCTGTCGCAGGCGAGGATCTCGATCCGGCAGGTTTCCCGGGACTTCCGCCCGCGCGAAATAACTTTGTCGCGGCACACGGCCCAAGTGGCCATTTTGTTAATTATTTTATGAAAATAAATATTTCTTTTATTTTATTTTAATTCTGTGTGCTTATTGTATTCTCCCCGCTCCCGCCGACATCCTTTAATTTTATATCGTGTCGAGGCAAGGAGGATTGCCCGAATCCTCCATACCGATCGTCCCAGCGAACTCGTGTTCCTGGCGACAGCCCGCAGTTCGCGATAAATAAATAATTGTGTGCGCGGTATTGGGCAACGCGGCCCAACGGTTTTTATTAATTACGTTAATTAATTAATTTAATCGGGTACGCGAATACCACGTCACAACTAGCAATCGTCAACTTTCGGTTCAATCAATTCGTGTTAGATACTGTAGCGTCACTCGCATCAGAAGAATGACAGTACATTTTCAAATTCGTGCAAAATTGTCGAATTTATGCATTTTTTCCATCACTGCGCATACAACCCCACCACTATTTTACCCTTCTTTGCGGGCTGGTGGCACTATAAAAAGGTGACGTTTCCGTCGAGATTTATCAGTGTTTCGGGGTTCTGCTTCCTCTTTTGCGTGTGACAAGGTGAAAATAGTGTGTCTATCTCGATATGGAGAAGTCGGTATTGTTGAGAATCGTTCACGTGATATTGAGTGTAGCGATTCAACGCGAACCAGTAGTCAAGCTATTTTGCACTGACAAGTGGCAGAAAAATTTGAAATACTGCACAATCAACGAATTGTTCAGTAGATTAAAGTATATTCTTTCGTATTGTAGTACTCGTACAATAATATATTTATACAATCGTGGAATTTTTGAAAATAAAAAAGAAATAATACGTGTCGTTGGTGCGTGTATTGCACGACGTGATCAACACAATGTTGGTCAGCTGCAAGATCTTATGCTGCAGTATCGCACTATTCTCGGTACGTAATAAATTTTACAATAGCATAATTGACTTGTGCGATTTATAAAAAATTCTGAAATTTCAGCTGTTGATGCAATGATGACCGATGACGAGGGTGATGCTCTTCTATTGAGTGTAGACGCGACACCTGCTCGACCGTCAGTGCATTCGCTACCTATGGAGTCCGAGGATTCCAGCAGTACCGACATTGTCGATGAGTCGTCAGATACCGATGATTGTAAGTCTACATTTTGCATACGTTTAACAAAAAAGAAAAAAGACAGCGAAATAACTACCTATGAAGTCAACAGGTCAGATAATCAGTGTGGGGCAGGTGTAAGCGGAGCCACTGCTCAATATATCGACATTCGCGAAGAATCAACGCGATTTTACCGACGATTTCAGCTACGAGGACACGAACTACTTGCAACTATAGTCCAACCACCAGCGGGGGCAGATGTATGCAGCTGGTTAGAGAGGGCTGTTTATGAACTTTATGGCCGTGTAAGCGAAAACGTACGTCTCACGGATTATATAGGTGTGTCTGTCAATTCGGAATGGTTTCGTCAGGGTCCTGTCTGGATTTCGTTTAGATTGATGCGCGACTTTCGGCCCAATGACTTGTTTGATTTGCTTGCTAGTGTAGCGCAAAGTAACAACGGTTTCGAAATTGACGATACGTTGAAAATAAGTGTCAATGTTGTCTCTGTACCGCAAGGTCGTGGACGAGTTAAGCTTACAACAGAGCACGTGTACAAGATATCAATTTTAAATATTATAAATACTGACGATTTGTGTTTACCGCGCTCTTTGGTTACTGCGCACGTGCACGCTATACGCGGTAAAATCCGTTCCGGTATTTTACATAAAAAATGGTTAAAAATACGCAATAGTGCCGGTAAATATCAGAAAGAGCAAGGCGAGAAATTAGTTAGAGCTGCGCGAGTTATTGTACCTGTAACGGGGTGTGGTATCGAAGAGCTGAAACTATTTCAAGAGTATTATGCACTGTTTGACGTGGCAATTGTTGTCTACGCATTTCGAGGCTTTGCTCGGGGTGATAAGCCGCTATGCGACGGTACGCAGTACGTTTATAAAGTCGGTAATATTGTACGGTATACTCTTCGTATAATGTATTATGAAAGTAGTGGGCATTATCAGCCAATTTTAAATGTAATCGGTGCGTCGGGTAGTAGAGATTACTGCATACCTTGTAATAAAAAATTAACATGTAGACAAAATCACAAGTGGCCGCATAAATGTCGAGGATGCTTGCAGGCTTCGCTTTGTAATGTTAATGAAATTAAAATAAAATGTACTCGGTGTAGTAGAGAATTTTTCGGTTCGTCTTGTTTATCGAAGCATTTAGAGGTAGATTCTTTTGGTAAAAATCTTTCGGTTTGTGAAAGTGTGAGAGTTTGCAAAATATGTTGTAAGACTGTCAGGACTAGCGATCGAGATCCACATGAATGTAATATGATATTTTGTAAGATTTGCAATAAAAAAACGGATGTTAATCATATGTGTTTTATGCAAACTATAAAAGATAATCCAAACAGATCAAAAGCAAAATTGACACTTTATGTATTTTATGATTTTGAAACTCAGCAGTCGGAGAGTGTAGTGGGTGATGATACGGTAAAATTACATGTGCCAAATTTATGTGTTGCTCAACAAGTTTGTACAGTGTGTCTCGACAACGATGATATTACGAATTCTTGTAATATATGCGGCATACGTGAATATGTATTTAACATTGATCCGGTAAAACAGCTACTCGACCTCGCACTCACACCAAGACAAAAATTTCAAGAAGTCATCTGTATTGCGCACAATGCGCAAGGTTTTGACGCACAATTTATTTTACGACATCTAGCGGAAAGAAAAGATATACGGGAATAGCCTTCGATAATCCTGAACGGGGGGAAGATAGTGGTTATGCGAGTGCTACACGTAAAATTTCTGGATAGTCTCAATTATTTACATATGCCGTTAAGCGCATTACCGAAGGCCTATGGACTTGAAAATATTGAGAAGGGTACGTTCCCCCACTTATTTAATACTCCAGAAAATCAAGGTTATGTGGGCGTGATGCCACCATTGTGGACGTACTCGCCAGAATCGAAGCGTGCGAAACAGCGAAAAGAATTTCTCCAATGGTACAACGAGACGTGTGAGCAAAATTATATCTTTAATTTTCAAGATGAAATAATTAAGTATTGCAAGCAGGATGTTAAGATATTGAGATTATCATGCCTCGCCTTTAGAAAGACATTTATGACATGTGGCGAAACGGATCCCTTTCTAGAATGTTGCACTATTGCATCATCATGCAAGACACGATCGGAATTATTCCGCAAGATGGCTACAGGTGTTCCAATAGACAATCGATGAAAACGATGCAGTGGATGTGCTGGATGGAGTAAGAATTACAGTGTCAAATTCAGTTTGCGGGGCGAGCGCGAGAAAAGAGACTACCCGAGGGACCCCTAGTGGATGGCTATTGTGAATTAAGTGAGGTGAACAAAGTAGTTTTGCAATTTCACGGGTACTATTGGCATGGCTGTCTACGATGTTTCACGCCAAACAGAGATATTTGTCTCGTGAATGGTGAAACCATGGACGAGAGATACGAGAGAACAGTGAGAATTTCAGAGAAAATTAGCAGCTCCGGTTATCGGCTCATCGAAATGTGGGAATGTCAATTTGATCGTGAATGCAGTCAAAATCGTATGATGGCTGATTACATCAGCGAGCGGATGAAAAATTTCCATTCGCCGCTTGACCCGAGAGACGCGTTTTTCGGCGGCCGAACCGGTAATATCGTCAAATTGTACGACGTTCAAGAAGACGAAAAAATTAAGTATGTGGATGTTTGTTCGTTGTATCCGTATATATGTAAGTATGGACGCTATCCTGTGGGTCATCCGACGCTGTACATTGGTGAAGATGAGTGTCGTGAATTGGTGGGTGTGAGTAACGATATAAGTGACGTTGATGGACTAATAATGTGCGAGGTCTTACCCCCGAGAAATTTATTTCACCCTGTTTTACCGGTCAAGATGCACAACAAGCTGATATTTGCCTTGTGTCGGTCTTGCGTGGAGTCGAAAAATCAAGCGAATTGTAATCACGATGACGTAAGGGAGCGTGTCTTTACGGGTACTTGGGTGGCCGACGAGTTGAAGAAAGCTGTCGAGTTTGGTTACGTGATTCGAAAAGTGTTTGAAATATGGGCGTACAAAATGACGCAGTACGACAAGGGGACAAAGCAAGGTGGTCTATTCCACGGCTACATAGACAAGTTCTTTATCGAAAAGACTCATGCATCGGGTTATCCGGTGGAATGCGGAGACGACGAAGATGCCATGAAACATCATGTGGAAGAATTTGAGCAACAGGAGGGGATCAGACTAGATAGGAATTGCATCAATCTCAATCCTGGTCTCAGATCGGTGGCGAAACTGTGCTTAAACTCGTTGTGGGGTAAGTTTGGCAGCGAGAAAATATGGGTAAGACCGAGTTGGTGAACGAACCACGACGACTATACGAGCTTCTCATCAGTCCCGATGTCGAGGTTAGCTCTGTTTTACCGGTTAATGATGACATTATGTATGTGTGTTAGCGTAATATTGACGGGATTGTTGAATCGTCACCACAGTGCAATGTTGTGATTGCGGCTTATACCACGGCACTGGCACGATTAAAACTTTTCTCCGAATTGATGGCACTGGGCGAACGCGTTTTGTACTACGACACGGACTCTGTCATATACGTGAGCAAAGACACGAGCGATGATTACGAGCCGGCGATTGGGCCGTTTTTGGGTAGTCTTACCGACGAATTGGCGTGTCACGGGGTGGGCACGTACATAACATCATTTGTATCCGGCGGTCCGAAATTTTACGCGTACAAGTACCGAACACCAGACGGAAGCGAATCTTGCGTGTGTAAAATAAAAGGTATAAAATTAAATTTTGCTGCGAGTCGAAAAATCGATTTCGATTCGGTGCGTAAGTTAGTTCGAGGAGAAATACCACCAATATTCGTCGGCTTTGACGATATACGGCGCACTCCGTATCACGATGTTGTAACACGGCCTGAGTGTAAAAAATGCGAACCAGTGTACGAAAAGAGGCGATTTGTATCACTCAATAAAAGTTACCCATATGGGTATAAAATCAGTTGAATTAAAAATATTTTATTTATTTATTTATTATGATCGTATGACTTAATGAACCCTCTACATATAATGCTACAGAAACAACGTGGTAAAATGTGGTAAGTAATAGTGGTAGTAGTAGTAGTAGTAGTAGCAGCATTGGAAGAGATAACTAGCTCGCTCAATACCGCCGCCGATGCCGCCGCCGCCGCCACGCAATAGCGAGTCTCGTGAGCGGTCGCGGGTCTAGCATCGCGATCGCACAGCTGACAACGCGGTCGCGCAGATAGCAGCACGATCGATCCGCATGCTCACGGTGCAAGCCGGCTTGAATCCGCGCGCGCGCACGCGACGCGGGGTCCCCTCCGCCGCGCCGCCGCATTTGATTGAGCCTTTTTTTTAGTGTTAGCGTGACGGGGAAGGGGGGGAGGACCGAGTAAATACAGGCGTTTAAATGTGTGGATGTGGTTGCGGATTTTGTCAGTTGCGATAATGGATGTTCGCTGGACTTGGGGGAAAATATCGAGTTTCACGAGGGTCTCTGAGTAATGGAGTGCCAAATGTTTTGATGGTATATAGCAGTATCTGCCAGCCATATGTCACGGGTGACACAAACTCACGACTTCTGCGAGTTGTACCGTTACATTTGCAAAATTATACGTACGGTGCGACCGAGATAAGAGGTTTCGCACCAGTCATGTATCTACCACGACTCTCCTCGTCCTTCCAAACAATCGAGTTTGATATAAGAAATGAACAGGGTGAATCTGTACCATTTGACTACGGAACGTTGATCGTAATACTTCATTTCAAACGCACAGGCTAAAAAATGTCAGATTTTGACGAATTGTTTGGCGGCCAGGGAGAGGAGGAACTCAACACATTAACTAAAATGCAAAATGGTAGTGGTGGTGGTTATCGTGCGCAGTTGGGTGGTGGTGTGGGTAGCTTTTTAAATGGTTTAAGTCGTCGTGCCATGCCTATGATAAAACGTGGTGGTGTAGCTGTCCGTAAGGAGGCCATTCGTGCAGGTGGACGATTTGCTGATGACGTTGCTATCGACAGACTACCAATTAAAAATGCTTTTCGTCACCGGGTAAAAGAGGTTGGGGATAATCTGAAAAGAAAATTTCAAAACGCATTGGCCAAGATTGTTGATGGTCCACCGTCAGCTGATAAACAAGAAGAAGAGGGGGAAATAGAATATAAGAGGAAACGTAAAGTACGAATACCTCAATCGGTTGGAGTGTACACAGCCAGAAACAGTAGTAGTAGTAGTAGTAGTAGTGAGAACCATAAAAAGAAGAAGAAGAAGACGAAGACGACGACGAAGAAGAAAAAGAAGAAGGCAGAAATCCGTACAGCAAGAGATATATTTGAATCGTAAAAAAATGGCTTTTTTACACAGTCACTCGTGCGAGTCTACGAAGACGGAACTGTCCCTCTTTGATATTCCGTCGACACAGACGGCGATCGAGAGTTCGTATTGGGTGCAATACAAACCAATTTCGTCTTTGGCCGATCAGTCACCTATAGAATTTACAATTCCCGGTACTACCGAATACTTGGATTTATCGCACAAAATGCTCAGCTTGCGTGTTAACATTACACCTGTGGGGAAACCGAGCGATGAAGCTACATGCGGACCTATAAATAATTTTATGCACTCTCTATTTAATCAAGTTGATGTATTGTTTAATCAGAAGCCCGTTTCACCGCCGAACAACGCCTACGCTTACAGATCGTACATTGAAACTCTACTCAATTACGGGCCTGCAGCAAAAAAGTCACATTTAACGAGTGTTTTGTGGTACGACGATACACCTGGCAGAATGGACGATTCGTCAGATGGTAACGAGGGTCTATTAAACCGACGAAAGGTTATGATAGGCGGTAAAGTAGATTTGTTGGGTCACTTAAACTGCGATGTCTTTAATCAGAGCAGGTTATTACTAGGTGGCGTCGAGGTTAGAGTGCGTCTTGTACGCTCACGCGACAGCTTCTGTCTTATGGATCCTAACGGTGAATTTGCCGTCAACATCACCGAGGCAACGCTATTTGTTCGTCGTTTAAAAATTAATCCAAGTGTTTCACTTGCCCACGAGAGGGCATTGACTAAAACAACAGCAAAATATCCACTTACCCGTGTGGAGGTTAAAGCTGTAACACTGCATAACGGTATACACAAAGAGACAATAGATAATATTATTTTGGGCCAGCTACCAAAGAGAATCATCATTGGTTTTGTCGAGAATAAGGCGTACAATGGCGACAAGAATCTCAATCCATTTAATTTTAAAAACTTTAACATTAATTTCTTGTGCTTGTATGTGGACGGTGTGCAGGAACCGTCGAAACCGCTACAACCAGACTTTAAAAACAGTAAAATGTACGTCGAGGCATACCATACTCTATTTTCGGGGACAGGTGTACATTTTTTGAATTTTGGAAATTCCATTAGTCGTGAAGCTTATGCAAACGGTTACTGTCTGTTTGCGTTTGACTTGACGGCAGATTTATCGACAAATGATACCTCGCATTGGAATTTAGTAAGAAATGGTAGCGTAAGAATAGATGTAAGGTTTGACGACCCACTTTCTACTGCCGTAAATTGTGTAATTTATGCAGAATATGAAAATTTGATGGAGATTGACTCGTCGAGACAGGTTATAATTGATTACAGTGGCTAATGTGAAGAAATGATTTGTAAACAACATGATGATGATGATGATGATGATGATGAGAGAGAGAAGGACGGAGAAGGATTCCACGTATAAAGGTCGCTGTTTTCTGGAGCAATAACGCAGTCGTCGTCTGTACGAGTTAGTTGTAACATTATGGATTTTGTGATTGATATTCAGTGCTTTAAAGATAACAAGAATTGTGTTTTACCGAAAGAGGTGGCAGTTTTTGCTTTAAAGCATGATTTTAGTGCACATTGGATCGTATCTCCTACGTGTAGGTTTAAACGTTTAAAGAAGGACATTTTGAAGCAAAATAATTGGCTGACGCTGTATCATCATGGTTTAGATTGGCATGATGGTGACGTGACGCAGAAACGTCTAGAAAAGAATTTGCAAGATATTTTTAGCAGAGCCCGCAAAATATACGTAAGAGGAAGGGAGAAGTTTGAGTTTATAAGGAAGCTGACTACGCGTGAAACTATTAACTTGGAACTCGATGACTCTTGTCCGCCGTTTAAGCATTTAAATTGGAGTGAAAAGTATTGTTTATAGCACGCTATGAAACCCTCTTATTTGCAGTATAGCTGCGCATTGAATAATGCATTTCGACTAAAGTGTTGGTTAAGTAAACGAGACAACTTGGAGGGAGAGTGGTCGTTTGACCCGCCTCTCAATCTCTGCGATGAATACGTTCGAGATTCTGGAAATTCTGCAGAGACTAAAGATCCATACGATTGGGGTGTACCCCGCGGACGAGATACCCCAGATATGGTCAAGGCCAGCTGGTCTTGTTTTCAACACGCAACCACGGAGGAAGCGTGGTGAACATTGGGTGGCTGTGTACGTGACGAGACACGGCACAGGGTTTTACTTTGACAGGTTTGGCGTGCCACCACGTATTCCTGCATACATAAATCGTATACACAAAAATTGCAGAAAATTTAAGTGGAATCGTACGCGCTTACAAAGCACATTTTCGAACGCTTGCGGCTACTATTGTATCATGTTTTTATACTACATGGTGAGCGGCTTAGGTTTCACGCGTTTCTTGGAAAACTTTTCGTCCAACTTTGTAAAAAATGACGAAATTGCAAAAAAATTTCTAGAACGATTACGTTTGTGGAAATACCAATGATGCTTACACTGATGATTTGTGAACGAGGTTTGATTGGTGCCCCACTATCCGAAAAGTAGAATAAATTGCGACGATTTTGCGAGAGGTTGGATCAGTCTCTTTTGAGCTCGCAAGCGAACAGTTGTAAAGCAAGTGGAGAGAAAAAAAACATCATGGCTGCACGCAAGTACCGCTGTCATCAGCTATTACCGATGGTCTACGGGTTAAATAATTCATACAACAAAATAATACTTGTCGGACTGCAGAATTCTTCGATCGAGAGTCAGGATTTTCGACCGACGATACGCATCAGCGGTCAGGATTTTTGCGGACTTGCATTTTCCCCGGAAACTTGGGAAGCCTTCAAAAGTCAATTTGAAAAAATTGATAAATATTTTGACGTTTATGAAAGTGACGATTTATTGGACCAACAAATTAGCATCTCTGGGTACATTATTCGATTCACTATTAGCTATTCGGATCGAGCAATCGAGCTGATTGAGGATACGCAGAGGGAGGAGGAGGAGGAGAGCGAGGAGCCGATAAAAAAGCGATATCGACGTTCCACGGTATTTAAACGAATAACCTTTGAAAATATTAAAAAACTGTGTAAATGTATTGATAAGCGGATTGAATATTTAACAAAGGTGGCAAAATGTATGACTGTTGTGCTGGATGAAATTGTGTGTAAAGTCAAATCTACGTTACAAAATAAAGAAAATGCTCAATATACGTATTTCATGATGTGCGATGTTGAATATGCGACGCGTGTGGTGGATAAGAGTATTATTATAAAGAATGTCATCGATAATTTACATCGATAGGTCTGTTTTTATTTTATGAGTTTTATCAGGAATTAGTAAACTAATACACATTCTTTCAAGTTATATTCACAACTTTTTTTGCGCACGGAAAAAATACATATATTATCTATTCTTGAAAAAACATATAACACGTACACACACACACACACACACACACACACACACACACACACACACACACACACACACACACACACACACGCACGCACGCACGCACACACACACACACTTATATATATGACATATATATATAAAACATATATATATGTTGAATTCTGAATTCTTAGACACGGCGGAGGCGGCGGCGTCGGCGAAATATTTATATATTATAGAGAGATATAACATATATTTATATAACATATATATATATATGACATACATATATAACACATATATATGACATATATATATAAAACATATATATATATGTTGAATTCTGAATTCTTAGACACGGCGGCGGCGGCGGCGGCGGCGAAATATTTATATATTATAGAGAGATATAACATATATATATATATATAACACTAGGGGGGCTTCGCCCCCCTGCGCGCTTCGCGCGCCAACCCCCTATTTTTAATTTCGAAAAAGGTTTTTCGTAATTAATTTATTTAAAATAATGTTTTAAATTGTATTATTTTTTCACTACCATGGACACCTTAAAAATTAAACAGATTCACACAACACCTTGGAGGTATTGCTATAGTTATTATAATTTATAAATAAAAGTTTACCAAAATTTAGTGTAATGAAATCAGAATAAAAATAATAAAAAAAAATAAAGACATATTAAATGTTAACTGTAAATTTTAAACTATATGAATGCTTATAAAGCTTAAATTTATATTTTAATAATTATAAATGTTAATGAAAAATTAACTTACCAAAAATAGTAAAGTACATATACTTACTAAATTGTAGTATTTTAGTTAACAACTTATTAAAATTTTGCATTATTTTAAACCGTTATAAATAGAAATTCACCTTCTAAAATTAATTTATTTAATGACGAACGATCATCGCCAAAAGTTCTATGTCATTAATATTTTGTACTTTAATAGTAATAAAACTTTCTTCTTAATTAAATTAATTTTTGTATTATTTTTAAAGAATTATTTATAAAATTTTAGCGCTATATAAATAAAAACCTGTTTCTTCCATTTCTCCCGTGATTCGTAATTTGCACCCTCTTTCAAAATTTGCGTTTTAATCCATAATTATATCCAATTTATTTTTACTATGCAGAGCCCAAATATTTATTTTGTTTATTATAAACAATTCATTTCTTAAATATCCTTCTATTTCTAATAAATACAGACTTGTTTATTTAAAATAGTGTGTTATATAAATATAAATTATCTACACACTTATATATCCATACAATTTTGAAATATTAATTTAAAAAATATTTAAATTAAATGCTCCTAAATTAATAGTTTTTGAAAATCTATTCAAATGTAATTCGTATTTTATATTGCCACTGTTAAAATTTGAATTTTCTTTTGCCTATACCGTTTATAATAGAATTATCTTAAAAATGCAATAATTAATATATTTAATTTTTAACCCATTGTATATATCGTATGGATATTTGGAAAAGTGTATGTTATACTTGATTAATATTTATTTAATCTTCAAACAATTTTGCATCTGTATTTAAAGCATTACATTGCATTTTAGATCCGTTATTATTATTGGGTATACGTTTAAAAATTTTATGAGATTTATCAAGAATGAGTAGACAAATACACATTCTTTCAAGTTATGTTCACAACTTTTTTTTGCGCACGGAAAAAATACGTATATTATGTATTCTTAAAAAAACAATTTTAAAATATATATATATTATATAAATATTGCGCCGCACGCACACACACCCACATACATACATACATATATATACATATATATGGTCTATTTCACGTCAAGTGGTACGATGCTAATTATGTGTAGAATTTATCCTTCTGGGTTAGAATTTATAATCTTAAGGTCAATGTTACATAAACTACATGTCAATATTCAACTTAAAAAAGTGTAAGTTCGCCGCAATTGATTTTTTTATCCAAAAGTCTAAAAAAAAGCTTGGAGCAATACCTTTCAAATAGTCTGTAGCTTTTTATGGCCTTCAATTCTGTAAAAAGTTATGATAATTTAAAGAAAGACAAAAAATTCACAAAAATTAACATGGTATTTCTCATTTAAATTTTTAAAAAAATTTGGTGTTGGTGTGTTCAAAAAATGTGATCTTTTGAGCGGTGTTAGATCAAAATCGATTGTGGCGTGGTCGCCTTTTTTTGATATTCAATATTTCCGGGAGTTCTATCTCTTCGAGATTTTAAAATTAGGAATTGTAACCCAAGTAGATAAGTTCTAAAGATTATTTTGAACAAAAGTTGTTTATAATGTATTTTTAAAAAAATCAATAGATTTTGAGATAAATAGTTTTGAAAATAATAATTTCTCTAAAAAATTGTAAAATTTCCATTTTTCATGGTGGAATAACTCTTAGGCAAATTATTTTTAACACCTC